>JAOWBW010000994.1:29953-498858 GCA_026119855.1 Campanula takesimana
ATGGCTCACATTGAGACTTATATTTGGGCAATGGTTCCAAAGAAGGTCTCCACCAAGGTGATGGCTCAATGGTTTCCTCTCACTCTCGAGGGGGCGGCAAACGATTGGTATGCTACTCTCCCGCTCACTGTCCGTCTTGATTGGGACTCCGCCATGCTTGCCTTCAAGAACCAATACCAAGGCAACACCACTCACCGGCCCACAAGGAAAGAGCTAGAGAACACTACTCAAGGAGACAATGAGTCTTTCATCGACTTCACAAGGAAATGGAATGACAAACTCTCTGAAATTGTTGAGAGGCGAACACAAAAGAGCAAATGGACATATTTCTCAAGTGTCTCAAGATTGATCTCCGCACTCACCTAAGTGGGGCTTGCTACTCCGACTTCTCCCAAATGTATGAGGCGGGGGTACGCATGGATGACTTGCTCAAGGAGATTAAGAAGACCACTCCTACTTACCGCTACAAGGCCGCTTCCAACTCCACAAAAGAGGCCTCGGTCAACGCCGTCACTATTGACAAGGGGAATTACAAAAAGGTTCCTCCACCTCAAGGGAAGAAGTCCCGAAGTGACCGTGTCTACACGCCTCTCCAAGGCATGACTCAAACCGAAGTATTCGAGGTCCTCAAGGCGAAGGGTCAAGTTACACCCGTGCAAGGGTACCAACCCAAGACGATCCAATCCAATCATGCTCACCACAAATATTGTGGCTACCACCAATATAGTGGCCACACCACCGAGGAATGCTTCGTTCTCCGCAATGTCATTCAAGAGCTCATAGATAAGAAATAATTTGTAGTGACTAATGACGAGCATGTCAATGTAATAGAGATAGGAGAACTCGAGGGGACCACCCATTCAATCCCAATTGTGAATGGGGGCCCCAATGTTATGAATAAACTTGACAATTCTTGTTATGTAGTGACTTACGATGAGGTAATGAGGGAAGTACTAGAGAATAGGAAAAAGAAGCAAGATGGGAACGTCAACATGCTAACTCGATCCGGTCGAGTCATAGCAAGCAACCCTTCCACTTCCGCACCGAGCTCCTCTTCTCAAAAGCCGCAAGCTCACAACGCTCCCGAAGATCCTCTACTTGTCCAACTCAAGAAAACTCAAGCCAACATCTCTATTTGGGACCTCATTGCATCCTCAAAGAAACACCGAGATCTTGTCATCCGCAATCTCGATGATACATCAGTTTCTCCCGATACTACTCCCGAGGACCTCACGGCAATGATTGGTCACATTCATTTTGGCAACGTCATCACCTTTGCCGACATGGACCTTCCACCGTTTGGTTCCGACCACAACGAAGCTATTTACCTCAAGGTACGAGCAAGGGGGAGGCCCGTCTCAAGAGTCTTAGTGGACGGTGGTTCCGCACTCAATCTCATGCCTGGTAGAATCATGGGCATACTGGGGCTTAAGGATTCTGATTTGAAGCCTTCTACTCAAGTAATCCGAGGTTATGACAGCACCGCCCGTACAGTCATGGGTATGATCGAAATAGACATTGAGTTTGGGAGCATGATCATGTCCGTTCCATTCCAAGTGCTTGATATCCCGGCCTCGTTCAACTTACTGTTGGGTCGACCATGGATTCACAGTGCTAATGCCGTACCGTCAACTCTCCACCATTGTGTCAAGATCCGAAATGGTGATGAAATAGTGACCGTAATGGCTGAAAACATCACTATCCACAGAAAAGGTGAGCCCGTCCACCAAGTTCAGCATGGTCTACCAGACTCCACTCTCTCCGGCGTCTCAATCAACGCCATTGATAAAGAAGGGGGAAACGGATCATGGACCCCCAGCAATCACAAAGTCCTCCGCATGATGAGGAATATGGACTACTTCCCTGGTTTAGGCTTAGGGAAATATCAGCAAGGAATCCTACATCCCGTGCAAGTCCCATTTGTCAAGAACACCTTCGGTTTGGGGTATGAGCCTTCCAAAGAAGACTTGAAACAAGAGCAAGCGATCAAAAACGAAAAGGCCCGAGCTCGTAAAGAAGGCCGTCGGTATGAAGTCCCTAATCTAAGGCCTTATCGCAAGATGTTGAATGGTTATTTTGTCCGCCAAGGGGAAGACGTTCCATACATGATCTTTCCCGAGCCGTGGGTCAACAATAAAGGTGTCAAAAAGCCCGGCCTCGAAATCTTCTCCGATTGTGAGGTCCAGATATCCGAAAGAGAACCAACTCCCATGTCGCCCCGTGAATGGTGGGGGAGGAAGATGACTATAGAGTCCGAGACAGAAATCACCGTGGGGGAAGAACTGACAGATTTAGCCTCCATGTTTGAAGAGCTCGCCATGATGAATAAATGCCAAGTTAACGCCATCCATGACACCGTCATCATGAACGAGACTCTCAGTGAGATCCCGCCAAGCTCCGAGCCGATCAACAATTGGTATTCAACAAAAGGGCCCGTGATATCCGAGGAATTCTTAGTCCAAGAAATGGGTTGCATACCCCGCACAACAAAAAAAGAAGAGCAGCTCACACTTACTTTCAAGTCCGAGAGTGTCTCTAATACCCTCACCCAAGAGGATTTGGAGGCCATAGCCGAGCGTGTGTTTCCTTTCTTTGCTAATGAAAAATTTGATATTTCTGAGTACCCTGAGATTGCAAACATCATAAATGATGAATTAACTAATAATGAACTTAACGAACAAGTTAATAACGATTCAAATTATGATGAAATAGACCACGAAAACACAACATACTTAAATGAACTTGCTCAACAAGTCCGTAGTCGTGGCGAGAATGGTCCAAAGGCTGACGAAGAATTGCATGTTGTTAATCTGGGTACCGAAGAAGAGCCAAAAGAAACCAAGATTGGAAGCTTCTTCAAGGGAGACGACAGAGACAGATTGACTGCACTACTACGGGAGTTCGTGGATGTGTTCGCATGGTCATACAAAGACATGCCGGGTTTAGACAGAAAGGTAGCGGAGCACAGGATTCCGATCAGAGAAGATGCCAGGCCAGTAAAGCAGAAGCTCAGAAAGATCAAGCCAGAATGGTCTCTGCAGGTCAAAGAAGAGATTGAGAAGCTCCTCAGTGTGGGTTTCATCAAGGTTATCGAGTATCCGACATGGTTAGCCAACATTGTGACAGTCAGGAAGGCGAACGGCAAGGTTCGAGTTTGTGTAGACTTCCGGGATTTAAACAAAGCTTCCCCAAAGGATGGTTTTCCACTCCCTAATATCGACATGCTAGTCGACTCCACTGCCGCCTACGAGGTCCGCTCATTCGTGGATGGGTTCGCTGGGTACAATCAGATTCTCATGGCCGAGGAAGATCAACATAAGACAGCCTTCACAACACCGTGGGGTACCTTTTGCTACACAGTCATGCCATTTGGGTTAAGAAATGCTGGGGCTTCCTACCAAAGAGCCGTGACAGACTTGTTCCACGATATGATTCACAAAGAAATCGAGGTCTATGTGGACGACATGATCATTCACTCCAAAGGAACCGATGGTCAACACCTAATCGATCTCCGCAAGTTCTTCGAAAGGCTTCGTCAACACAAGATGAGGCTCAACCCTGCAAAGTGCACATTTGGGGTTATCCGAGGCAAAGTTCTTGGTTATATGGTCACTGAAAGGGGAATCGAAGTAGACCCCTCCAAAATCAAGGCAATCATTGACATGCCTCCTCCAAAGACGCAGAAAGAGATTAAAGGTTTCATGGGAAGACTACAATACATCAGTCGGTTTGTGCACCAACTCACTCCCATGTGCGAGCCAATCTTCAAGCTACTCAAGAAGAATGTGGCTCTAGAATGGACCGACGCGTGCCAAGAAGCCTTCGATCAAGTAAAGCATTACTTGACGCGCCCTCCTGTTCTAGTTCCGCCGCACAAGGAGAAACCTCTGTTGCTTTATCTCACTGTCAATGATGAAGCCCTAGGGGCTATGTTAGCACAAGAGCAACGAGAGTCCACAAAGGAGAACGCCATTTTTTTTGTCAGTCGCCGATTCCAAGGAGGCGAAAAGAACTACTCTGTCTTAGAGAAGTCATGTGCAGCATTGGTTTGGGTCACTCAAAAGCTCAAACACTATATGGAAGCTTTTCCGATCAAGCTAGTAGCAAAGGTGGACCCGCTCCGCTACATCTTCGAGAAGCCTTTCATGTCAACAAGAATAGCCAAATGGTACTTCATGTTCGCCGGCTATGATATCACTTACGTCACACTAAAATCCGTCAGGGGGAAAGTGTTCAGTGACCAGCTTGCCGAATTCCCGTGTGACGAAGTGAAGGGGGAAGATGTACAGTTCCCCGACGAGCATTTAATTTGTACTGCAACCAAGGAAGACAAGTGGCAACTTTTTTTCGATGGCGCCGCCAATAAACACGGTTTTGGTATAGGGGTATTGCTTGTCGATCCAAAAGACATCTACACTCCCATTGCCATACGCCTGGAATTCGAAGCTACCAACAACATTGCCGAGTACGAAGCATGCATAGCAGGGCTCGAAGCAGCTCTCGAAAGAAACGTCACGGAACTAGAAGTGTTCGGTGACTCTTTGCTCCTTATCAATCAGCAATCGGGTAAATGGCGAACCCAAGACCCGACTCTCCAACAGTATGGTCAGCACCTTGAAGAACTGGTTGAACAATTCCAAGAGATCACTTTCAACTACCTGCCAAGGGATAAGAATCGCTTCGCCGATGCACTGGCCACTATAGCTTCATTAGTTGAAATGCCCAAAGGGAAAATGGTGAAGCCTTTCAAAATTGCTCGAAGGAACAGTCCGGCATATTGCATGAGTATCGAGATCAACGAGGTTCAAACAAACTCTCCGTGGTATTCGGATATCATGAACTTCCTGAAAGACGGCACTTATCCCGAGAACATCAATAAGAAGTCTCAAGCAGCTCTGCAAAGGTTAGCCTCTCGGTACGTACTGATTGGGGACCGAGTCTATAAAAGGCACCACGACGGGATCAATCTCTTATGCGCCAATGAGACCGAAGCTCAAGAGATAATGTGTGAAGTGCACGAAGGAGAATGTGGACCCCACATGAATGGGTTTATGCTAGTCAAGAAGATACTTCGCATTGGTTACTATTGGAGCACTATGGAACGAGACTGTATCGAGAAAGTCAAAAGGTGTTCCAAGTGCCAATTCCACGCTAATCTGCAACATGCTCCACCCTCACAACTTTACAACATGGTCACACCTTGGCCCTTCTCTTGTTGGGGGATAGACATCATCGGTAAAGTTCATCCTGCCGGGAGCAATGGGTAGTCATTCGTCCTAGTGGCAGTCGACTACTTCACAAAGTGGGTCGAAGCACAAGCCTATCGAACCCTCAACGCCAAGAAAGTGGCCGAATTTGTGAAGATTAATATCATATGCCGATACGGCGTGCCTCATGAAATCATTTCCGACAACGGCTCTCACTTCGAGAAGGAAATGGATGCACTTTTGGTAGAATACAAGATCACCAAGCACAAGTCATCTCCTTACTGGCCCCAAGCAAATGGCGGAGTCGAAGCAGCAAATAAGACCATCGAGACCATCGTCAAGAAAATGGCCTCAACAGGAAGGGATTGGCCCGAGAAGCTACCATTAGCATTGTGGGGCTACCGCACATCAATACAATCCGCAACAGGAGAAACTCCTTATGCATTGGTCTATGGTTCAGAAGCCGTACTCCCTATCGAACTTGAAGTCCCATCTCTACGGGTCCTCCTCGAGAATCAAGTCAACGAGGTCGACTGGATGAAAAGTCGATATGAACAACTAGCCTTGCTCGACGAGAAAAGGTTAAGAGCACTCGAACGCACAAGGGCGTATCAGCAAAGGATGGCAAGAGCTTTCAACAAAAAGATGAAGCCTCGAAACATCAATGTGGGAGATTTGGTTTTAAGACAATATCCTCCTAATGCCATGAATCCCCTGGGGAAATGGGGACCCCGATGGATCGGTCCGTACGTGGTCAAAAAGATACTAGGCGGTGGTGCAGTCCGGCTCGTGGATTTAGATGGTGACCAGCTGCCAAAGGAGGTCAACCTTGACAAGCTCAAGAGGTTCTACGCTTAATAAACAAAGACCATTAAAAAAAAAAAAAATCGCTCGCTAGGTTGAAAACCCGCAAGGGCGGCCTAGGCAAAAATTAGAGCACGTGCAAAAAAAGAAGCCCGCTAGATTGAAAACCCGAAAGGGCGGTCTAGGCAAAAAACAGGGTGCACAATAAAAAATAAAAAAATAAAAATGGTCTTTGTTTGTTTGAACTACGAAGACCTGAGCCTCCCAACTGGAGGAACGTAGGCAACCTTCGGGTGCGGTCTAAAACATATCAAAAATACCCAATTCACTTCAAATAACAAAATGCAATTTTTATTCATTCAATGAATTATTCAAACCATTACAACGGATTTATTGAGCAACAAAAGACATCAAAATATTAAATCCTAAAACAAAGTGGTCTAATTGCAATCTCTTAGGGTACTAAAAAAAATCCAATTTTCTCTTAGCTTTCAAAGGACCACCCGATCGTCTCTCAATCCTTTTCTTCTTGGGTAACGAAGGAGCACTAATACGCACCGAAACCTTCTGTGTTGCAACACGTCTCCTAGCATAAAAGTCATCCAAAGGAGTACCGAAAGGGTCAGCGAGAATGTTACTCGAATCAGCAGCAGCCTCCCTATATCTCAAAGTGCTGCTAGGCTCAAAACCCTGTCCCAACAACTCGGC
Organism: Campanula takesimana; assembly: GCA_026119855.1. Lineage (NCBI taxonomy): Eukaryota > Viridiplantae > Streptophyta > Magnoliopsida > Asterales > Campanulaceae > Campanula > Campanula takesimana. Next base: position 36,673 of record JAOWBW010000994.1, read on the forward strand.
ACGGAGCACATCAACCCAAGTGATGCCACGGTAAAGGGTGCCAAATAAATAGTCCAAGTAGCTCTCGGGAAGGAAGACACTCCCCCGATGCAGAGGAGCGAAAGCCCAACGATTGCGGTCATCTCCCCAAGCCGATTGAAGCTCACTCAAGAAGCCAGGACCCATGTAAGCAACTGGACGAAGCATTCCATCCCTCGGAAAAGGAATTGTCTGTTGGCGACCGAACTGCCGCAGAACCCGCTCTGGCTGGTAAAATGAAGAATCTCTCAAACCGGGTACAACCACGTGCTGAAAACCAAGAGTCCATTCCACAAAAGGACGAAGACCCCAAGAAGGAAGACACCACTCAATATCGACGGTCACCCTAGAGGCAAAGAATTTCTTCCAATCATCTTCAGATAAATCCCGGATCAACAACTTCCTCCTATAAACAGCAAAAGGAGACAAATCACCATCCGGAGAATAAATTCTGAAGTGTTCTCGGAGCCATATGGTCAAGAGCAAAGGGCTTCCCCGACACATCTTGCCCGTCCTATGTAACTCATCAAGTCCGTGCAACGTCTCCCCTACAATAAGAGGGATTACACTAAATTGCTGCTCCTTAGCTTGCAAAATAATCTCAGCCAACTGCACGTCCGCAGTCCCGAAAGGTGTAACAAACAGTACTTCGCTGAAGAGACAAACGGCCATGGCATTTCTTTTGAAAGATTGAACCATCGGGTCCTCCGAGTGTAAACTGAAGAACATCGGCAACTCAGTTATGTCAATCACGGTACCATGCAACATCTTCCTCACGTCCTCAACGGGGAGATTCAGTAACCCAACCCAAGAGTCGATGGCACCACGGTGATATTTAGGGACGGCAATCCGACCGGCCAAAGGCATGCCAAGGATGGCCCCGAAATCGTCAACAGTCGGCACCATTTCATTAGCTGAAAGGTTGAAGGTATGGCTGTCGCAATCCCAGAAAGCCGCGGCAGCTCTCAACAAATCCCAATCCGGCTTCAACGTCCGCAAGGTGAAAAGAATTCGGAACCCGAAATCTTTAATGAAGGCCTTCTTGGGATGGTCTTGAAAGAATACACAAAAGTGCCCAAGTCCTTTTCATACGCACTAACGACCTTGGCATCAAGGGCAAAAGAATTGGAAGCCATGGAAAATGTTGATCACAAGCGAAGTTAAGCAATAATATGATGTTCAAAAATGGCAGAAAGGAGCTGTGAGAATCAAGTGGTCGAACAGAAGATGATATTATAGCTGTTGGGGGCTCTTTTGGTCAGCAAATGTCAAGCCCGGAATTCCGCCTCCCAGACGCGCGCGCCACCCGCCAGCAGTCTGCAATGCGCGCGCGTCCCAAGCCTACATAGGAAGGCGCGCGCCTCCCAGGGCTAAATCGCTTCAAGAAAAGGGCCTTGTCAGAGATCTCCAGCCTAAATCAAGACACTGTCCCGATCCTCGGACACCCAGTTGGGCACACCTTTTTCTGGTCCGCCCTTAAGGCATGTCAAAAATCGAAAGTAGGATAGAAACTCCCACTCAAAAGTAGGCTGTCCTCTTCAAAATTCCGAACTCCCTAAGTTCTGTCACGGGTGCCACACCCCCTCAATTGTCAATCTCAACATTTCATCCCCAGCAGGAACATTTTTCTGGTCGCGGTCAACTATGCCCGTACCCCGCAATTCAAAAAAGTCAAGTGTGACTCCAAATGGCACGAGACTTCAAAGCAATATTTCGTCAAACGGATTCACTAACGGATTCGCCAACAAGGGTTCACCAACGGACTCATCCAAGGGATTCACTAACGGATTCATCAAACGGATTCACTAACGGATTCGTCAACAAGGGTTCACCAACGGACTCATCCAAGGGATTCACTAACGGATTCATCAAACGGATTCACTAACGGATTCATCAAACGGATTCACTAACGGATTCGTCAACAAGGGTTCACCAACGGACTCATCCAAGGGATTCACTAACGGATTCATCAAACGGATTCACTAACGGATTCGTCAACAAGGGATTCACTAACGGATTCACAAACGGATTCACTAACGGATTCATCAAACGGATTCACTAACGGATTCGTCAATAAGGGTTCACCAACGGACTCATCCAAGGGATTCACTAACGGATTCATCAAACGGATTCACCAACGGATTCGTCAACAGGGGTTCACCAACGGACTCATCCAAGGGATTCACTAACGGATTCATCAAACGGATTCACCAACGGATTCGTCAACAAGGGTTCACCAACGGACTCATCCAAGGGATTCACTAACGGATTCATCAAAAGGTTCACTAACGGCCTCATTCAAAACATTCAGCCGGCAGGTTCACCTAACGGATCATGCCACCCCCTCTATCAACAAAAGCCGCTCACACAGGGAGCGTACCACTATCTCTCGCAATTTCAAATTCCTGCTTTCATCGAGTCTTTGCCTTTTCTTGGTGATGTCCTCGGCGGGTGTTTTTAACTTTCGTCGACGCGCTTTGCTTTGCAATCCACGTCGCCGAGGGGCTCTGTAGACACCCCGCCTTGGACCTCTCACCCCGATTGCACATTTGATTTTGTGTTTCTCCCCATTTTAAGTGTTTCTCGTTAGTTTCTGTCACTTCCGTTAAGTTCCTGACTGACTTCGTTAAGTCCAGGGACTAAACTGAATGACAGGGCTGACTTTCTAGTCCATTCTGTCAAAATTGCCTTCTCTGAGTCGCGCGCCTCCGACAGGAGGAGCCAGGCGCGCGCGCCTCCCGCCCCCAAAGCAGGAAGCGCGCGCCTCTGGGCGTCAGTTACAGATTTCTGGCCAGGATTCCCTCCCTTGCTCAATTTACAGGATTTTGCCCGGGAAGGATTTCTTGGTGACTGAGTTTTGGCACCAAAAACACCCCTCTTTCACCTATAAAAACCTCCCTTTACCTCCATTTTCAAGGATCGAAAAATCATCGGAAAAACCCGATCGAAAACTAGACAAAAAATCACTTTCTAAAAGGTTCTCCAAGGATCTCATCAAGCAACACTTGAAGTTCTTCAAATTGTAGGTAAAAGTACATCTTTTCCTTTCTTTTCTACTTCATCTCCTCTCTCTCTTTTACTTTAATCAAATGTGCAATCACCCAAATCATTTTGGGACATGACTCTAATGATCACCTCATCTCATTGAGGTTGGTTAAGGAGTCATCTCCTACATTCCAAATCCTATTTTAAATCCCCCCTTTTCATGACTTAAAGAAGAAGAAGAAGAACATTTTCATCCATGTAGATTTTGATCAAGCAAGACCAACTTTAGTTGGGCGAGATGGGTGTTTCGGTACTTCCCATCTCGTAATCTAACCCCCGAACCTCAAAACAAAGAATCTCTGTTTTCGTAATCAAACTTAGGCTACAATCAATAGGTTTTTCTTATGTTCCTCAAAACATAGGTGGCGACTCTAAAAACAAGTTAGACATCCTAGGATAATTCACCGCTCTAGCCAAGCCGTGGTTCCCCGGGGTATCTACAAACGCACAACATGGTTAGTATTCTAAATTCATCTCCCTATTAATTTAATCATCATGAATGGATCTTGGGGCTTAGGGTTTTGTTGTTTTTATATTGCCGTCTTCCGCTGCGCAAAGACCCTCAAAACCCAACAGTGGTATCAGAGCCCCGTTCATGTATGATTATTTTAATAATATCATGTTGATAATATAATTGGATTATATGTGTCAACATGTTATTTGAATTCAGATTCATGGTGTTTATGTGGTCTATGCGTTTTATGTGGTTTATTGTTTTTGTAACTTTAATCGCACTATTCAATCGCAATAAAAATTATGGTCGATTTAAAATTGTTTGGGTTATCAATTTTTGATTGGATCAAAGTTTTGATAATCTAGAGATTTGAGAATAAATTGTTTATTCAAGGTTTTGATGATCATGGTGATTGGATCATCAAGAACATCAAATCCTAATTGAATCAAGGAAAAACAATTTTGAGACAAATTTTCAAACTTCAGAATTTTTTCAAAATCTGCAAAAGGTCCGACCGGACCCTAGTACTGACCCGGCCGGACCCTCGGATCTGGCGCGGGGAGGGGCACTTGAGTTGTGGGTTAGATCTTATGGTTTAAATTTCCTATTTGTTTTAGTCTTGTGAGTTCTAAGATTGGATCAAGGTTTGGATGGCTAGCCTACGTTCTCGAGACTGTGTTTCTCAAACTTGATCTCAATCAAAGATTCAAAAGATAAAACGAAGTTAGAATTATAAAGAGTTCATAATTGCTAAAATTGAGAAACAAAGTTCTTTATTCAAGTTTGGAGATCCATGTGGAATTGTGAATGCAATTGGCCTACGTTCATCGAGACCATCTATTGCTTAGTTTTGGCCACATGGACTACTTTCTTAGTTTCTTGAATTAGTGCGGAATTGTGGATGCCTATGGCTTAGTTTCGGCCACACTTCTTGTTGTCTTGATTTGGAGATGAAACAAAAGTTCAAAGAGTCTCATCCTCATAATTATAGAGAAACTAATGACACATAAATGTCATGCTTAAATTAATGGATATTAATTTAATGACTAATCTTGATGCTTTACATGTTATGTGCTCATAAACATGTCGTATGCTATATGAGATGAACCTTTAAAAAAAAAAAATCATGTGCCAACCCATGATAGACACTTGTAAGTACACCGGGTAGTTTTGTGTAGGCTATACCAAAGCGAGGTGCATTGATTCTGTCAGTGTATAAGCAAGATGAGTGAATGAGAGTTTCCTATGCGTTTATCATGGTTTGACTTAATTAGGCTATCATAAGGGTTATGGGCCTAGTGCACAAGATGAGATTAAAACATGTTTAACATAAGATGTCTAACAATCTCATAAATGATCTAAGAGTCACATATGATGTGATTGATAAAAGTTATCTACCTAATTAATTTAATTTTGAGCAGTATCGCCAAAGCGGACTTGAAATTAAATTAAAGTTAGATCTTAGCCCACATAAATTATATTATAAAATTGTTATATATGAAGGTTATATAATTTAGTGGGAGTATTTATGAAATACAATATTTATCTCTTAAATGATTGGTATGAAATATAGGTGTATATTTATTTTCATATTTGTGTAGAATATTATCTTAAACTTCAATTATGTTTCATATTGCGATCTGTTCTTTAAAAGGACAAAGTTAAAAGAGAATGAAATTAATTTATTTGATTGGATCATGAGCTTAAGAATTGTTCTAAAGCAAGAACGGAAATTTTACATTCTTAATAATCCTAAGTAACCTAAATTGCAATATTAATTTGATTAATATGTTTCATAGGATCATCAAAATTTAATTTAATTAACCTGTTGTTGATCTTAGATTCATGAATAAATTGTTTATTCTTGGTTTTGATGATCATGATGATTTGATCGCCATGAACACCAAATCCTAATTGAATCAAGGAAATCAATTTTAAGGTAAATTTTGGAAATTTAAAATCTACCGCTTTTATGATAAATATTTTGAGTTGAATTTAATTGTCATATGGCTGGTTTTAGAAACCGTGTTTCCTGGAATTAAATGTCAATTTCAAAATTAATCTGGGATTGAATCTAGTTTCAGATGGTTGGTTTTCGAAACCGTGTTTCCTGAAAAGTGATGTCAATCAAGAGTTCATAAAATTGAAATCAGAATCCTGAATTGTTCTTGATTGCTGAAATCAGTTAAATTGATGAGACATGGTTTGTGCTCTCAATATCTGAACTATCATGTGGAAAGATGATGATCTAAGTCAAAAAATTGATTTTTTTTACCTAATGAATTTCTAAAAAGAAAGAGGATTAAAAGATAAAGGAAAAACAAACGTTGTCAAGCCTAAAGAAAATACTTATGGCTAAAATTATAACTCTTAATGATGTAATTTGGTAACGTGGTAATTGGATTGACCATCTAAAATTGTAATCAAAATTCTGGATGATCAAATAAAGTGAATGGTAGTGGGACTACCACTTGGGATATTTATGTTATAAAATTAATCTTTCTACTTTTTATTATTGGGTATTGGATACCGGATGTTGATCTCACATATGTATAAATGTGCAACAATTAGTAATAGACAGACTACTTATGAAAAGTAAAGTTAATTTATGAATGGTAATGATGCAAGAGTTGCAACATTGTTTGTAGAACACTTATGAAGTGACTTTACACATTAAGTATGAGATATTATTTTGTTTTTCTTTTAAGATAATGAAGGATATAATTTCTTATTGAGAATAAGAAAGTGCTTTATTTATTATGATTTACTTTATCGCATTGTTAAATCATATAAATAAATCTAAATATCCTAAATCTTGAAGAACAAAATAATAAATAATGCTATAACATAAATAATTAAATTCTTAAGGCATTATTGTTTTGATCAAATAAATGAGAGATGCATATCTAAAATTCCATGGGACTGAGGTTTAAAGTCATACGATTTTGAATCATATGATATATGCAAATCTTATTTATTTGGACCAAGACATCTTTTACTAGGAGTAGTAAAAGGCTAATATCTTATTAGACCTAATACATGTCGATGTATATGGTTCATTAAGTAGCAATGCTAAAAGAAGATTATGGTACTACTTGGTAAAACTATTCAAAGATTCTGATTTGATCGAGATGATGAATAATTAAACCAAGAATTTGACAATCATCTTTAAGATTGTGAAATTGTTTCATAATGAACTCCACAAAGAACAACATTTTGGAATGATGTGTCTACGTGGAGGTAAAGAACCTTATTGGATATGCTTCATTAGATGATAAAGTCAAGTTGATCTTTCACTATTTATTTTGGGGTTATTTATTGGAAACCGCTAAAATTACACTAATTGAGTTCCATCAAAATAGATTAGAATGTACCATATGTGATATGGAATGAAAGAAAACCTGGTTTGTATTTCATGAAGATTCAAGAAAGTGAGACTTTTGCGAAAAGACTTGTTTGGAACAAGCTCACACTTAAATCTAATAAATGTATTTTCATGGGATATCCTAAGGAAACTTGAGGATATTATTTTACTTCCAAGAAACAAATTGTTTGTTGACGATGGTACTTTTCTAGATAAATTGTTTATCTCTAAAAAAAACCAGTGGGAGTAGAATATATCTCGAATGGTTTGAGATCTAGAAAATTACATTGAACCTTTGATGGAAGTTGAACAAACTTTCACAAGGAGTTGTGAATATTTGTTCAAGTTGCACAAGTTACTTGCATATATGATAGGATACAATCTATAACAAAAAATATTGGATTTCTCGAAATAAAAAGTATTAAGGTAAAGCTCATTGAGAATAACATATTTACCACCTATCAAAATGCAATATCCGCCCCATATTTAGATTAATGACTTGGATTCATAGAAACTAAAAGGAAATCCATGTAAAATAATCAAGTTTAGAACTTGATCATTCTAACCTAAGGTGTAAAAACCAAAGGATTGAATTAAGTTTTCTTGGAAGAAAACTTACATGGGTAGCAAGTAACATACTAATTAAGTAAAACTAAATGTGAAAAAAGTTGACTCATATTTCGACTATGATAAAACTTTCTCACTCGTGGTCATGCTTTAAGTTATTAGAATTCTCATTGTCATATCTTCATGTTTGGAATATAAAATTTGACAAATAGATATCAAAACAGCGTTCCTTAACGGGAACTCACTTAAGGATGTATTGGATACAACCTAAAAGTTTTGATAGTCTAGAAATTCTAATAAAGTATGTAAGTTGCGGAAATCCATGGGTTGGATTGAAGCAAGATTCTTGGAGTTGAAATAATCATTTTGATGAAGTGGTCAAATCGTTTGAAATTCATCAATAATGATACTTGTGTTTGCTAGAAAATTAGTGGGAGCATAGTCTAATTCCTAGTCTTATATATGTGGTTGACATACAGTTCATTTTGAAAGAGTTTCTTAATGAAAGACTGAGGAAGAAGCCGCTTACCTCTTTGGAATTAATATCTATTGATATAGACCTAGGAAGTTGATTGGTTTGTGTCAAAGTGCTTATAAAGACAAAGTACTGAATTGTTCAGCATGCAAAACTCTTGGAGAAGAACTTGCAAAGTTGTCTAATGACAATGTTCTTGGCAAGACTTAGTCTTGGTGGAAGACTAATGAGCAAGAATACATGATTAAGATTCTGTATACTTCGGAAATTGGATCTATCATGTATGTCATATTATATACTTAGACGAGATAGCTCATATACTTGGAGTATGATGAGAACCAACTACTCATATCCTAGTGAAAGTCACTAGATAGTGGTCAATAATATCCTTATGTACTTGAGAAGAACTAAGGATGCATTCTTGATGGTTGTTGACATGGGAGATGATCTAGTAAATGGTTAAATAGATGCATGCTTCCACATCGATGAGGTTAATTAAAGATCGCAGTATGGACATATGTTTAAAGTAAGTGCTATTAGTTGGAATAGTTCCAAGCAAATACACTATAAATAATTCTACGAATAAAATTGAGTATTTAGTTACAAGAGTTGTAACTAAGGGAGTTGTTTGAATATAGATGTTATTAGTAAAACTAGAAATAGTTTCTAGTACTACTAATCATATGGATCTTTGTTGTGAAATAATGGTTATTGGACAAGCTAAGGTGTCAATGACTCATCTGTGATCCAAACACGCACTCAGACGTTTCCATCTCTACGAGAAATCGTTGACATGGGAGATGTCAAAATATGCAAAATACCTTATGATGATAACAAGGATAATCTTCCTACATAAAATTCTCCACATGCTGTTATGATTGTCATAAACTAAGCTCAATGGTATTGTATACGTGTTGATTGGGCCTAGTGCAAGTGGGAGATTGTTGGAGATTATGCCCTAGACCCTTGAGAAAGGCCTAGCGTTATATCATGTCCTCATTTGTTATAGAGATAACACTTTGGATTATTATATGTTTTACATGTTTATTATAATAATCCCCGTCCCTAGTACTTATGAAGAACTAGTATAAGTTTAATTGATGATCATGTGTATATGATACAAATTAAACTTATGGGTACTTGTTGCTGAACAAGTACTGGACATGACCCGCCTATGAGATTTATGTCATGGTCAAATGTCATAATTAAATCTCATATAGTTATATCATTTGATATCCTTAGACCTGAGATTATCATGGTCTTCCACATGATGAACATTATGTTTGACTTAGTCAACCTCTACCCTTAACCAGGTAGTCATAAAGGCTATGATTGGCATAATCAGATTCTTGTAAGGAAGAATGATAAGTCAAGATGGAATTTGTCCCTCCCTCAAGAGAGATATCCGCTTAGGCCACTCGTAGAGTGAGATTGATGAAATCCATGGCCACGCTCAAATGAATTGATGTGATCACGGAGCGAAAAGTGGTGAAACAAGAAAGGGCTGAAATTACACTGCCACCGTACGTCTAGGAGGGAGGAGTACGCCCCTCCTGGAGCCGTACGGCTCCCTCCTCTGGGATATCATCAGCTTTGTTCTTCAATTATTTTCCAACAAAATGATGGTGATTTCCATCACTTTTGCATGAATTCCGGCCATCAACCTCACCCCCCTCCTCTACCCCTATACTAGGGGAATTTTTGTCACAAAAATAAGTCCCTACCTCCCTTATATACCTCACTGTTCATCCAAGAAAGAGGGGTTTACATTTTACACACATTCCATCCAAAGAGCTCTCCAAGTTCTCTCCATATATTCATAGCCTCACCACATCTCCACCACTAAACCACCATATCTCCACCACTAAACCACCTCTAAACAACCACTTTAAACTACTCAAACACTCTTCAAACTCAAGCAAACACACTACTCCAATCCAATCCTTCAAATCTCAAAAAAGTAAAAAAAAAAAAAAAAAAAAAAAAAAAAAACTTCCCTTGGAAGCAAAGGAAGCACACCCCCCATCTTAACTTAGGTAAGAAGGTAATTATCTCTTGTAAGTGCTAAATGTAAAAATGTAATAGTTTGTATTAGTTGGTTGGAGATCTAGTCAACTAGTGACTAGATCTCCCCTCTTTGCTTCTATGTAATCTATGTTTAAAGCCTTGTAATCTTCATGTTAAAGATGATGTAAATGTTCTAATATATGGTCTATCATGTATATATAAGTATCATGTACATTATATGTTCATATCCAAGCCAAACAATGAGTGAATCATGCTTAAATCTTGGTTTGTTCTTAATGACATACAATCTGCCCTCTTAGTGTTCTTTCATATTTATTCACACTTTTGCTCATGTTTGTATATAAATAGCCATTTGATAATGTCCATAACATGTTATAGTATATATATACCAAGTTCCATGAGTAGATTCCATGTTTTGGTCATATTTTGAGGCTTCTCTTCATGTTCTATACTTGCAGTCCAGTGTGTCCAGTTTCTTGCCTTGTCTTCCCATGCTTCAAACGTGTTCAAAACCTACTTTACAGACCTGAGTCATAAAATAAAACTTGTTCCTAACATGTTAAGGAAAATATAAATGCTTTTGAAATAATTTTATGACCTCAGTAAAGATCCTTTTCTATCTTTTGATTCAAGTGCCTGCTCTCAGAATAAAATTTGTCCTGTTTATGACATTAAATGTCAGAGGTGTTTTGAAAGCTCTAAACACATTTATAAATTTGAAACTTCTCAGGATTCATATTTTATATGTTATCTTAAACTTTCATGTTTTGAGGTTCGCCATATTTGCATGACTTGATGATGTAAATTTCGAATCAAAATGAGATGTGCTCTGTTTTCTGATTCTGGACAGTTTTTTGCACCTGTGTTCATAGCATGGTTTGAGATCCATAAATCCTACAAAAATTCATATGTATTCTATAACATGTTGGGAGAAAATACCAAGTTATTTATCTGGATTTGGATAGGTTTTGGACAGGTACAGTATCACATCAATGAAGAGCAGTCCTGAACTTCAACAACAACCCCAAGCTTGGACATTCACTTTTATGGGATTTGTCTCCCATTTTTGTATATAATTTTTATAATCCCTACATGTACATAACCCCTTCTCCCCTTTATTTGTTTTCCTTGTTTATGTGTTCAAACTATGTTTTGAAAACCAATCGGGAAATCCACCCAAACCGATTCCCGGTTGTGATCCAAATGAACCGACCTAGACAATGAGACACCTTGTACATAAACACATCTTTTCAAAAGTTAAGGCATAAAAGACATTTTCAAAAGGCAAAATAAAATCAAGCGTAGGCGGAATCATGCTAGAGACCGTAAGGGTGAGTGGAGTGCTGCTTATCACCTTCTCCTCTCATAACTTAGCCCCCGAACCCACTTCTCTTTCTAAACTAAAAGGTTTTATCTCTATTTTCCTAAAATAAAATGAGGTGGCGACTCTTCTTTTTTCAAAACTCAAAAGGGGAACCATTTTGAGAAACCGGTTTTTCGATTAGGTTCGAAAGACGCGGGGCTCTCACAGTTTGCTTCTAAATGTGCTAGGAGAAAAAAGTTTTTATAGTATATAGTGAAAGTACTCCTTACATCGTATTTTTATTTGCGGTATAATTTTCTTACATGCTAGATTCATAATGTTGTGTTTCTTTATTTTAATCAACTACTCCCTCCGTCCCATTCGAATTAGGACAAATTTCTATTTCGGGTGTTCCATTCGAATTAGGACAACCCAAAAATGGAAGTGTTTTATTTAATGAGACTCACATTCACACTCACAACAACTTTTAAGTCATTATTCTCTACCCCACTTTCTCTCTCCTACTTCACTTTTCATACTCACAACTGTTGGTGTTGGTGCCCTAAGCACGTTTGTAAAAAGTTGTATATGTTATCATTTTATTCATATTAATAAAGAGATGTTTTGATTATTATTGTTGTTCATGTTTACTTATAATAATCTCCGTCCCTAGTACTTGTTTGGTACTAGTATAAAGGCTAAATGATCATGGGATGATCATGTTAGATTTATGGGTACTTGTTTGGAACAAGGTACTGGACATGACCCGCTCTATGAGATTTATATCATGGTCTACGTCGTATATATATATCTCATATTAGTTATGTCATTTGAATCCTTAGACATGAAGTTATTATAGTCTTCCACTTGATGAACATTATGTTTGACATATTCAAACGCTACCTTTAACCGGGTAGTTATAAAGGGTATGATTGGCATAATCGGATTCATGTAGGGAAGAATAATAAGCTAAGATGGATTTGTCCCTTTTCAGAGAGAAGTCAAGCTTGGGCCTCTCGTAGGAATGATGTTGATGAAAATGTTCGGCCGGACTCAAATGAATTGATTGGATCAATGTCATTAGGTTATAGCAAACCGTCATACCTACCCAAATAGTGTAACTAGATACAAGTTCGCATTCCTTTTAGAACATCTCACAATCCTTTTGTCCACGATGTCATTGAACAAAAGTCATGGTCAACAAGTCAACTTGCATTGTTCAATAGTTTCTCGATTCCGAATATGTTGATAAGGATTCATGTTTGGACCCATTGCCAACTTAGTATAATCCTAGAGGGTCACACACGAATAGAACGAATCATAAAGGACTGAATTGGAATTATGGAAATTTGAGCCTTTTCTGGTCTTGCACGACCGTGCCAATTATAGGGCACGACCGTGCAAATAATCGGCAAAAAGGAAGCAAGGCTCGAACCAGTTGGCACGACCGTGCTGGTTATAACGCACGACCGTGCTAGGCACGGACGTGCCGATCATAAAGCACGACCGTGCCAATAATCAGCAAGAGGAAGGCAGGCTCGACCCTATTGGCACGACCGTGCCAAATATAGGGCACGACCGTGCCAGATCTGCTGTGACAGAAATACTTGCCTTAATTTGGGTGACGGGATTTAGGTATCCTAAGTCCTTAAGGGTTAAGAACTAGGACCTATATAAACATATTTTCACCAGCCATTAAGTTAATTATTCCTAGCATCTTAGAGAGACAATATTCTTGATCAAAGATTTAGAATCAAAGATCAAGAAATTCATATAGTCATTATAATTGTGAAAGTGTGTTTCATAATTTTGGTCTATCAACTAAGATCAAGTGTTCTTGATATTCGTTCGTGGTGTGGATACCGCTAGAGGGTGAAACTCATCATCTTCAAAGTTCGTGTTCAAGCTTTGTGTTCGTGATCAAGTTTTCAAGCCTCCACCGAATTCAAGGTTGCAAAATCAAAGTCATCAAGGGTTAGTATTCTAGTATTCATTATGCAAGTATTTGATATAATCACTTGAATGGATCTATGGCTTTGGGTTTCATAAAATTTTAAATTCTAAATTCCGCTGCGCATGTTACTTGGAAACCCAACAACAACACCTACTCCACTAACATTTTTTTCTTAATCTCTGTGTCCGACCCAAAAATCATAACTCGGGTGGGATGGAGGGAGTACATAGAATGAAGGGCCCCGATCAAAAAATTGGCCTAGGGCCCCAAATACAACGGGACCGGCCCTGTTCGTTATGTGGAAGACTATAATAATCTCATGTCAAATGATTCTAATGATATAACTATATTCGATTTAATTATGATATATAACCATGATATAAATCTCATAAGTGGGTACATGTTCTCAAACAAGTACTGATGCAGCAGTACGAATATATGATTACATCATATATTATAATTATACTGGTATTTTGTTATTAGTCTTAAATAATAATTTTTTTATTATTTTCGTCATTATTTTTAGTAGGTTAATTTTAGAGGATTCTATGATAGATTTTGAGGTAATTTACAAGTTTTTAAGTCCTATTAGGTTAGTATATAGGTTAGGAATAATTCTAGAAGGTTTTAGCTTCTTTTTTAAGTTTTATGGGCACGATAAAATAGGCCTAAAGTTGTAATCCGAAAATTAGAGTTTTGATTATTTATTTTATAAGTTTTCTTTGCAACTTTGTGTGGGTTTAATCCCTAAAAGCCATTGTTGGCTTGTTGAAGGTGGATTCCTTCGTGAAGGTGGATTCCTTCGTTTAATCGAGAGCTTCATCAATCTTGGTGTTGTTCTTGCCAAACCTTAATTCGTGGATTCGAATTGGGTCAATTAGTCGTTGATTCGATTAATTGTCTATCCGGTTACGTTTTACTTTTAATTCCGCTGCAACCCCTTACATCAGTTGGTATCAAAAAGGTTTGATCCTTGGAAGATGACAGGCGATGGAGAATTCACCATGTGAGACAAATATGATGTTATTCATGCAATCAAGCTTCGATTGGATCGTGCTAAACGAAAGAGAGACTACCTTCTCCCGTTGGCATATCAATTCCTTAATTTGGAGGAAATTTTCGATCACCGTTGGCGATATTATAAATTATTAGGAGATGGGAAAAACGCAGAGGCAGAACAAATGACTAAGCATGAGTATAAGATGAAAATTGACGTTAATGCTGACAAACTTGATTATTTCAATACTATATCATGTTGTGTGTATATAAATTTTTTATGTGCGAATTAAATTTGAAAAAAAAATTGTTTATGTGCCTAGCATGATATGAATAAGGGATTATGGTGTTTATGTGTTATATGTGTTTTATGTGGTTTATTGTTTTATAAATTTTAATCGCACTATTCAATCGCAATAAAAATTATAGTGGATTTAAAATTGTTGGGTTATCAATTTTTTATTGGATCAAAGTTTTGATAATCTAGAGATTCATGAATAAATTTTTTATTCAAGGTTTTGATGATCATGGTGATTGGATCACCAAGAACACCAAATCCTAATTGAATCTGGAAAAACAATTTTGAGACAAATTTTGAAACTTTAAAAATTTTGGTTTTTCAGAGGATGTCCGACCAGACCTAGCTCATGACCCGGCCGGACCCTCGGGTTTTTGGCGCGGGCGTGCCTAGGGGTCAGGGTGGATCTCGGGGTTTAATTTTTCTATTTCTTTTAGTCTTGTGATTCTAAGATTGGATCAAGGTTTGGATGGCTAGCCTACGTTCTCTTGACTGTGTTTCCCAAACTTGATCGCAATCAAAGATTCAAAGATAAAACGAAGTTAGAATTATGAAGAGTTCATAATTGCTAAAATTGAGAAACTAAGTTCTTGATTCAAGTTTGGAGATCCATGTGGAATTGTGAATGCAATTGGCCTACGTTCATCGAGACCATCTATTGCTTAGTTTCGGCCACATAGACTACTTTCTTGGTTTCTTGAATTAGTGCGGAATTGTGGTTGCCTAATGGCTTAGTTCGGCCGCACTTCTTGTTGTCTTGATTTGGAGATGATAACTAAAGTTCAAATATTCTCATTCTCATAATTATAGAGAAACTAATGACACATAAGTATTATGCTTAAATTAATGGAGATTAATTTAGTAGCTAAACTTGATGCTCAACATGTTTATCTTAGGTGCTCATAAATGTGTTGCATGCTATATGGTGATGAACTTTCTTGAAAGTTTTAAGTCCTTATGCCAAGCCATGATTAAAACACTTGTAAGACACGGGTAATTTCATGTGGGCTCACCAAAACGAGGTGCATTGATCTTATTCCTGTATGAGCAAGATGAGTGAATAAGAGTTTCCTATGCGTTTAAAATGGTTGGACTTAATTTGGCGTCAAAACAGTTTTGGGCCTAAGGCAAAGATGAGATTTAACATGCTTTTTGAAATTGGATTTCTTAAAGAATCTCATAAAGGATCTAAGAGTCATATGGGATATGATTGACTTGTTTGTCTACCTAATTAATTTGATTTTGAGCGGTGCGCCAAAGCGTACTTGAAATTAAATTAAAGTTGGATCTTAGCCCATTTAAATTATATCATACATTGGATGTATAAGAAGGTTATATAATTTAGTGGGAGTATTTTTTTGGAAAAATACATTGGTTATTTCTTTAATGAAATTGGTACTTATTAAATTTTTGAAATTTTGCATAATTGTAGATAATGACACTTAACACTCAATCAATTTCGTTGCGATCGATCCTGGTAAAGGATAAGCTTCAAGAGAATGGTACAAACTTTATGGATTGAATCCATAGCCTAAGAATGGTTCTAAGGCAAGAAAATAAATTGTACATTCTTGATGGGCCTATTCCTGAAGAACCCAAAGCCAACGCCCCTAGGGCGGGAAGAGACAATCACAAGAAACACCGCGATGATTCTAGAGATGTGAGTTGTCTCATGCACTCGACCATGTGCTCAAAACTCCAACAAAGTTTAGAACTGTTGGAAGCCTATGAGATAGGCGTGGAGTTAAGAGACATGTTTCAAGAGCAAGCTAGGAAAGTGAGGTATAAAAAAGTTGTTGCATTCACTCCTTGCAAAATGAGCGAAGGGTAACAATTTGGACCTCACATGCTTAAGAAGAATGGCTGCATGGAGAAAGGTTCTCCAGTGCTTATGGTTCATGATGGAATAGGGCCAAGTGCCATAAGAAAGGATAAGGCAAAAGTTGTCAAACCCAAGATTAGCAAGGCAAAGGTTGCCAAGGCTATAGTGGCAAAACCCGATGAACAAAAGGATGCAAGAGTTGCTGCATTAGCCGTAGGGACTTATGAAGTCACTCTACCTTCCAGTTTAATACTTGTTTTGAACAATTGTTATTATGTACCGGATTTAAGTAGAAACATTATTTCAATTTCTTGTTTGGATAATGAAGGATTTAAATTTCTTACTGAGAATAAGAGATTTTCTATCTATTTAAATGATATGATTTCTGGTATTGCAAATTCATTTAATGGCCTTTATGTCTTTGATGTCAAGAATGAAAATAATGAAGATGTCTATCATATAAATAAGAAATCTAAACCTAATGATGTAAATCATACTTATATGTGGCATTGCCGTCTTGGTCATATTAATGAGAAGCGTATCTCAAAACTCCATGGGGATGGTCTTTTGGGTTCATGTGACCTTGAGTCATATGATACTTACGAGTAGTGTCTTCTTGGAAAAATGACTAAGACACCTTTTACCAAGTTAGGTGAAAGGGCGAGCGACTTATTGGGGTTGATATATTCCGATGTATGCGGACCACTAAGTAGCAATGCTAGGGGAGGATTTCAATACTTCATAACCTTCACTGATGATTATAGTAGATTTGGGTATGTTTACCTAATGAAACATAAAAGTGAAGCATTTGAGATATTTAGAATATTTCAAAATGAAGTAGAAAATCAACTTGGCAAAAGTATTAAGGCACTTCGATCGGATCGAGGTGGAGAATACTTAAGTCAAGAATTTGATGATCATCTAAAGAATTATGGAATTGTTTCACAATTGACTCCACCCGGAACGCCACAATGGAATGGTGTGTCCGAGAGGAAGAATCGGACTTTGTTGGACATGGTTCGATCAATGATGAGTCAAGTTGATCTTCCAATATACTTTTGGGGCTATGCACTAGAAACCGCTGCTTTCACACTAAATCGTGTTCCAAGTAAATCGGTTCAAAAGACTCCATATGAGATGTGGAGCGGAAAGAAGTCTAGTATGTCTTTCATTAAGATTTGGGGTTGCGAAGTTTTTGTCAAAAGACTTATCTCAGACAAACTTGCACACAAATCTGATAAATGTATTTTCGTGGGATTTCCTAAGGAAACTAAAGGATATTACTTTTACAACCGAGAGGACAACAAAGTGTTTGTTGCCCGGACTGGTGTTTTTCTAGAGAAAGAGTTTCTCTCCAAAGAATCAGTGGGAGTAAAGTAAATCTTGAAGAAATTCGAGAACTAGATAATGACATAGAACCGATGGTGGAACAAGAACAAGTCCCCCAAAGAGTTGTGGAACTTGTTCAAGATACACAAGAAACTCGCATATCTGGTAGGATACGATCCGAGCCCGAGAGATATGGATTTCTCGTAACAGATAGTAATGAGGTGGAGATCATTGAGAATGATGAACTGACCACCTACCAAGAGGCGATGTCATCTTCTGATTCGGACAAGTGGCTTGGAGCCATGGAATCCGAATTATAATCCATGCAAGACAATCAAGTTTGGAACTTGATCGATGCACCCGAAGGTGTAAAAACCATAGGATGCAAATGGGTCTTCAAGAAGAAGACTGACATGGATAGGAAGGTGCATACTTACAAAGCTAGGCTTGTAGCAAAAGGTTATAAGCAGATTCATGGTATTGACTATGATGAAACCTTTTCACCCGTAGCAATGATCAAGTATATAAGAATTCTGCTTGCCATTGCCGCATATCATGACTATAAAATATGGCAGATGGATGTCAAAACCGCTTTCCTGAATTGAAACCTGCAAGAGGATGTGTATATGACACAACCAGAGGGTTTTGAACAGAACTCTAAGGTATGCAAGTTGCAGAAATCCATTTATGGATTGAAGCAAGCTTCTAGGAGTTGGAATCTCCGCTTTGATGAATCAGTCAAAGAGTTTGGCTTCATCAAGAACGAAGATGAACCTTGTGTATACAAGAAGATTAGTGGGACCATTGTGCTATTTCTTATTTTATATGTGGATGACATATTGCTCATTGGAAACGATATTCCTACACTTCAGTCTGTAAAGACTTGGTTAGGAAAGTGTTTCGCAATGAAAGATATGGGTGAAGCCACATATATCCTTGGCATTAAGATCTATAGAGATAGATCAAGGAAGCTAATTGGTTTAATCCAATGTACTTACATTGATAAGGTCCTTAGAAGATTCCGCATGGAAAATTCTAAGAGAGGGAACTTGCCAGTGTTACATGGAGTTTCTCTAAGCAAGACTCAATGTCCTAAGACAAAAGATGAGCATGAGAAAATGAGTGAGATTCCATATGCTTCGCCAATTGGATCCATCATGTATGCCATGATATGTACTAGGACGGATGTATCTTATGCTTTGAGCATGATGAGTAGATATCAGTCCGACCCCGGTGAGAGTCACTGGATGGCTGTAAAAGCGATTCTTAAGTACTTGAGAAGGACTAGAGATTCGTTTTTGATCTATGGAGGAATGGAAGATGATCTCGTTGTAAATGGTTACACGGATGCAAGCTTCCAAACCGACAGAGATGATAGTCGATCACAATCGGGTTTTGTGTTCATGTTAAATGGTGGAGCTGTAAGCTGGAAGAGTTCCAAGCAGAGTACAACCGCTGATTCTACAACTGAAGCTGAGTATATTGCTGCATCGGATGCTGCAAAGGAAGCTGTTTGGATTAAGTTCATTGGTGAACTAGAAGTGGTTCCTAGTATTACCAACCCAATAGACCTTTATTGTGATAATAATAGTGCTATTGCTCAAGCAAAGGAACCAAGGGCACATCAGAAATCCAAACACATACTCAGACGTTTCCATATCATTCGAGAAATCGTGGATAGGGGAGACGTTAATATATACAGAGTACCTACTGATGATAACGTTGTGGCCCCGCTAACAAAGGGACTTCCTTGTTTACGTGTTCAAACTCTTTTTCGAAAACCAATCGGGAACTCCACCCAAACCGATTCCCAGTTATGATCCAAATGAACTGACCTAGATAATTAGACACCTTGTACATAAACACGTCTTTTCAAAAGTTAAGGCATAAAAGACATTTTCAAAAGGCAAAATAAAATCAAGCGTAGGCGGAAGCATGCTAGAGACCGTGAGGGCGAGTGGAGTGCTGCTTATCACCTTCTCCTCTCGTAACTTAGCCCCCGAACCCACTTCTCTTTCTAAATTAAAAGGTTTTATCTCTATTTTCCTAAAATAAAATGAGGTGGCGACTCTTCTTTTTTCAAAACTCAAAAGGGGAACCATTTTTGAGAAACCGGTTTTTCGATTAGGTTCGAAAGGCGCGGGGCTCTCACAGTTTGCTTCTAAATGTTCTAGGAGAATTTTTTTTTATAGTATATAGTGAAAGTACTCCTTACATCGTATTTTTACTTACGGTATAATTTTCTTACATGCTAGCTTCATAATGTTGTGTTTATTTATTTTAGTCAACCACTCCCACCGTCCCATTCGAATTAGGACAAATTTCTAATGACGAGCTTCCTGATCAGATACAAAGTCCAGAAGAGATCCAACCGGACCTGGGGAAAGATCCGCCCGGACCCAGTGATCTGGTCCGACAGCGCATAGTCCATGACCCGCCCGGACCAGCTGTTGAGGTCCGACCGCACTCGACGAAACACCCGCCTGGACCATCTGTGATTTGGCCGCTGCGTCAAGAGTTTCCAGAATTATTGAAGCTTGGAAAGGACCGTGTTTATTCTATATATCTCTTCAAGTGGAATGGTCGACTTCAAGGTTCGAGAACGAACTCGGGGACGAGTTCTTTTCAAGTGGGGGTGAATGATGCAGCAGTACGACTATATGGTTACATCATATATTATAATTATACTGGTATTTTTTTATTAGGCTTAAATAATATTTTTATTATTATTTTCGTCATTATTTTTAGTAGGTTAATTTTAGAGGATTTTATGATAGATTTTGAGGTAATTTACTAGTTTTTAAGTCCTATTAGGTTACTATATAGGTTAGGAATAATTCTAGACGGTTTTAGCTTCTTTTTCAAGTTTTATGGGAACTATAAAATAGGCCTAAAGTTGTAATCCAAAAATTAGAGTTTTGATTATTTATTTTATAAGTTTGCTTTGCAACTTTGTGTGGGTTTAATCCCTAGAAGCCATTGTTGGCTTGTTGAAGGTGGATTCCTTCGTGAAGGTGAATTCCTTCGTTTAATCGAGAACTTCATCAATCTTGGTGTTGTTCTTGCCAAACCCTAATTCGTGGATTCGAATTGGGTCAATTAGTCGTTGATTCGATTAATTGTCTATCCGGTTACGTTTTAGTTTTAATTCCGCTGCAACCCTTTACATCAAGTACCCATAAGTTTAATTGTATCACATTCATATAATCATCATATGATTATTTATCAAACTTATACTAGTTCTTCATAAGTATTAAGTACTAGGGACATAGATTATTATAACAAAACATTTAACAATAAATAATAATCAAGTAAGATCGCTTTATTTGATGAATAAAATGATAACAAACTATCGTTCCTATAACGAGCCTAGGCCATACATACCAACAATTTTTTTTCTGAGGTGGGTGTGGACTCGGCTGGGAGTAACAAATTTGTTTTAAAAAAATAATTTAAGTACGAGTAACACTAAATTTTTAAACAATGTGAGTGGGGTGGGAGTTTTATGAAATAATCTAATTATTTATTTTCACTTAATCTTTTTTCTCAATTCCAATATAGATCATTTTAATCATATCATGAATGATTAATATGCAAGTAAACATAAAATGGTTATGAAGGGTCAATAGAAATAAAATATTTATTTATATCTAGTCCTTTTATATGCTATAAAATAAATATGTATATTCAAGTACTTGCATTTTAATTTCACCTAATAATTTTTTTGCCTTATTATGATCTTCGTTAAAGAGGCTAGAAGAAGGGAAGAAAGAGATTAAACTTAGACAAAATGCTGAAAATTAATAATATAATTTCACGTAATAATATTTTGTAGTTAAATTATAAAATTTGAGTGATAAATTGTTTCAACAAAAAATTTAATTTCATTTCAACAACATTTGGGCAATGATGTTGCTAATTGTAAAATATTTATCATTATTTATTACTTTATAATATTAGACTAAAGTGGCAAATTCATAACAAATATTTTTCTTGATAATAGATTAAAAATATAAAATGATATATTGAACCTCAAGCTCAAAATATAAAAAAAATAGTGGCATCAATTTGCAAAAATTATACTACCTCTGTCCCTAAATGAGTGTCCAAATTTCATTTTAAGGGACACTGAAAATCTCAACTTTTTGAACAATTTGGTAACAACGATTCATATATAATCTTGCAATCTCCTTTCCAAACCTTTAGTTTTGCACGTATAAAGAAACCGGTGAAAAAATTTTCGAAAAAAAATGTTTAGGGAGAAAGTTATGTTAAAAAAAGACACTCATTTAGGGACAAAGATTTTTTGAAAATGGACACTCATTTAGGGACAGATGGAGTAATAGATAAGCAATTATTATAGTGAAAATAACTCTTTTAAAAAACTATATTATATTTGAACGTGATTTTTAACTTTAAGAAACCAAGCTATTGATAGTTTACTTAATGAAAGTGATTTTTATAAGTGAAGTATCAGAAACATAATACTCCATTTATTTAAGAAGGGCAAATTGCAATTTAGTTACATGAGTTTGTCACGATATTTTAATTGGTTATCAATTTGTGTTCGTTACAATTTGGTTACTAAATATGTCTTTTTGTTGCAATCAAATGTAATTTTGGATGGTCCGTTAAAAACGTAACGAAAATGGATGAAAAACATAACAAGCTTCTTTCAAAACTACATTCACCCCTACAGTTTAAATTATCTCACTACCCCCCTGACAGCTAACGGAGTTAGAAATTTGTCGAAGAATAGTCATATGTATGTCATGTGAAGTCTACTTTCGTTATTTCCTTGAAAAGACAAGTGTATAAATGTCAATTAGCAATTTCTTTCCCCACCCAACCCCCAAGTTTGGCAACCATGATAAAGGAGAGGGGCAGATCAGTGGGAGGGGGCAGACATACGCGGTAAGGTGAATGCTTTGGAGAAGTGGAGGTGAAAGGGTGGTGGTGAGGGTTAGAATTCATGGTTGAATATAAGGGAAAGTGGTGTTAGGGAAGGGAAAGGAACGACATTTGGGGAAAGGAAAGGGGTGGAAAGGTGTGTGCATTGCATTTTTTTTTATTTCTTTATTCTTTTTTTATCAATCAATTCTTTTTTTCTTACTTTTCTTTTCTATTATAAAACACCAAAAAATATTAAAAAAACTTAATTGTATTTATTTTAGATTTTTTATAGGACAGTATCTTTTTTAAAATAATTTATTTTATTAGTATTTAGTAAATTTACTTTAATAGTGAAATGAGGCAAATGTTGAGTTAGGGTGTAAAATGGGATTGAGGAGATACTTTAGGGGTTTAGGGGTGATCATTGCAATTTTGAAAGAAGCTTGTTATGTTTTCCATCCATTTTCGTTAGTTTTTTAACGGCTCATCCAAAATTACACCTACAACAACAACAACAACAACAAAGCCTTAGTCCCAAAATAATTTGGGGTCGGCTAACATGAATCCTCATATGTCATCGTGATAAAAGGAAGAGAGAGAGAAAGAGAAAGAGAGAGAGAGAGAGAGAGAGCGAGAGAGAAAGAGAGGAAAAAGATGGAGAAAATAAAATAAAATAAATAAATAAATAAATAAATAATAATAATAAAAAGTACGATCAACCCCCATCATTCACATGAATTTTCGCCCTCCACTCCGGCTTCTTCAACTCCACATCTTCATCCACTCCGAGTAAACTCATATCATTTTCAATCACCTTAATCCAAGTTTGCTTGGGTCTTCCCCTACCCCTCGCCATTTTATCACTTGTCCACTCTTCAGGCCTCCTAACCGGTGCATCACTCGGTCTCCGTCTCACATGATCAAACCACCTTAGACGATGCTCCCTCATTTTATCCTCAATGGGCGCAACTCCTACTTTACCCCTGATCACCTCATTTCTCAATCGATCTTTTCTTGTATGCCCACACATTCATCGTAGCATACGCATCTCCGCTACATTTATCTTATGAATATGACACTGTTTCACGGCTCAACATTCAGTGCCATAAAGCAGTGCAGTCCTAATTGCCGTACGATAGAATTTTCCCTTTAATCTATTTGGCATGCCACGATCACAAAAAAACCCTGTGGCACTCTTCCACTTCAACTAACCTGTTTTAATCATATGAGCCACATCTCCATCCAATTCTCCATCTTTTTGGATAATAGATCCAAGATAGCGAAAGAACTCGGAAGCTTGGACAATCTTTCCATCGAATGGGATCACTCCTACCTCTCTGCTTCCAACTTTGCTAAATTTACACTCCATATATTCAGTTTTGCTTCTGCTTAACCTAAAACCTCGAGATTCCAAAGTGCGTCTTTACAACTCCAATTTACTTTCAACACCTTTTGTCTCATCAATCAGCACAATATCATCTGCGAACAACATACACCATGGAATATCATCTTGGATTGACCTCGTCACTTCTTCCATTATCAGGGCAAAGAGAAAGGGACTAAGTGCAGAGCCTTGATGCACTCCAATCGTGATAGGGAACTCTTCTGTCTTCCCAATGCTTGTCCGTACACTAGTACTAACTCCATTATACATGTCCTTGATAATATCAATATATTTCTTTGAAACGCCTTTCTTTACTAAAGCCCACCAAAGTACCTCTCTTGGCACTTTATCATACGCCTTCTCCAAATCATTGAAAACCATGTGCAAATATTTCTTTTTGTCTCGATATTTCTCCATGATTTGTCTCATAAGATAGATTGAGTCCATAGTCGATCTGCCGGGCATAAATCCAAATTGGTTATCCAAAATATTCACAATTTTTCTTAGCCGTTGTGCAATCACTCTTTCCCAAAGTTTCATAGTATGGCTCATTAGTTTGATCCCTCGATAGTTGGCACAATCTTGGACATCACCTTTGTTCTTATACAAAGGGATTAGGGTACTTTTTCTCCACTCCAATGGCATTGTGTTACTTCTCCATATCTTGTTGAATAGTGTTGTTAACCAATCTATTCCCCTCTCGCCAAAACATCTCCACACCTCAATTGGTATTCCATCCGGCCCTACAGCTTTCTTTAATCCCATCTTTTTCATCGCCATTTCCACTTCACCCTTTTGAATTCGCCGCATAAAATCTCGATTAATCATACTCGAAGGGATAGTTATATCTCCAATATCTTGCTCTTGATTGCCATTAAACAAGGTATTGAAGTACGAACTCCACCTATATTTTATCTCTTTATCCCCGACCAATACTCTTTGGTCTACATCCTTAACACATTTAACCCTTCCAATGTCTCGTGTCCTCTTATCCCTCATACGTGCAAGTCTATAGATGTCTTTTTCCCCTTCTTTTGTATCCAATCTATCATAAAGTTTCTGATTCACCTTTGCTCTTGCATCTTTTACTGCTTTCTTTGCTTCTCTTCTAGCCTGTTTATACCTCTCATAGTTCTCCTCACTCCTGCATTTTCTCAATAATTTATAGCATTCTCGCTTGCTCTTTATCGCTTGCTTTACTTCCTCATTCCACCATGATGTGTCCTTACTTTGTGGTACACTTCCTTTAGATTCTCCAAGGACTTCTCTTGCCACCTCCTTTATGGTATGCTCTATCTTAGTCCAGGTCGAATCTATATCCATATCCTCGATATTACCTGGCCAAATACCAGTAGTGGCCATCTTGGCTAGAAATCTCTGTTGATTCTCCCCTTGAAGCCTACACCACTTGATTCTAGGTTCTACTAGTGGTTTTCTCTTCCTTGAAATTCTCCTACTTCGAAAATCAAGTACCACAAATCTATGTTGAGTTGCAGTACTTTCACTTGGAATAACCTTGCAGTCAGTGTAACTCTTTTTACAAGCATTTCTTACTAAGAAGAAGTCAATCTGACTTGCATTACCTCCACTTCTATAGGTCACCAAGTGTGATTCTCTCTTCTTGAACCAAGTGTTCATTATACTCAAGTCATATGCCATCGCAAACTCCAGGATCCCGTTCCCTGCTTCATTCATCTCCCCAAAACCAAAACCTCCATGAATGCTCTCAAAGTCGTGTCGACTAGACCCCACATGTCCATTAAGATCGCCATCAACGACTAACTTCTCACCACTAGGTACGCGTTGCACAACCTCTTATAAATCTTCCTAGAACTCTTTTTTAATAGATGCGTCCAACCCTACTTGTGGTGCATAGGCACTAATAATAGTTATAATCTCATCACTAACCACAAGTTTAATACCAATAATCCGGTCACAAAATTACACCTGATTACAACAAAAAAACATATTCAGTAACCAAATTGTAACAAACACAAATTGGATAGCCTATTAAAATATCATGACAAACTTAGGTAATTTAATTGTAATTTTCCCATTTAAGAAAGGATTCAATTAATTTGAGTTGATCTTCTGGAAAACTAATTTTTGTAATACTTAGAAAAAACATGGCTTTTAAAACACATGCTGCGACACTATCATAATTATAATTATGGCTTGTTTTCTTAAGCACGCAGTGACACTATCATACATAACTACTTCCTCCATCCTAGACTATATGTCCACCATCTCATTTGCACGGAGATTAAGAAATGGAATAAGTGATGTAAGTGTTGTGAGTGTAAAAGTAAAATATGAGAGAGAGTGAATAGTAAGTTGATTGGTGTTGTGAGTATAAAAGTAAGTAGGAAAGAGAATGAGTGGTACAATAGTAAAGATTCTTTGTCATTTTAGGAAGTCGACATATACCTTGGGATAGACTAAAAATAAAAGATAGACATATACTCTGAGACGGAGGGATTACTTATTTTAAAAACACGCGTGAAAATGTTATAAGTAACCAAAACTTACTAGGACACATGCACTAAATAACATTGATACTATCATTGTCGCGACCCCGACCCCGCGGGCCCGGAGTGCGCGAGCTGGACTTCGACTTAAACAATAAACTCTAAAATAATGAAAATAAAAATTTCTTCCTTTTATACCAAAAGATGATGACACAAAATTTTGCAAATCAAAGTTTAATATTAACAAAGTACCACTAATATAAGCTCCACAAGCTTATACCCCAAAATATAACATGTACAATTCTTAACGACGTCATTGTTTGGTGACACTATCCCAAAGTTATACATTTAAACAATGCAAACCGAATAACGACCTTCCCCAAAAAGCTATGTCCACACTCGACGTCCTGTCTCGTGATCAGCGAGTCTAATCCTTTCCACCTGGGGGGTTAAGGAAAAACAAAGACAAAAGAAAAGGGGGTGAGATAAATCTCAATAAGTTACTAATGCAACTACATGACATGCTATGATGCAATAATCAATAATAAATCACATAGCACATAGAAATTATCATTTAACAGATAGCAGCGGAAATAAACAAGTAACAAAGGATATTAGCCAAGGTTTTCCAACTGAAAGAACCAAATAAAGGTCGCTGCGCAGCTTCAACAATCAACAATCAACATCTTCATAGTAGCATGAAAGCTTGAAGAGAAAACCCCCGGTACCGGAACCAATAACAATAAGGGGACAGTGACACACAGTCAAAGCCCAAAACCAATAGCTAAAGTGCTCACAAAGGGGCTGGCTCATCTCACATCCAAGGCCAATCTGGAGGAGGGAAATAATGGGGCAAAACAATGGTCAACACCATAATGGACTTGGCTTGTGCCATCATAATGTTTCGCATCGCTCGAAACACACACAAATACCAGCTAGACTTTCAAGTAAAGGCTAAGTAATAAAATACTAGCACGATAAACAACTAATGATTCCAAAGTAGGGAACCAATCCAAATAAATTACCACAAAGGTAAACCAATCCAAACAACACATCAAGGATGGACCACATTCCCAAAATGATACTTAATCAAATTCCATAACATAATTGTTCACAAAAGAATCAAGTCCAATTAATAAAGTGTTCCACGATGTTAACTTAGGTTAATTAGAAGAATAAAACCTAAACTAGTTAAGCCATTAGTCCTAAACCAAGCAAAAGGGTAGAATTCTGGAACAGGGGGCGGGCGGGCGCCTGAAGGGGGCCGGGCAGGCGCTTATTCCAACAGAAGGTCTGGCCGCTGGAAAACGGGGTGTAGGAGGGCTCCTGGCACCGCGCGGGCGGGCGCTCGGTCGACGGCTGGGAGGGATTTCAGCAGCTGGGTTCTTTCCATTTTCCATACCATTTTCATACCAATTTCACAACACCCAAAATCATCACTCCCAACAAGTTTAATAAGGTACTCAAACAACATTTAAGCTTAAGGGAACCTAAACAACATCATCTATCAACCCCATACAAGATTAAAACCCAACATTCATATCAATCACCATTTTTAACCAAAAACCCAAATAAATTCCAAATCAATTCCAAACTCAACCAAACTTCAAATATAACAACTAAAGCATTATATAAACATGAAATGAACACTTTAGCATAAAAATGGGGGAAAAGCAACTTGCTTGAATTTTCTCAAAGTTGTCGGAACTCGAATATTTTTAGCCCTCTACGATCCTAACGACGATCTAAACAAGTTTCATGTTTTAAGAAATGAGAAATAACAAGAGGAAGATGGTTAGATTGAAGAGAGAAGGTAGAGAAGAAATACTTACCTTTTCTTGCTATGGAAGAGAGAGAGAGAGCTGGGAATGGGAGGAAGAGTGAGGGAGAAGAGGGGAGTAGGGAGGGAGTAGGAGAGGGATTATTTAAAAAGTTACATTTAGGCTCCTCCTCTACTAACCACACAATTCTAATACTTCCTACTAACAACTAAGACCAAATAATACTACACTAACACAAATGACCCAATTAAAATGCTAGACATAAATTAATATTATGAGATATAAAATGCGCACATAAATAATTAAATCAAATAAATAAATAAATAAATAATTATTTATCAATAAAATAGAGACGGGTTTTCGGGGCGTGACAATCATGCTTTAACGTTATCAGTGAAACCAAAAAAACACTACCACTAACACTAAACAAACATTTTCACTAGCACTAAACATACTATCATTGCATTAAAAATACTTACGCTGGCATAAAGAGTGCTAGTGCATGTGTTATTGAGTGCAAGTACGTGTATTAAAAAGCATAAGTACATACATTATTCAATGACAGTGCATGTCTTTTGTTAGCGACAGTGCACATGTTATTAACTGTAGTACATGTGTTAAAAGAGTGTTAGTCCATGTGTTAAATAGTACATGTGCTAAATAATAGAGTATCAATGGTAGTGTTACATGGTGATTTGATGTGTTAAGAGCTTTCGATTCTTTACAAAAAGGTCACCATACATTTTAAAACAATTTTTGATTATTTTAAAAATGTTTCGGTGAATCTTAAAACAAATTTCATTTAATTAGAAAAATATCACCACGCGTGAAGTCTCAGTTGTTTAACAAAATTTTGTGGCACGTTTTTTTCTTTCTAAAAATGAGTTTTTCCTAAGTGTTACGAAAAACTAAATTTCCCTCTTAAATTTTGGCATTTATTTTTTATTTTTCAATTCAATTTTATTGATCGAATTTAAGTGATTTTTCAATAACGAAGTCTAAATTTGTACACACGTACTGTAACAACCGGAATTTTTTTTAATTATTTTATTTTCGGTTTACTAATTTAATAAAACAATAATTAGAGTTATAAAGTAATTTAAAGAAGTGGGCCCAAGGAATTGGGATTGGCCCGAAAATAGTATTAGTAAACCCAACCCAATTAATTTTACCCAAGAATATAAATACAATGGTTAGTGAAATTAGGTTTTATTCCCTCTTTACCAAAAACAACAAAACCCTAAATTCCCCAACTACCCTATAGCAGCCGCCGGCCAAGATCAAGAGGGAGGAGGAGCTGCGACATTTTTTCTAGAAATCCAATCCGATCATTCTCAAGGTAAGATCAAACCCCATCTTCTAAAATTTATTTCATTGGATTTGGATGTTTAAAACATAAACTATGCATGATTTAAGAAAATAAATATTATGATTGCATGCTAGTTATTTAGGATGAGAAGTTATTTATTAAAATCCTAAATGATTAAGGTGTTGATTATATGATGATCTTCATATTAGTATTGGTCTTAAGTTGATCTTATAACCATGATTTTAAATGGAATACTATTATTTAATGTATGGGGATTAGACCAATATGAAATTGAGGTTATTAGGGTTTAACAAAAAGGGAAGAAAATATGAGTTCCACCCATAGTAGCATTCGGCCGAATGGCCTTGATCAACTAGAAATTGTTTTGGTTGGTTTTAATGATTTTTATTATTAAGTTATGAATAAATTGATGATTAGAAAGTACAATGGAAAATTAGATCAAGAAAAATTGATCAAATCAATGGATTTTTGGATCATACATGTCTCGGCCATGGTGATGAATTATGGGTGTTGATTTCGGTTTGTGAAAGTTAAGAATTGGGACGGAAAGTTAGTGTTTTCGTTAAGTTTCTAATGGAAAGAAAACAAAATCGTTAAAAGGACTATTGACAAGTTAGAAAATTAACTTGAGGAAATAGAGTAAGTACTTGTAAGACCTTGAAAGTTAAAAAGTTAACGAGAAAGGAAAAGATTAGAAGTTTCAGTTAGTTTCCTAACGGAAAAGGGCTAAACTGAAAAGAATTAAAGTTAAAAGAAATAAAAAGGGAAACTTTGAAGTTAGAGGGGCCTAAGTGATTAAAAAGAGAAACTTAGGGGACCTTATGAACAAAACCAAAGTCCAAGGACCTTTCTGTAATTAAAGGAAAGTTGAAGGACTGAATTGTAATTAATCCAAAGTTAAAGGACCAAGTTACAATTAAACTAAAGTCAAGGGACCAATCTGCAATTAATCCAAAGTTAAAGGACTAAATTGCAATTAAACCAAAGTTGAGGGACCAAATTGTAATTAACTCAAAGTCAGAGGACTTAATTGCAATTATATCAAGTTAAAGGACTGCCTAGTAAATCAAAGTCAGAAACTTAAACGTAAAGGAAGAAGTAACGAAGTAAAGAAGTTAAAACGCATCTCTCAGTTAACTAAGTAGAAATAGTTAACAATGTTGAGAGTACTAAAGTAAATTACTCCGTGCCTTGTAGATTGCACAGAGAGGAGATTGCGAGGAAAATCAATTCAGGTAAGGGATTACGTTCCTTACAGTATTTGAACTCCTGTTTATTGGAATTCGGTATTTCTTTCTAAAGTTAGCTATCAGTATGGCATGATAGTATTTGAATGAACTCTGCGTTATTGAACGTTCCTTGAAAGAATCTATACTTAGTGATGTCCCCATCGATCTACTAAGTATCGAAGTTTGAAACTTGTATCACATACTTGTACCATGGTATGTTCTCAATTTTAACTTGTGAGTTAACCACTTACTCGTTAAGGCATCCAATGTCCAGTTAGAAAAGACATTGACGGACAGTCCAGTTAGAAAAGACTCGTCCTTAAACTAGGGATTGCATGAGTGATCACATGCCTTCTCTCAGGAATTGTCTGATTACAAGGATGATTCTAGACCCCGAGCATATGTGTGTGGATACCATATATGTTACGACCCACACTATTGGCTGAAGAAGCTAGGTGTATGAATTGTACCTTTGGCATTGAGGTTATAATGTACGTTACCAAGGAATTGACGGAAACTTGAATGAATCCCATTGGATTGTAGTGCCATAATCCTTTGAAAGTAAAAATCTTAAAAGTAACACGACTGTATTGTTCTGCAGTCCTGAATCCAAAAGTAACTGAACCTATCTTTGTAAAAGTTATTCAAAGTATTCGTTCTGGTCGTCTCTCCTTAGTAACCGGAGAGGCCACGTATGAACTTACTGAGCATTCGTTCGCTCATCCCTTCTCTATAAACTTTGTTTTCAGGATATAAGTAGAAGGAGAAGACAAGGAAAGCAGCCGTAGGAAGACGGTGGATTGAAGACTCTTAATTTAGTAGTTTAAGTACGTTTATTTATTGATGTAAGTTGAAGTACATTGATGGTTAGGGTTGTTACCTACCAAGACATGTTTAAGTTACGCTTCCGCTATTGTTATGAATTTATGGTTAATTAAGGGGCTGTTGTGAACTCTAAATTGAAGTATTTAATATTGTTATTTATGGATATTTAATGCCATTAAATGCTCAGATATTATAAGAAAATTCGGGGTGTTACAGTTGGTATCAGAGCAATGGCTTTAGGTCTTATGGGAGAAAACTGAAAGTTAGGACTAATGGGAGAACTTAGTACTTGACTTGAATAAAATCTTACTTGAGGAAGTTCAAGTGATAAAGTCTAACTCTAGGAATAATACTAAGAGTGTACATAAAGTATGAATATACTTGGGGAAATAGGAACCTCTTCATTGTATGTCTATTTACATTCTATTAATATGTTATAATGGAAATCTTGGGGCTATGTACTAATTAAGTTTACTATTGGTGTGTGTTGGATCATGCCGAGGAGACCCATGAAGTCGGTAAGGTACAGTGCTACCCTAAGGGAAGAAATAGAAGCCAAAGAGGAGATTATTAAGCAGCTAACTAAGGAACTTCGCTCAGCTAAAAGAGAGCTTAGGAAGGAGACTCGAGGAGTCGGCAGTCTACAGAATGTCATCAAAGAACGCGATGAGGACATAATGTATGTGGAAGGAAAGTTAGCAGTACAGCTGAAGAAGGTCAAAAGCCTAGAAATCCATGTGGTTAGAGCTAACCGCGAATGGAATCGAATCAGTGTACAACTGGTAGATGAGATAGAACAAAATAATGAACTGAAAAGAAGATAGATGAGCAAACAGCTTATGAGGAAGAGCTTAGGGCTTCAGGCTATCAGATTTGGGCTGAGAAGTTGGAATTGCAAGAGAAATATGACCAGCTCGAAGCAGAGCACGCACGATGTAGGAATTGATGCAATTGGTTACAAAGTAGTTATTAGGATGGATTTTCTCTTTATTAGTAGAATAATACAGTTAAAATTTTTCCTTATGTTAAGTTGGATTTTGGGTGTATTTTGAGATGTTTAAATCTCACACCTTAGTTGAATAAAGTTAGTTATTTAATTTAAATACCCAAAATTTTGAATTTACTATTGTTATGTAGACAAAAGTTAACTTGTCAAGAAAAGACAAGGGAAAACGTCGGAGTGATTTGAAATAATCTCCGTAACCATGGTACGAAGTAAGACGACCATTGGAATAAGTTAAAGCTAGTTATGTAATAAAAACTAGTGAAATAAAGAAATAATAATCAACCAAGTAAAACGGTTGTCAATTATGAAGTATGAAAACTCCTGAACCGGAGAAGAAAGGTTAAGTAAACTAACCACATCTGAATAATGGTCTAGTACAAAAGACCTACGAACACGATTCAAAACTAACAAGTACCCGTTAGTAAAAGAATAGTAATGTTAAGTATACCATACATACTGCACGTATTGTGTAGTGATGAATATTGCTAGAACACGAATTTGTTCTAAAGTGAAAGTAAAACTGCAGATGAATACCAGAAGTGGAAACAACGGAAACGGCAATGGTAACGGCCAAGTGAAATTAATTTTGGTCTAGTGAAATGATCGAAACAAGAATAAAGTGACCTATTGAAACGGTCAAGAGAAAGTATTTGGCTTATTAAAACGGCCAAGTAAAGTTAATTTTGACCCATTGAAGCGATCGAAACAAGAATAAAATAACATATTGAAACGGTTAAGTATAAGAGTAATGGGCTTAGTGAAACGGCCAAGTGTGAATGAGAGTAGGTCTAGTGATATTTAATGCCATTAAATGCTCAGATATTATAAGAAAATTCGGGGTGTTACACGTACGAGTCTCCTAATAATTAATCCCTCCATTATAAAATAAATGTTCAAAGTTCCTCTTGTTCACTCAAAAATAGTTTCAGACATTTATTTCAGAAGAATAGTACTACTCTATTTTATGATGAAGGATGAAAAATAAACATGGGTATTATTGGGGTTATTGGTTACCAATTATTTAGAATGTTGTTATACACACCCTAAAATTTATGAATAAAACCCCTCAAAATTAAAGCATATTAATCAATCTTCTTATTATACTCTTTCAATTTTAAAAACACTTAGTTTTCAATTTCTCTCACTCTCAAATTACTCTCTCATTTCTCTGATATACATTTAAACATATAGATTTCCATGTTTTAGCATCATTTACATAACAAGCATATTTTTGTTAGTCACAATTTCGTTCAAATGCCTGAAATCGTTCAAATCTTGAATTTGGTGAAATCATACGGGTTCGGCCAGTGGGTACCGAACTATCTTAAATACACCCAACATAAATTTGTATCGAAGTTCGGCGACAACCGAGCCGAACCATGGTTTCCGGTTTGGTGCATGGTGGGTGAATCTTGGTCTCCGGTTCACTAGTTGGTGGCCGAACTTTAAATTAAAATTTTATAGATCAGTGCCGAAATATCATCATTTGTTGCTGAACAGTTAAAATTTATTCTGTAGTTATTGGCCAAACTTTTGTAAGAAGTTAGAAATGGTAAATAAAAAAATAAGGACACCAAGAAAAAGTTAAGGATAAAAAAAATTGACATTTACGCCTGTTTGACGTGCTATACCGTCCATGCTTTAGTTTTAATCATAATCTAGTATTGATGTTTAAATGTTTTTGGAGATAAATTTTTTAAAGGTTTGATGAGTGATGAAGAGTAGAGTTAAGAAGATGAGGTAAGTGAGGTAAAAGTCGGAAGGGAAAGAAGATGGTGAAAATTTGATAAACGACTATTTTATAGTCATTTATAATATATTTTACCTATTATTTTATTTTCAATCATAGCTTTATTTGGTACTTTTGATTTATTTTTATATATATTTTATGGATTTTATTATTGGTAGTATTCTGTGGTTGAAACAGGTTTTTAGGGACCTTTCAGGTTAAAATATGGCCCATATAATGAACCAGAGCAAAAGGGTTGAAGATGGAACAATTTGAGATGAAAAAGAAGTGGAAATCAGATCTTTTTGGTTGGCACGACCGTGCTTGAAAATAAGCACGACCGTGTCATTTATGTCGACCAAAGTAACCAGAGAACCATTTCAGGTCGGCCGTGCAGTTATTCAAGCTCGACCGTGCCAATTGTTGAGGTCCGGCCGGACCTCAACAAACACCCGCCCTGACCCTTCCTTAAATCCGATCGGACCTCCTTAGCAACCCGCCCGGACCCATCAAAATACACTAATCTGAAAACATGATCCGCCCGGACCAAAAGCCATACCCGCCCGGACCCTCTGCGCCTATTCTGAACCATTGCAAAGCCAACAATCATCTTTTGGTGCTAGTTCCGGGAAGAGACACCCTTTTTGGCCCTTTTGCCTATTTAAAGAGGTATTTTCAACCTTAGAAAAAATCTAGAGATCATTGTAAAATTACGGTAGCAAATTCTTAGTCCAAGTACATTATTATATTCAGCTTTTGTGTAAATCACAAAAGGTGTTCTTGAGTACTTGAAATATAATTCATTGAGGTTTATTTTCAGCCATTCTATCTTCATTAAATCTGAATAAGTTTTCTCTTTCCCTTCTTCTTACTATTTATGTCTTATTCTTATTTTGTTATAATTATGGCTTGTGAGTAATCCCCCTTTATTCTTGGGGTTGGAAACTCAATAATGATGTGTTCTTCAAAGTAATTCATGCTCTCTTTTCTTCTCTTCATCTTAAATAATTTATTCATATCGTAACTAAAACGCTGTAGACACCCCGCCTTGGACCTCTCACCCCGATTGCATACATAGTATTTTTATTTAACTTGTTTTTGTTAATTTCTGTTATTTCCGTTAAGTTCCTAACTGATTTCGTTAGTTTTGGACTAAACTGCATAACAGAGTTAACTTTTAGAGTCATTCTGTCATTCTGTTATTTTCACCCGCGGGCGCCTCCGACACTGTCAACGAGCCGCGCGCGCTTCTCGCCCCAAAGGCCGGACCGGCGCGCTTCCCACTTTGGCAGTAACGGATTGTACCTTATTTCCCTCCCTTTTCTTATTTACAAATATCTTCTTTAGTCAAAAACTTCTTTCTTGATCATAAACATTTACTAGCTTTTATTTGTAACCTCCCAATCCCATATTTCTAGCCCTTTTTATAAAAACAAAATATTTCATTTCATTTTTATTTTCTTTTATTTGTTTCATCTTCTTTTATTCATTATTCTATTTATCTTATTTTCTATTGGTCAATTCTATCTCACATGGATTGACCATTTTCCCTCCAACCTTTCCCTCTCCTTTCTACCTATAAAAACCCCCTTCTTCTACCTTGGAAGAGGACACTCTTTTTGGACCTTGAACTTTGAACTTTCTCCCTACACAAACTCTACACCATTCTCCCTACACAAATTTCCCCAACAAGAGTTCTAGCAACTAAACTCTTCACAAATTTTTACACAACAATTTCTCTACAACAACTCCAAGTCAAAGTTTGAAGTCCTCTTTTCTAAAGGTATACTTCTTCTTCTTCTATTTTATTTATGTTTTTTTAGATGTATGCAATCCCCACCAAATGGGACATGACCAAATGACCATTTTATTACATTAAAGTTGGTCAAGGTCATCTCCCTACATTTCAATCTCTACTTTAATTTTCTATCCATTTCTTAATGTAATTGTTTAGTATAATTGTTACATGTAATCTTTAGCATAAATTAATAAATAAAAACAATTCTCTTTTATTTCCTTTTAATTTTCCCCTTTCTTTCCATTGTAATTGTTAGCATTTCTTACATTAATAATTGAAGGACATTTCTTTTTAGTATTAGAACACCAAAAGTAGCAAGACCCGCGTAAGAGGGGCGGAGTGGGTGTTTAAGTACTTCCCACTCCGTCACCTAACCCCCGAACCCCCCATCTCAAGAATCTTTGGTTTCGTAATCAATAAAAAAAGCTATTTTCTTAGGTTTTCTCGCGTTCCTCTAAAACGTGGGTGGCGACTCTTAAAATCAAGTAGACATCCTAGGATAATTCACCGCTCTAGCCAATCCGTGGTTCCCCGAGGTATCTACAGTGGCGACTCCGCTGGGGACATAGAGGGTTAAACTTGCATTTTCTGCTTTTGGTGTTCTTATATCTGTTTTCGGGGCATTCTGGTAAAAAGGGTAGGAAGCGTGCGCCTCCGGCCTTCTTGGCCTAAAGCGCGCGCGTCCGACCCTTATTACCAGAATCGCCCACCTTTCATCTTTTCCTTCAAATTTCATATTTCTATGCTAACAAGTTTCTGCAGGGAAAAGTTACATAATTTGGGACCAGGGCAATCCCCTGAGTCCGCGGTTTCTTCTGACATTCTGACAGGTACCCCAGATGCGCGCGCCTCCCACATTCATGTCGCAATGCGCGCGCTTCCCACGTAACTTCCCCGAGTCGCGCGCTTCTGGGCCATTTTCCAGAACTGAACAGTAAACAGAAACAGTGAACAGAATGGGCAGTTTTGACAGTGTGTGGGCACCGGGCCTGCATACACCCTCTTTTACTTTTGTTTATTCATTTTTATCGGTCACACGGGTGATTCGAAAGTTGTAAATTACGTGCTTATTTGTTTCCTTTGAAAAAAAAATATTTTGTCACTTGTTAGACCTCACACTACGCGCACAATTCTTATCAACTGCTCACTATCGAGTCGCACAAGTCCAACCCCAAACCCGTCGAGGCCCGTCCTAGGAAGTTTCAAGCTCCACTCGACCTTGACTCTTCCGAAGCGGTAAACCTCAGCCCGTGGCGTAGTTCATGACTACATGTCGGGGGTGACCTTTAAGCCTCTCTTTAGCCAAGCATCAACCACACAACTGTAGTTAGGGTCTAACACTCCGTGACTCAAGTCGGTTTCCATGTGCCGAGATTTCCCTAAACTAATGTCTTCAAATCATACATGCCACTCGTTGTTATGGACGAAATAAAAATACGTCCCCAAGTGGTCATAATGGACGCTAATAAAAAATCCGTCCCCGCATGTATGCTTTACTACATTAATTTAGTTTAATCCCAACACATGTAGGATTCACAAGCGTGGTGGAATCCGATGAGTATATGGGACCGCGAGAAGGTCTATATACTAGTGTGAAGATTTCACTATTTTTCTAGAAACCCCAAAAAGGACCACGTCCTTCTGACTGTTGTAAATAAAAATAAAAAAAGAGTCTTTTCTTTATGTGGTTTGAGTCTTTACTTTTGTTTGTGGGTGAAATAATTTTATCCAAAAGGTGTTTGTGGGGCCATCCTAAGATCGAACGTGTTCTCTCTATAGGTCCAATGGCTTCAAACGGCAACGACAACGGAATTCCCGTGTCCAACTAAGGGTTATTCCGCATGGTGGAAGCATTGAAAGGGCAAATTGATACACTAGCCTGCCTAGAATGTCCGCCGCAAGGATGATTTATGGCGAGCCCGTTACGAGCATGTGAAAACGGCCCACAAGAAAGAAGTTGCTCAACTCAAGAACCAATTGAAAGGGCTCACGAGTGAAAGAAAGGTCCAAAGCATTGATACCGGTTTGGTCAACACTCTCATGTCCTACATTGACCAAAGGCTTAGTGGGCTAAAGTTGCACAAGGGCCCAAGCACCGATCTTCATCAAGCTTCTCTCCTTATGAACACAATTGAGGCTCTTCCCGAAAAGTTCAAGATGCCCGATATTGGCAAGTTCAACGGCAACTCTTGCCCCGACGCTCATGTTGACTCCTACATTTGGGACATGCTACAAAAGAAAGTGTCTCCTCAAATAATGGCACAATGCTTCCCGCTTACTCTCGAGGGGGTCGCAAAAGATTGGTATATGGGTCTTCCAGTTTCCACCCGCCTCAATTGGGATGTCGCTATGCTTGCCTTCAAGTCACAATATCAAGGCAACTCCATATTCCGCCCCACCAAGAAGGAACTGGAGAGCACCGTGCAAATGGGTGATGAATCATTTGGGGACTTCTATCGCCGTTGGAATGACAAGCTAGCCGAGATGGTTGATAGGCCTTCCAAGAAGGAACAAATGGACATCTTCTTGAAGTGTTTGAAAATGGACTGCCGCACTCATCTTAGTGGGGCTTTTCACTCCGATTTTTCAAGCATGTATGATGCGGGGGTTAGAATTGACAATTTGCTCCGAGAAATGGCCGAGTCCTCCTATGACACAAGCTTCAACGACAAAGGGTTTCCAAGCAATGACATGGAAGAATGTAGTGACATGGAAGACTACAACGACAATGCGGACTACAGCGACATGGGGGATGACGACAACAATCTCCGTTTCTCTTTCTCTACCTAGAAATAGGATAAAAAAAAGAGAGTCAAAAGTCCTCTAATGTGTGCATTAATGTTTTCTCTCGTCCAATGTTAAATTTGGAGTCAATCATTAAATAAAAGTCGTTCTTGTCCTCATACACTCTTCCAAGTTGTTCAATCTAATTCTTGTCAAAATGATGAAAAGGTGTCTAAACAAGTTTTGGAATGAAGGCTATCGCTTGAACGCCTAGGGGCTAAACATCGACGACGGTATCAACAATGAAGATATCAACAACGACGAAATCAAGACGAAGAAAGGTGGAGCAATGATCATGAAGCAAAGTTTTCAAAAGGGGATATATATATATATATATAAAAATAAAAATAAAAAATAAAAAATAAAAAAAGGAGGCTCGCTAGGTTGAAATCCTCAAATCAACCTAGGCAAAAGTTAGAGCACAAAAAAACAAAAATCCCCCCTCAATCAAAGAAATACAAGATCAACATCATTCCACCGATGAAGGACGAAGCAACAACCATCACTGCGAATGGAGCATCAACAAGAACTACGGTGACCAGAGACTCTACACTGGAGGAACGTAGGCAACCTTCGGGTTTGGTCTCACGCAAGAAAGAAGATATGTTTAGCCCTAGCGCGTTATGGTGATCGGCCTTCATCTCGAACTTGTCAAGACATCTTTGTACGATTCATTTGCCAATGAATTAATCACCTCAAGATTGAACAACTTTCCTAGATTTGGAATCACTTTCCATTCCTTGTCAAGTCTAGGGCTTCTATTCTTTCTGCATACTCCCAATTTCTTGCAATCAAATTAGGGCTTTCCTTCTCTTCTCTCTTAATGACTTACTTGCCTTCGTGAGTCATTCAATAAATATATAAATACATGAAGTCAATACTAGGGGCTACTTCCCTAGCCAAGTCAATGTTACTCATCTTTAGTGACAAAAGGTCTCCACCACAAAATCACATGTCTTATCTCCTCAGCCAGAGTCAATGCACACTTCCTCATTAATCGAGTCAAAAATAAAGACGCAAAAGAGATGCCCTCTAGATTGAAAACCCGAAAGGGAGGTCTAGGCAAAAAACAGGGTGCGTCATAAAAAAAATGAGAGAGTGAGAGAGAGAAGGGAAAGAGAAATGGAGATCTCCGGCCTCTAAGGAAGACAACTGCACAAGTTCTACATTGGGTCTCCTCAACAAATCAATTCCCCACCGAGTCAACTTTGGGATTGCAAAAGGCTCGACAAGATATGGCACCATCAAAGGTTGTCTTGGGTTATCGGCATCATTCTCCAGCAGTGTGCATTTTTGGGTTCATGAAAAGAAGGCCCGTGGTATCCAAGACCCATCTGAGAATGAGCCCATCATAAAAGGGCACGAGGTTGCACAAATAATCCCTAGCTAGTCAATTGGCTTGGGAAGCAAATAGCAACAACATGTGTATCAGTTTTCAAAGCTTCTGCAAGTATGTGCTTCTAAAGTACGCCGAAAGGCTCCCGAGAAATGGAGTAGCTCTTGCCATGTCCTCTCATGTTTGTTCCCTCGTACGAGGATGAGTCACTCTTGCTTTGCTCAACAAATGGTGACGCCCTAGGGGCTATGTGACTCAAGAACAAGGGCTTCTTTTGCTTCATTTGACAATCAATAAAGCCCTAGGGGCCAGGCTCGAGAAAGATGTGCGAGACTATCCTCAAAGTCTCTCAAAAGGGATGTCAAAAAACCCTCTTGTCATGTGTGCCCGTACTCGTTCCCCCAATCAAGGATGGACCTTTCTCGCAATCAATGATGGCACTCTAGGGGCTACGGTCAAGTCTTAAAGGCTCCCTCGGCAAAAAGCAATTCACTTCAATGTCCCCAGCAACATTTGAAGCTTTATACCGAAAGGTCTCAAGGGGCTTCGCAATCTACAATATTTTGGGCTACGGCATTACAGTTATACAAGCAAAGGGAAATATTGGGGCTTCGCAATTAACAAGCTTTTGGGCAGTGGTACCCGACCAATGCAATTTGGGAGTAGTCTTATGGCTCCATGAAAGGAATCAAACTTCAATGGTCCCTCAACACTTCCAGTCAAAAGGCCTCTTGGTTTTAAATGAAGGCTCCGATGATATGAATGAATTTGATGATTCTTGTTAGAACTCACAGCGAGATTATGAAGGAAGTCTTAGAGAAAAGGAAAAGGATTCAATATGCTAGACTCACCCGGCTGAGTTATAGCGGGCAATGCCAATATGTTAACTCTATAAGCAGAGTTACGGCCAATCCCAATGTTTCTGCAATACAGCACCCCCTTCTCCAAGATTAAAAGCACAGGCTGCATCCGAAGATCCGCCGTCGGTTCAACTCAAGAA
This sequence comes from Campanula takesimana, assembly GCA_026119855.1. Classification (NCBI taxonomy): domain Eukaryota; kingdom Viridiplantae; phylum Streptophyta; class Magnoliopsida; order Asterales; family Campanulaceae; genus Campanula; species Campanula takesimana. Next base: position 77,889 of record JAOWBW010000994.1, read on the forward strand.
GACTCGAGCGAACATACCGTTCGAGACTTTATCACGCTAAGACCTTATCATCTGCAACAACATCACCATCTCCCACGAGACATCTCCCGAAGACCGTACTACATTTTCAACCACAAAAGGGCCATCCATCTCTAAGCAAGAGAAAGAAGGAGATCGCCTTCAAGAGTCCTACCCAATGTGGCATCCGCTCTCAATACAAAGCTAAGATGATTTGGGGCTTCACATCGAAAGGTCTTCACATCCCGCCATCTCGAAGCCCACATGACGAAGCTTGGTATTAATCTTCTCTTGGGGCTTGCTCTCATCAACATCAAAAGGCGATTTATTATAGGGCTATGCAAGATTGGCATCGAGGGGCATTATAGGGGATTTTCAATCAAATACCCCTTATCTCGGCATCGAAAGTCTTTTGAAGCCCCATAAACGACAAATATCTTGGGGCTAGACATCAATTTTCGTCGGACACCGCGGCGACAACATTCAAGCGAGGCAATCCGGACTTCGATTGAACATGACTTGATCTTGGGTTGGCTTTACAAACACACAATGGTTAAAATGGTTCACCCACGAACTAAAAAAAAAAAAAACTTTTTCTCACGTGTGTGCATATTCTTTTCCTTCTAATTTAAAAAAAAAAAAAGATTTTATTTTCTTTTTTCTTTTCTTGCGCAAAATTATGTGTTTCCTTTTTACTTTGCTCCTAGCATTCTCCCCCAGCCTTGAACTACGCTGGTATGAGTCTCTTAAAGGGATACGTAGGCAGCCTTTTGGCACGACCAACCCATCACCCAGAATACTGTCCCACCGACACTCCATCAAAAACGAATTCGTCATCAAAGGCAGCGACACTCTCCGCCAAAGCATCTACCACAACATCACGAATCCATCCAACGGCAATGGTGAGTGAAGGTATGGACATCATTCATCTCTCTCAAGCAAATCTCTGCTTTCAAAAATCACTTCACACACAAAATCACTTTACTTCTCCCTCATGCAAAACTGCCTTCAAATCACATCACACCACAAGCACAATTTCTCTCATAACTGCCATTTCACATCTCATACATGTCACAAGCACATATACCTGTAAACCACACACTTAACAGGTACCACCACAAGGTCAACAGCATCTGCAACTCAAGGCACTTTATCCCCAGCAGAAAGTGATCCACCATCAACGACGCCTGCATCCCACAGAGTCAAACGATTACAGTTCAGTGACAACAACTCGGTCCATGGTGAGCCGCAAAATCACCACCTCTCCATCAAGCAACACAACAATATCACATATAGGCAGACGGAGCCTCAGATCCCGCCATCAGCAAACGGATCCCGCATCAGTAAACGGATCTCGCCTGAGCAAACGGATCCCGCATCAGCAAACGAATCCCGCTTCAGCAAACGGATCCCGCATCAGCAAACGGATCCCGCCTTAGCAAACGGATCTCGCTTCAGCAAACGGATCCCACATCAGCAAACGGATCCCGCCTTAGCAAACGGATCCCGCACCAACAAACGGATCCCGCCTTCAGCAAACGGATCCCGCTTCAGCAAACGGATCCTGCCTTAGCAAACGGATCCCGTCTCCAGCAAACGGATCCCGCCTCAGCAAACGGATCCCGCATCAGCAAACGGATCCTACTCCAGCAAACGGATCCCGCACCAGCAAACGGATCCCGCCTTCAGCAAACGGATCCCGCTTCAGCAAACGGATCCCACTTCAGCAAACGGATCCCGCTTCAACAAAACGGATCCCGCTATACCCTTTCTATATCAATAAAGCCGCTCACACAGGGAGCGCACCCCTATCATTCGTAAATTTCAAATTCATGTTTTATTGAGTCTTTGTTTTCTCTTGTCGATATCCTCGGCGGTTGTCTTTCTTTCGTCGACGCGTTTTTGCTTTGCAATCCCCGTCGCCGAGGGGCTCTGTAGACACCCTGCCTGGACCTCTCACCCCGATAGCATACATAGTATTTTTATTTAACTTGTTTTTGTTAATTTCTGTTATTTCCGTTAAGTTCCTAACTGATTCCATTAGTTTTGGACTAAACTGCATAACAGAGTTAACTTTTAGAGTCATTATGTCATTCTGTTATTTTCACCCGCGGGCGCCTCCGACACTGTCAAAGGGCCGCGCGCGCTTCTCGCCCCAAAGGCCGGACCCGCGCGCTTCCCACTTTGGCAGTAACGGGTTGTACCTTATTTCCCTCCCTTTTCTTATTTACAAATATCTTCTTTAGTCAAAAACATATTTCTTGATCATATACATTTACTAGCTTTTATTTGTAACCTCCCAATCCCACATTTCTAGCCCTTTTCATAAAAACAAAATATTTTATTTTTATTTTCTATTATTTGTTTCATCTTCTTTTATTCATTATTCTATTTATCTTATTTTCTATTGGTCAATTCCATCTCACATGGATTGCCATTTTCCCTCCAACCTTTCCCTCTCCTTTCTACCTATAAAAACCCCTTCTTCTACCTTGGAAGAGGACACTCTTTTTGGACCTTGAACTTTGAACTTTCTCCCTACACAAACTCTACACCATTCTCCCTACACAAATTTCCCCAACAAGAGTTCTAGCAACTAAAATCTTCACAAATTTTTACACAACAATTTCTCTACAACAACTCCAAGTCAAAGTTTGAAGTCCTCTTTTCTAAAGGTACACTTCTTCTTCTTCTTCTATTTTATTTATGTCTTTTTAGATGTATGCAATCCCCACCAAATGGGACATGACCAAATGACCACTTTATTACATTAAAGTTGGTCAAGGTCATCTCCCTACATTTCAATCTCTACTTTAATTTTCTATCCATTTCTTAATGTAATTGTTTAGTATAATTGTTACATGTAATCTTTAGCATAAATTAATAAATAAAACCAATTCTCTTTTATTTCCTTTTAATTTTCCCCTTTCTTTCCATTGTAATTATTAGCATTTCTTACATTAATAATTGAAGGACTTTTCCTTTTAGTATTAGAACACCAAAAGTAGCAAGACCCGCGTAAGCGGGGCGGAGTGGGTATTTAACTACTTCCCACTCCGTCACCTAACCCCCGAACTCCTCATATCAAGAATCTTTGGTTTCGTAATCAATAAAAAAGGCTATTTTCTTAGGTTTTCTCGCGTTCCTCTAAAATGTGGGTGGCGACTCTTAAAATCAAGTAGACATCCTAGGATAATTCACCGCTCTAGCCAAGCCGTGGTTCCCTAGGGTATCTACAAACGCCTACGACCATGATAAGCTTCAGGATTCGTATGAACTCCAGTTAGTCGAGAGAAGTACCTAGCGGAGAATCTCGACTAGCGGATCCATATGAAGTAAACTGGATTTCTATTAATCACGAGAGTAGATTAATGGCCTAGGAATGTTCCTTGAGTGGAAAGTACGTCGATTTTTATAAAACTTAATGGATTCTTACTAATTATGGGCCATCGAGAGATAGGGCATAATTAGTATGAGAATACAAATACTACTTGCTTGATCGTGAGAAGTAGTATAGGCCTAATGTACCATCCTTGTTTTAAAATGAATCTTTGAATCAAAAGAGCATGATTAAATGATGAATACGTGATTGTTCGAGTCCCAACCCCGAGAATTCTTTCAATATAAGAGTTTTTCTAAAAGTTAAAGTATTTGCAATCATTTCTAGCCAGTGACAAACAAATAAAACCCCCAATCAATTTCTTTTTACTATTTTCTTATCAAAAGCAAAGATTTTCTAAAGTAACCTTGTCCTTGTTGGATCAACACGTACTTGCACATTTCTATACTATCAATAACCCGTGCACTTGCGATATTTTATAAACTAAGCCTTCGTTTAGGCCCAACAAGTTTTTGGCGCCGTTGCCGGGGACAATGGTTTTTTTTTTTTTTTTTTTTGCTTTATATTTCCTGTTTTTATTTTTTGTTTATTTAACATCCCTTCGAAGAATTTTTGTCTTTGAAAATTTCATTAGGTACTCTCGGAGTTTATAAAAAGAACCCGGACCTCACTCCAAGAATTTGATCCGGAACCTGAAAGAACCTTTCACGAAAGGTTAAGAAGATTTAGAGAAGTCCTAGAAAGAGAAATGGCACAGAACGGAGAAGGAGAACACGTTACACCACCACCTAGAACCCTTCGGGACCTTGTCAATCCGAGTACCCCAGGAACTAGGACACCAATTGTTGTACCAAACGCCGATGCGGCCCATTTTGAAATCAAACCACAACTTTTACACATGGTGATGAACAACCAATTTGGCGGCTCGACATTTCAAGACCCACACCTTCACATCCAATCCTTTTTGGAGTATTGTGACACCACAAGAATCCTAGGTGTTACCCCCGAAGCTATACGGATGCGCCCTTTCCCATTCTCTTTGAAGGACAAGGCAAAACAGTGGTTGAACTCGGTCCCCCACAACTCCTTAACAACATGGGACCAAGTTCAAGAGGCTTTCCTTGGACGCTTCTTTCCACCATCTAAGACCGCTCAAATCCGTACTAAAATTACAAACTTTAGTCAAAATGGAAATGAGTCTCTTTATGATGCATGGGAGCGTTACAAGGATATCCTAAGGATGTGCCCACACCACGGGCTTGAGAAGTGGTTGATAGTGCACACCTTCTACAACGGTCTCACATTTAAAACAAGGGATATCATAGATGTCCCCGCAGGAGGAGCACTTATGAACAAAGGGGTAGACGAAGCGCACGACTTGATCGAGAACATCACGTTGAACCATTATCAATGGGAAAACGAGAGGGAGCAACCACAAGAGACTCCAGGTAAGTATAATATTGATGCTGTTACTCTCCTCTCTTCTAAGGTTGACATGATTCTAAAAAAGTTTGAAAATCTTAATGTGAATCCCGTGGCCAATGTAAACGCTTTTTGTGAACTATGTGGGTCTAAATCTCATAGTACCAAAGGTTGTGAATTGTTTGACACTACTCCTAGTGAGCAATCAAATTTTGTAAACTCTTATGGGGAAAACGGGGGTATGATTCAAACACATATAATCCCGAATGGAAAAATCACCCCAATTTTTGTTGGGTTTTGAGCAATCATGCACAGCGGAATAAAACCCAAAAGCCTAGATCCGATCAAGATGATTAAATCAATACAGATTTGAATTTAGAATACTAACCATGATGGAGCTTTAAAATTTTCTTGATCTTCAATCTTGGTTCTTCGTGCTTCTTCGAATCACGAACGCAGGAACACGAGCAGAAAGATGATAAAGCAATCACCCTCTATGGATATCCACACGCGAACGAATATTAAGAACTCTTTCTTAATCTTGACTCCTAGATCAAAAAGGGCTATATGAATTTATGAATTATTGATCTTAATTCTCAATCTTGATCAATAAAATTGTTTTTCCAAACAATCAGATTAATTAATGACAATGACTGGTGAAAATATATTTATATAGGTCTAAAACCCTTAAGGACTTAGAAAACCTAAATCCCGTCACTTAATTAAGCTGCAAGTTTTCTGGCCCAGCAGCACTGGCACGGTCGTTCCCTAAAATCGGCACGGTCGTGCCAATCCATGTGCACCTATAACCCGGCTGAGCAATATTGGCACGGTCGAGCTTTATACTTGGCACGTTCGTGCCCTTTGAGCCGCCAGTAACTTGCCTTGGTCGATTAATGGCACGGTCGTGCCCTATAAATGGCACGGTCGTGCCAGACCAAAATTCTTCCATTTTGCCCTTTTAACAATTCGTTCTTTTGCGTGTGACCCTATAGGATTATATCAAGTTGGCAATGAATCCAAACACACTTTGTCTCATAAATCATGAGCGGACCCTAGCAGGCCATCATGATTATCCAAATGATATAACTTGTCAAAGTTCGCTAATCCATTATAGAACATATCATAATCCTTTTTGTCCACGATGTCATTGAATGTAAGCCATGGTTAATGGTCAACTTACAATGCTCAATACTTTCTTGATTCTGAATCTGTTGATAATAAAAATCACATTTGAGCACGGCCATGCATTTCATCAATACTATTCATCGAGTGGCCAAAGCTTGACATCTCTCTTGACGAGGAACAAATTTCATCTTGACTTATTAATCTTCCCTACATGAATCCGATTACGCCAATCACATTCTTTATAGCTACCCGTTTAAGGGTAATGTTTGAATATGTCAAACGTAATGTTCATTATGTGGAAGACTGTAATAATCTCAGGTCTAGGGATTAAATGATATAACTATAAGAGGTTTAATTATGACATTATGACCATGACATAAACCTCATCTTTGGGTCATGTCCAGTATATGTTCACCAACATATACCCATAAGTTTAACTTATATCCCATACACATAATCATCATATGATTATCTAGTTAAACTTATACTAGTTCTTCACAAGTACTAGGGACGGGAATTATTATAATAAACATACAAAAGATATAATAATCAACATTCAATATCTTTATTAAGACATAATCAATAGATAACATTAATCGTTCAAATAACGTGCCTAGAGCATACAACACCAACAATCTCCCACTTGCACTAGGCCTAATTAATGTATCGAATACCCATAGACCTAACATGACCATCATGCTTCGCTTGCGGAAGACCCTTTGTTAATGGGTCGGCAATGTTATCATCATTTGGTACTCTGCATATATTCACGTCTCCTTTATCAACGATCTCTCGAATGATATGAAAACGCCTAAGTATGTGTTTGGATTTCTGATGCGATCTAGATTCCTTTGCTTGAGCAATAGCACCATTATTATCATAATAAAGGTCTATTAGATTAGCAATGCTAGGAACCACCTCTAGTTCACCAATGAACTTTTTAATCCAAAGAGCCTCTTTAGCAGCATCGGATGCAGCAATATACTCAGCTTCAATTGTAGAATCTTCTACGGTACTTTGCTTAGAACTCTTCCAGCTAACAGCACCTCCATTAAGCACAAATACAAATTCAGATTGCGATCTTGAATCATCCTTGTCGGTTTGGAAGCTTGAATCTGTGTAACTACTTACAACAAGATCATCTTCTATACCTCCATACACCAAGAACGAATCTTTAGTCCTTCGCAAGTACTTAAAAATCGTCTTGACTGCAATCCAGTGACTTTCACCAGGATCTGATTGGTATCTGCTCATCATGCTCAAAGCATACGAGACATCGTCATGGCATATATGATGGATCCAATAGCAGAAGCATATGGAATTCCAATCATTCTCTCACGCTCATCAGTTGTCTTAGGACACTGATTCTTGCTTAGAGTTATGCCATGACCTACTGGAAATTTCCTCTCGTAGAGTTTTCCATGCGAAATCTCTTAAGAACTTTGTCAATATATGTATCTTGACTTAAACCAATCAGTTTCTTATACCTATCACGATAGATCCTTATGCCAAGGATATAAGCGGCATCTCCCATATCTTTCATTGAAAAACACTTTCCTAACCAAGTCTTTATAGACTGCAGTGCAGTGCAGGAATGTCGTTTCCAATGAGCAATATGTCATCAACATATAATACTAGAAATAATACTATGCTCCCACTGATCTTCTTGTATACACAAGGTTCATCTTCGTTATTGATGAAGCCAAACTCTTTGACCGATTCATCAAATCGAACATTCCAACTCCTAGAGGCTTGCTTCAATCCATAGATGGATCTTTGCAACTTTCATACTTTGTTAGAATTTTCTGGATTTACAAAACCTTCGGGTTGTGTCATATAAACATCCTCAAGTAAGTTCCCATTAAGGAACGCTGTTTTGACATCCATTTTCCATATCTCATAGTCAAAATATGCGGCTATGGCAAGTAAAATTTTTATAAACTTGATCATTGCTACGGGCGAAAATGTTTCATTATAGTCAATACCATGAAGTTGCCTATAGCCTATCGCTACAAGTCTAGCTTTATAAGTATGCACCTTTCCATCCATGTCAGTTTTCTTTGTGAAAACCCACTTGCATCTTATGGTTTTTATACCTTCGGGTGCATCAATCAAGATCCAAACTTGATTATCATATATGGACTTAATTTCAGATTACATGGCTCCAAGCCACTTATCTGAATCAGGAGCGGACATCGCTTCTTGATAGAAAGTAGGTTCGTCATCAACTATGACTTCTACTTTATTGCTATCCGTCATGAGAAATCCATATCTCTCGGGTTCGGATCGCACCCTACCAGTTCTGCGAGGAACTTGAGTGTTCTGATTAGGTTCAACAACTCCTTGTGAAACTTGATCAGATTCAACCATCGGTTCAATGTTATTTTCGGGTTCTCGAACCTCTTCGAGATTAATTTTATTCCTACTAATTCCTTTGGAGAGAAACTCTTTCTCTAGAAAGGTACCATCTCGAGCAACAAACACTTTATTGTCCGTGCGGTTGTAAAAGTAATATCCCTTAGTTTCCTTAGGGTAACCCACGAAAATACATTTATCAGATTTTGGTGCAAGTTTGTCAGAGATGAGTCTCTTAACATAAGCCTCACAACCCCAAATCTTCATGAAAGACAAACTAGGTTTTCTTCTAGTCCACATCTCATATGGAGTCTTTGGAACAGATTTAGTTGGAACTTTATTTAGTGTAAGAGCAGCAATTTCTAGTGCATGTCCCCAAAATGATATAGAAAGATCAACTTGACTCATCATGGAGCAGACCATATCCAATAAAATTCTATTTCTCCGCTCAGACACACCATTCCATTGTGGTGTTCCGGGTGGAGTTAATTGTGAAACAATTCCACAATCTTTAAGATGATTGTCAAATTCTTAGCTTAAATATTCTCCACCACGATCAGATAGAAGTGCTTTAATAGTTTTGCCAAGTTGATTATGTACTTCATTTTGAAATATTCTAATTATCTCAAAAGATTCACTTTTATGTTTCATTAAGTAGACATAGCCATATCTACTAAAATCATCATTGAATGTTATGAAGTATTGATATCCTCCCCTAGCACTGCTGCTCATTGGTCCACACACATCAGTATGTATGAGTCCCAATAAGTCACTAGCCCTTTCACTACTCTTAGTAAAAGGTGTCTTTGTCATCTTTCCAAGTAAACAAGACTCACAAGTTTCATATGATTCAAAATCATGTGAATCTAAAAGTCTGTCCCCATGGAGTTTTGAGATACGCTTCTCATTAATATGACCAAGACGGCAATGCCACAAATAAGTATGATTTACATCATTAGGTTTGGATTTATTATTTACATTATAGATATTCTCATTATTTCCATTCTCAACATCAAGAACATAAAGGCCATTAAATGAACATGCAGTACAATAAAGCATATCATTTAAATAAATAGAAAACTTCTTATTTTTAATAAGAAAACTATAACCTTCATTATCCAAACAAGAAACTGAAATAATATTTCTACTCAAATCCAGAACGTAATAACAATTGTTCAAAACAAGAATTAATCCGCTAGGTAAAATGACATCAAATGTTCCTACGGCTAATGCAGCAACTCTTGCTCAATTCCCCACGCGTAGGTCCACCTCGCCATCTTTGAGTAGCCTCCTATTCCTTAGTGCCTGCATATTTAAACAAATATGAGATCCACATCCGGTATCTAATACCCAGGAACTAGAAGTAGAAAGTAGAATATCTATAACATAGATACCTGAAGTAGAAGCAGCCTCACTGCCCTTCTTCTTCTTTAACTATTCCTTGTAAACCTTGCAATTGAGTTTCTAATGACTAATCTCGATGCAGTGGAAACAAATTGCATCCTTTTTGGAAGTAGGTTTAGCCACAGTAGCATTGGCAACAGTTGCCTTGCTAATCTTGGGTTTGACAACTTTTGCCTTACCCTTTCCTTTGCCTTTAGAGCCCTTTCCTTCCTTTGACACTATGAGCACAGGAGCGGCTTCTTTACTGATTTTCTTTTCCGCTGTCTTTAGCATCCCATGCAACTCAGACAGGGACTTATCCATGCCATGCATATTAAAGTTCATGACGAACTGATTATAGCTTTTGGGCAATGAATTAAGAATAAAATCAGTGGCCAACTCAACATCGATGAGATGGCCAAGCCTCTCTAGATGCTCAAAATGAGCCTTCATCTTAAAGACATGAGGGCCCACAGCCTGTCCTTCGCTCATTTTGCATGAGACCAGAGCAGCTATAGTGTCGAACCTTTCTTGCCTTGCCTGTTCTTGAAACATATCTTTCAATTCAACAACCAAGTCATATGCCTCCAAGTGTTCAAGAGACTTCTGAAGCTCAGAACACATGGCAGTAAGCATAAGACAACCCACCTCACGAGAATCAGTTTTGTGCTTCTTGTAAGCGTTTCTCTCATCCTTAGGGGCAGATGATTCAGGTTCTTCAGGAACGGGTTCATCAAGAATGTACAGTTTGTCTTCATGCCTTAGAACAATTCTAAGGCTTCGGATCCAATCCGTGAAGTTAGCACCAATCTCTTGAAGTTTTTCCTTCTCAATGATAGTTCGCAATGATAAAGAACTTGTATTTTGGGTCATTATCTACAATTATGCAAACATGTAATCACATATAAGTACCAACTTAATTAAATATATTATAATTATAAGTATTTCATAAATACTCCCACTAAATTATATAACCTTCAAATACATCCAATGTATCATATAATTTAAATGGGCTAAGATCCAACTTTAATTTAATTTCAAGTCTGCTTTGGCGATACTGCTCAAAATTAAATTAATTAGGTAGACAACTCTTTGTCAATCATATCATATATGACTCTTAGATCCTTTATGAGATTTCAGACATCATATGTCTACAATGTTTTAATCTCATCTGTGCCTTAGGCCCAAAATTTTGTCTTTTGATAGCCTAATTAAGTCAAACTATTTTAAACGTATAGGAATCACTCTTTCCTCATCTTGCTCATAGATGAATAGAATTAATGCGCCTCGCTTTGGCAGAGCCAGCATAAAACTACCCACGTACTCACAAGTGTTTTAATCATGGATTGGCACGTAACTTAAATTTTAAATTAAGGTTCAACACATATAGCATATAACACGTTTATGATCACATAAGATAAACATGTAAAGCATCAAGTTTAGTCATTAAATTAATCTCCATTAATTTAAGCATAATATTTATGTGTCATTAATTTCTCTATAATTATGAGGATGAGACTCTTTGAACTTTGGTTATTATCTCCAAATCAAGACAACAAGAAGTGCGGCCGAAACTAAGCCATAGGCATCCACAATTCCTCACTAATTCAAGAAACTAAGAAAGTAGTCCATATGGCCGAAACTAAGCAATAAATGGTCTCGATGAACGTAGGCCAATTGCATTCACAATTCCACATGGATCTCCAAACTTCGAATCAAGAAATTTGTTTCTCAATTTTAGCAATTATGAACTCTTCATAATTATAACTTTGTTTTATCTTTGAATGCGATCAAGTTTGGGTAACACAGTCTCGAGAACGTAGGCTAGCCATCCAAACCTTGATCCAATCTTAGAACTCACAAGACTAAAACAAATAGGAAATTTAAACCACAAGATCCACCCCAAACCCTAGCCCTGCGCCCGCACCAGAACTGAGGGTCCGGCCAGGTCACAGCCTAGGTCCGGTCGTACCTTCTGCGTAAAACCAAAATTTTAAAATTCAAATTTTGTTTCAAAATTGTTTTTCCCCGATTCAATTAGGATTTGGTGTTCTTGGTGATCCAATCACCATGATCATCAAAACCTTGAATAAACAATTTATTCATGAATCTTTAGATTATCAAAACTTTGATCCAATCAAAAATTGATAACCCAAACAATTTTAAATCCACCATAATTTTTATTGCGATTGAGTAGTGCGATTAAGGTTTACAAAAACAATAAACCACATAAAATGCATAGACCACATAAAGCATCATGAATCTAAATTCAAATAGCATGCCAACACATATAATCCAATTATATCATTAACATGTTATTATTAAAATAATCATGATGAACGGGGCTCTGATACCACTGTTGGGTTTTGAGCAATCATGCACAGCGGAATAAAACCCAAAAGCCTAGATCCGATCAAGATGATTAAATTAATATAGAGTTGAATTTAGAATACTAACCGTGATGGAGCTTTAAATTTTTCTTGATCTTCAATCTTGGTTCTTCGCGCTTCTTTGAATCACGAACGCAGGAACACGAACAGAAAGATGATAAAGCAATCACCCTCTATGGATATCCACACGCGAACGAATATTAAGAACTCTTTCGTAATCTTGACTGCTACCCGTTTAAGGGTAACGTTTGAATATGTCAAACGTAATATTCATTATGTGGAAAACTGTAATAATCTCAGGTCTAGGGATTAAATGATATAACTATTAGAGGTTTAATTATGACATTATGACCATGACATAAACCTCATCTTTGGGTCATGTTCAGTATATGTTCACCAACATATACCCATAAGTTTAACTTGTATCCCATACACATAATCATCATATGATTATCTAGTTAAACTTATACTAGTTCTTCATAAGTACTAGGGACGGGGATTATTATAATAAACATACAAAAGATATAATAATCAACATTCAATATCTTTATTAAGACATAATCAATAGATAACATTAATCGTTCAAATAACGTGCCTAGAGCATACAACACCAACAATTTTTTCAATAAGAGCAATAATGTTTTAAACCCTCAACCTTATGCACAACCACCGGGATTCACACCAAATTTCAACAATAATGATTTACCTCCCCCTAAATCTAAGTTAGATAGTATAATGGACTTCATAGTCGAAAGTAAAAATGCTCAAGATAAGATCAACAATGAAGTTATGAAAAATTTTAAGGCATTAAATTGTAGGTTTGATAATCTAGCCGCCCATAATAAGATGCTAGAGAACCAACTGGCTCAACAAGCCAATGCTTCGTGTAGACCACAAGGGAGTCTTCCCGGTCAAACGCAAAGGCCTAATGAGCATGCTAATGTAATAACTAGCGAGAGTGGAAAAGTAAAAAACCTTAGCAAAAAGAACCATATTCCAACTCCTCAAATTTTTAAAACTAATAAGGAAGTTGAAAAAGGGACGGACTCCCCAATACCTTCTAGAAATTTTGATCCGCCAATACCTTACCCTCAAAGGTTGGCAAGGGCAAATCTTGACAAATAATTTTCAAAATTTTTAGAAGTTTTAAAATCAATTTACATCAATGTTCCTTTTATTGATGTTTTAAAACAAATGCCCTCTTACACAAAATTTTTAAAATACATTCTTTCAAATAAGAGGAGATTAGAGGAGTTTGAGACTGTTGCACTAACGGAAGAGGTAAGTGCCATTTTACAAAGAAAAATACCTCCAAAATTGAAAGATCCCGGCACTTTCTATCCCATGCAACATAGGAAATTTTGGTGTTGAGAACTCCATGCTTGATCTTGGGGCAAGCTTAAGCCTTATTCCGTTGTCGGTTAGTCAGAAATTAGGTGTTGGGGAACTCAAACCCACCACCATATCTTTGCAACTAGCGGACCGTTACATTAAGAACCCGGTGGGTATTATGGAAGACATTCCTTGTCGAGTCGGGAAATTAATCATCCCGATCGACTTTTTAGTTCTTGAGATGAAAGAAGACAATAACATTCCCGTTATCCTAGGTAGACCATTTCTTGCCACCGCATGGGCAATTATTGATGTTAAAAATGGTAGTCTTTCATTAAACGTAGGGAATGAGAAAGTGGAATTCAAATTAATGACAAATCCTAATCTTAAGAACCCTTGCTCCGGAGTTAACATGCTAAAATCTATAAGCAAGGAGGTGGAAGTTAAAAATGAGTACCTTATAAATGATAATAAGGTTGAAAAATCCATGCCAAAGAGTAAGGTACCAATAAAGGCAAGCATACCGGGGTGGCGTACGTGCCTAGATCGCAGAAGCTCAATCATTCCAACGGGCATGGAATGGCAGATTGTCAAAGACAATAGGCCATTACAATACCGTTCCTTGCCCATTCCAGTTATAAGAAAGGGGTCGAGCTAATGACCTTAAACAAACATCATCGGGATGGTAACCGATAGATTTTCTATATATATATATATATATATATATATATATATATATATATATATATTGTTATTTTGTCTTTCTTATTCTTCTTCTCCTCCCAAGTTTTTCCTTATAGTTGTCATGTTTTAACACATTGAGGACAATGTTTTATTTATGTGTGGGGGATAGAATATCTTCTTTTCTATTTTCAGTTAAAAAAAAAAAAAAAAAAACTCTTATTATCATTATCAAAATTGTCTTTATAAAACTTTTTCCTATCTATTTCTTTATAAACTTTTATCCTTTGAGATCTTTGATAAAGAGAAGTTAGGAATATATTGGGAATAAATGAATTTTTTAAAGTATAAGTATAAAATTTATAAACTTTATTAAGTATAAGCATTACTTTTATTAATGAATTTTTAGGCCATTTAAGTTAGGTTACATTTACTTGTGAAAAAATTGAAATCACTCTTGTTTATACATCACAAAACCTTTATTTTTACTCCTTTTAAAATATGAATGATTGTTATGCATCTCCCGAATCACAAAACCTTCGCTTAAAACCATCCTTCCATTTCCACTTCCAAGGCTTTTAATCAACTTAAACGTCTTGTGAATTGTCCACTCGAATATCTAAATGAATAAATCATTATAGAGTGGAACAATTTAAGTCAAGAAACTCAATTGCCACGTTTAATCAATATAATCTATAAGCCTTTTTCCACTATCATCCTCCGCCTATCATTTTTTGTGATTCAAAGTGCATAACAACTTGTGAGTATCTTAATTAAGGAATAAAAGTCATTGTTAATTGATAAATTTCAAGCATGAAGCAATTCTTCACAAATCACTCTAAAGAGTGAATTCAGATGAGGATTATGCTCTAGTAACATCAGAATCAGCATGCGCATCTAATGCGTGGATTCTTGATTCAGGAGCGTCTTACCATATCAGTCCTAGGAGAGAACGGTTTAACGGTTATAGGCAGATAGTTGGCGGTGATATAAGCATGGCCAACAGTACAGTCTGCAGGGTTGTCGGTATTGGTTCGATCAAGGTCAGGACTCATGATGGTAGGGTTGTCACTTTGAACGAGGTTCGACACGTTCCACTTATGACGAAGAATCTGATTTCTCTTAGTCAGTTAGACAGCAAAGGGTTCAGTTTCAAAGGTAAAGGTGGAGCAGTTAGTGTCTGTAACGGTTCAGAAGTGATGTTGAAAGGCCTTAAGCAGGGCTCCTTGTATTTCCTCCAAGGAAAGACGCTTGCAGAGTCGACTATGGCTGCATCAGAAGAGGTGAACGAGGGAGATATGTCTAAGCTGTGGCACATCAGGATCGGTCACATGAGCATTCGAGAGATGCATGAGTTGACTAACAGAGATCTTCTTTGGCCATATGATCAAGGATCTTAAAGGCGTTCTGGATTACATCCACTCAGAGAGTTGGGGACCTTCACGTCAAGAATTTTTAAGGGGACACAGATATGTCTTGTCTATGGTTGATGATTACTTGAGGAGGCCTTGGGTGGTTATCATGGAGCACAAGAATGGGGTCCTAAGGAATTTCAAGGACTGGAAGACAGTAGTGGAGAACCAGACAGAGAAGGAGATTAAGAAGCTCTGAACAGATAATGGTTTGGAGTTCTGCAGTACTGAGTTCGATTCGTTTTGCAGAGAGGTGGAGGTTTCTAGACATCTCACCAGCAGAGGCACGCCACAGCAGAATGGTGTAGCAGAACGAATGAATCAGACATGGCTTGTAGGAGCGTTGTGCATTCTCTCCAATGCAGAGTTGTCTAAACGTTTCTAGGCAGAAGCGCTTAGTACAACATGTTACTTGATTAATCATGTACTTGATACCAGTATTGGCCTCAAAGTTCCCTATGAGGTATGGACTGGTAAATCCATGATTGTTTCAAATGTTGGCGGTGTTGATAAACAGGTGGAGGAACAAGATACTGAAGAGTTAGTTGTACCACAGTCAGATGTTGAAAAATAGGTGGAGCAACAAGATACTGAAGAGTTAGTTGTCCCACAGTCAGATGTTAATCAGGATCCACCAACAGAGACAAATACTAAAGCACCAGAAAGTTCAAGTTCAGTTCCTAAAGAACATGGGTTAGCACAAGGAGGGTCTAGAAGAGCTAATTTCAGGAATGGATTTGAAGACTTGGTGTCTTATGCACTGCAGGTTGCTGAGGAAGTAGAGCCCGTTCTTGCGGAACCTTCTATTTTCAATAAAGTAGATACATGTTCAGAGTCATCTCAGTGGTACGCGGATATGGGTGATGAGATGGAGTCTCTTCACAGGAATCAGACTTGGAAGTTGACTACAAGGCCAGAAGGCGGGAAGATTGTGACTTGCAAGTGGATCTTCAAGAAAAGGGAAAGGATGTCCCCAGCAGAAGAGGTCAAGTATAAAGCTCGAGATGTTGCAAGGGGTTTCACATAGAGAGAGGGGGTGGACTATAATGGGATCTTCTCAACAGTGGTCAGACACACTTCGATCAGAGTGTTGCTAGCAATAGAAGGAGAGATATACGTGACAGAGTCGGAAGGATTTCAAGTTCCTGGTAAGGAAGATCAAGTTTGTAGATTGAAGCAATCGCCTAGGCAGTGGTACAAATGATTTGACAGCTATTTGATAGCAGCTGTCAAGAAGTCAGAGATTCAGAAGTCGAAAGGCTTATTGGTCGCAGAGATGAAGGGTTTGGGTAACGCGAAGAAAATTTTGGGTATGGAGATCTATAGAGACAGAGCCAAACGGAAACCGTTCTTATCCCAGAAAAGATACATCAAGAAAGTTTCAGAAAGGTTTGGTGGGTCGACAGCTAAGGCTATAGATACTCCGAGTGCAGTGAATGCACATACAGTCGCGTTTGGGCCCAAATCGGTTGAGGAGAAAGAGTATATGGCTCCAGTATCCTTTGCTAGTGCAGTTGGTAGTTTGATGTATACTACAGTGCTCACTAGCGATGTCAGACTCGTCTGTGGAGATGGGACAGAATGTGCAGTCAAGGGTTTCTCAGATTTAGGTGATGTTGACTCAAGAGGATCGAAGACCGGATATGTGTTCACGCTTGGTGGGTCAGTTGTCAGTTGGAAGGCTAGATTACAGATGACAGTGACGTTGTCTACAACAGAGGTAGAATACGTGGCATTGACAGAATCCGCTAAGGAAGGAATATAGTTGAAGGGATTGATCAGCAATCTTGGGGTTCATCATGAGAGGACCAAGCACATTGATGTCAGATATCATTTCCTAAGGGATGAGAAATGGGTAAAGGTGAAGGTAGTGACGGCGAACAACCCTGCAGACATGTTCACAAAACTCGTGACGGGAAGCAAGTTCCAACATTGCTTGGACTTGCAGATTGTTCGCAGCTATTAGATAGCAGAATAGGCGAGGGGGGAGAAAAGATTTGTTGTCATGGAGATTCAAAGTCAAGGTGGAGATTGTTGGGTTAATGCCTTTGAATTTGGGACGCCGAGTTGAAGGATTAAACAACAGAGATATTTCGTAATTCCGGGACAGAGCGCAGAAGGAAGGTTTCCAAGTCAGTTTTGGACTAGGTTTCCAAGTTCCTAAGAGATTTTGAGATAAACTTTACTAGTATAAATAGAGGCCAGTAGTTTAGATTAAAATCACACCTCAGATTGTCATAGACAAATTATTAGAGTGCTTAGAGCGAGGTCTGTAATTCTACAGTTGCACAGTTAGAAATTATTGTGATCAATAATTCGTGCAGCAGTAATAGTGTGATCTTGTAATCATTTCTCCAGATTGATAATAATATTCTCTCCCCTCCCCGTAGACGTAGCCAAGTTGGTGAACCACGTATATCGGTGTTCTTGTGATTGCTCACTTTTCTTATCAAGTCTTGTTATTGCTCTAACAATACTTGTGATCCAAAAGTTCATTTGACTATTTCAATATGTTTTTACTTGATAACTTTTATTCTTGCTATATTAAAGCTTATAACTATCTATTTTCCAATATAATACTAGGTTCTATTTTCAAAGTTTTTGAGTTGTAAAAGGGACGGAAAAATAGGTGGAAGAATTTCTTTTAAGACAATACATTATTGTAAAGAGAGAATTTTATTTCTTTCTTCTTTTACTTCTTCTTTTATGGTCATTTATTCTTCTCCTCCCTATTTCCAATTTCTAACTTGCTCGAGGACAAGCAAGGTTTAAGTGTGGGGGAGTTGATAAACGACTATTTTATAGTCATTTATAATATATTTTACCTATTATTTTATTTTCAATCATAGCTCTATTTGGTACTTTTGATTTATTTTTATATATATTTTGTGGATTTTATTCTTGGTAGTATTCTGTGGTTGAAACAGTTTTTTAGGGACCTTTCGGGTTAAAATATGGCCCATATAATGAACCGGAGCAAAAGGGTTGAAGATGGAACAATTTGAGATGAAAAAGAAGTGAAAATCAGATCTTTTTGGTGGTTGGCACGACCGTGCTTGAAAATAAGCACGACCGTGCCATTTATGTCGACCAAAGTAACCAGAGAACCATTTCAGCTTGGCCGTGCAGTTATTCAAGCTCGACCGTGCCAATTGCAATGGTCCGGCCGGACCTCAACAAACACCCGCCCGGACCCTTCCTTAAATCCGATCAGACCTCCTTGGCAACCCGCCCGGACCCATCAAAATACACTAATCTGGAGACATGATCCGCCCGGACCAAAAGCCATACCCGCCCAGACCCTCTGCGCCTATTCTGAACCATTGCAAAGCCAACAATCATCTTTTGGTGCTAGTTCCGGGAAGAGACACCCTTTTTGGCCCTTTTGCCTATTTAAAGAGGTATTTTCAGCCTTAGAAAAAATTTAGAGATCATTGTAAAATTACTATAGCAAATTATTAGTCCAAGTACATTATTATATTCAGCTTTTGTGTAAATCACAAAAGGTGTTCTTGAGTACTTGAAATATAATTCATTGAGGTTTATTTTCAGCCATTCTATCTTCATTAAATATGAATAAGTTTTCTCTTTCCCTTCTTCTTACTATTTATGTCTTATTCTTATTTTGTTATAATTATGGCTTGTGAATAATCCCCCTTTATTCTTGGGGTTGGAAACTCAATAATGATGTGTTCTTCAAAGTAATTCATGCTCTCTTTTCTTCTCTTCATCTTAAACAATTTATTCATATCGTAACTAAAACGCCTACGACCATGATGAGCTTCAGGATTCGTATGAACTCCAGTTAGTCGAGAGAAGTACCTAGCGGAGAATCTCGACTAGCGGATCCATATGAAGTAAACTGGGTTTCTATTAATCACAAGAGTAGATTAATGGCCTAGGGATGTTCCTTGAGTGGAAAGTACGTTGATTTTTTTAAAACTTAATGGATTCTTACTAATTATGGGCCATTGAGAGATAGAGCATTATTAGTATGAGAATACAAATACTACTTGCTTGATCGTGAGAAGTAGTGTAGGCCTAATGTACCATACTTTTTTTAAAATGAATCTTTAAATCAAAAGAGTATGATTAAATGATGAATACGTGATTGTTCGAGTCCAAACCCCGGGAATTCTTTCAATATAAGAGTTTTTCTAAAAGTTAAAGTATTTGCAATCATCTCTAGCTAGTGTAAAACAAATAAAAACCCCAATCAATTTCTTTTTACTATTTTCTTATCAAAAGCAAAGATTTTCTAAAGTAACCTTGTCCTTGTTGGATCGACCCGTACTTGCACCTTTCTATACTATCAATAACTGTTGGATGTGTTTTTACCATAGGACATATTTTTCTGAGTATTATCCACAGGTTCAAACAAGAAATTATTTCGAGTCATGGCAACCCCAATATGATCCTCCCCCATACTCTTATAGTCAAGGGTGGGAAAATCATTCAAACATGACTTGGAATAATCAAGAGCCAACATACTGTGCCCCAATACCTCCACAACCTCCAAAACAAGCATGGGAGGAGACTATGGACAAAATGGAGGAACACATGATCACAATGTTAGAGATGTTGAGGAACCATGAGCCGGATACCACTTCTATACAGACTCAAGCGGAGGAGCAACCTTCAACCCTGGTTTGGTATCTAAATGCTGACGGGGAAGAGTGTGTTTATGACTTATTTTTTGAGCCATATTTTAAACCACCACCACAATATGGAAAGCAAACCGTGGAGGACGCAAAAGAGAATTTTGTCTATGAAATCTCTAATCTTTCCTCTACGGATGAGTCACTCGAAGAGAAACCCTTGGAAGATGCAAAGGAGAATTTTGTCTATGAAATCTCCAATGTTGACTCTAAAGATGATTCCTCTTTTGATAATGTGAGTGGTTGTACAGAGAATGTGGAGGAAACAAAAACGGTGGAGAAAACATGGTATGAGTTAGCCATTGAAAAGCTTGAGTTTACCTTATATGGTGGTGAGAAGTGGGATAGTATGGAAGTTCCCAACGAGGATGAGGACCTTCATTCTAAAGAAAACTTGGTCATCCTTTTGGTACCCCCTCCTTTCTGTGATGGTGGAAAAGGTGGTAAGAGGCCACAAGTGGAAGAGCCCAAGAAACGAAGATGCCAAAAATTCCATATGGTGCTAAACGAAATAAGAAAAAGTGGATTATATATGGGGCTCGAATTGAAGATAAAGACCCGCGAGAATGCAAAGTGGGCCAAAGGAAGAAAAGTGAAATCCAAACTAGGCAACGGTCGGGCTAACGACCTTAACCAAATGCGCCTGTTGGGAGGCAACCCAACTAGGTAACATTTATTTTGCTTTCATTTTATCATTTTGTTGTGTCATGCCATCCTTTGAACCCAAAGCATGTTTTAGTTCCTTATGCTATGAGGACATAGCATGTTTTGAGTTTGGGGGTAGGCATCTCTCCGAGTTTGTGGGTTTATAGGGGAGTGTATATAGTTGTCACCCTCCAAAAAAATATAAAAATTTTAAAAATTTTGTTCTCTTTATATTTTAGGATGTTGGCCCATAGTCGGTGATGATCCGAGGGTTTGTTTTTATTAGCCATTGCGGGTGCCATTGCTTAACTTAGAGTTGGGACTGCATTAACACTACTAAAGGCATGATTGCACCACCTCTCACTTACATTACTTCCATGATCATGCTACCAACTTATGAATAATTTATGGGATCACTTGGTGTATGTTCGGGGACCCTAGAACATTGTTGCATGGTTGTCAATAACAACTCAATAGGTTATTCGGTATTTATGGCATTTCTTTCTAAACCCTTTTATTGGCCTTGTTTTGTCTATCTAGTCACTTAAATAAAATCATCGATATAACACCCTTTTGAGCCTAATAATGAATGAAAGAATGGCATATTAAAGACCGCCGTTCACCTTCTTTTGATACCCGATTTCCTACCCTTTTTCACTAAGAATAGGTTAGACCCACCTTGACGAGGAAGTGGACTAGGGAATGATGGGAATTGATGGTTCGGAATTGGGAGAATGATTTTGGGAAACATTGGATGTGGCCAAAGTTTAAAAGGGAGTTATGTAATGAGAAAGAAGGGATAAGCACAAAAATATTGTGATCATTGAGTAGTGTGCAAAGTGATTAAATAAGCACACATTTATCTTATGTGAAGTCAAAAAAAAAAAAAAAAAAAAAAAAAAAAAAAAAAAAAAAAAAAAGCTTGTTCTCTTAATATATTAAAGTGATGATTGAGAGGAAAAGGGCCACAGAAATAGGGAATCATATCTCACCCCATGTAATTATATAAATGTTCAAGTTTGGGGATGAGACAGTGTGGAAATTGGGTGAGCGGAGAGTTTAACATATTGTGAAGATGTACACATTATAGAAGACTTCTTAGTCCACTTTCTTAACTTCGTATGTCCTTATCTTCATTTGTAACCGTGAACCTAGCCTCGCACATTTGTTGTGCTTAAAAATTTATGTCATAATTTCTTTCAATATCGGTAACCGGGTTGACAACTGTGTATACATGATTATGAGTGTCCTTGATTGGATTGTGTTTCATCATCACCATTTGTGGATTTAGAGCATTAACTAAAGTGATCCTATAAACTAATCTTATTTTGGTCGCATTGATCACCAACATCACTCATCCTATCATGCTATCATGCTGCGGTGGAAAATCAAATGAGTTAGTAGTGTGTATGTGTTGCAATTTGGTTTTTCAATGGTACCTATTTAATGGAACTTGTGTGAGGGACCCTGAGACTTTTGGCTAAAGACTCCCATATGTATTGAGAACATCCCAAAAATATTTGTTTTTATTGTTTTTTTAGTATTTGTAGTTTTATAGTTTTATATTTGTTTTGTTTTACTCGAGGACGAGCACAAGATAAGTTTGGGGGTATTTGATGGATGTGTTTTTACCTATCTAAATGATATAATTCTATGACTTATTAGAGGCTCAACCTTGGGTGTTTTGATATTTTTTGGAGTGTATATGAGTATAGGGAAGGAACGGAAGAATGCACGGATTCATGAGCATTAAAGTGCGAAAAGGAAGGATAAAGAACGGATCAGAAAATAAAGATAAAGAGATGTGAAAATTTATAAATCAAGTCCATTGGATAGTACTCAAAAAGAGATTTCCAACGATAGTTTACACGTCCAAATCGGAGTTCGTATGCAGAAGTTATGGCCTCCGGAAGTTTGCGCGTAAAATGTACAAGTCATCGAAGTAAGGGTACAACAACATAGCACAACCCAGATTGCTGATCCTCCATGCACCTACCTCATCCGCACACATATCCAGGGACCTTAGGGGAATTTTCCTGGGACCTTTGAGGAATTATCCAAATTATGATGGGCTTTTCAGTAATTTCCAAATTTCCAAGGAATTTTCTGGAATTTCTGGAGGATCTTTGGGGAATTTTTGGAGGGCTTTTCTGGAAACTCAAAAATCTCAGGACTCTTGGGGAATTTCGGCCATCAGCACTTATTTTCTCCTTTTTCAACAAGGAATCCTAGGGTTTTTCCTATTTTTACACCTCCTTAGCCCTAGTATAAATATAACACTCCATCCAATTTATTTGATTCATACTTTATACATACTTTTAGTCAAGATTCAAGGATTGTAATCAAAGATTCATCAATTAATTCAGGTTTTGATGTTCTTTAATTTATTTCTTGTTCTTGATTTTAGTCTTATTAGTAGCTAATTTCTTAGATTCATGAATTGGTAGTAACAATACTTGATCTCTATGCTATAGATTTAATTCTTCAATTCTTTCTTATTCTTGTTTATCAAAATATTCTTCATTCTAAATTCTTTAGTTTCAATTATATGTTAAGATATAAATTGGCTTTAGAATTTTAGGGTATCTATTGTTGCGGTAACTCGGACATTGATACGTTGACAACTATTTTGATAATTACACTTGAGTGAGGCCGTAATAGAAATCATAATAGTGTAGGTTCATATGTTCTTAAATTCTTAGCGCGTTCTTCGCTTGTTATATTGCCGTAATAGAAGGTATTTCATAAAAAGAGCTATAGAATTGCAATCCGGCGATCGAACCGTCCCAATTCTTACTTTTGTGAACGAACCCAAGAATGAGATTGATTTTGTCAGTAGGAGCATAGCATAGAGTGAAAGTATTTGTGAATCCAATTTGTGAATCTATTCGTTAATCTTGATTTTATTTGTTTAATTTTAGTTATTGCTTTAGTAGTTATAAATAAATAAAAAACCAAAACCCCATATTTTATTTTTCTGTTTTAATTTACATTCTTGTTTTCCAATCTAGTCTCTGTGGATTCGACCTTTGCTTGTGCATACTACTACACCGGTAACTAGTACACTTGCTAGGTAATTTAATTAGAGGGATATTTTCTCCAACAATAACCCGTACACTTGCGGTATTTTATAAACTAAGCCTTTGTTTAGGCCCAACAAAATTAATGGAAGGAAAACATTAAATGGTTGATAGTTGGATGTATTAATGTTAGAGGTTTTTTTTTTTTTTTTTTTTTTTTTTTTAGCAAACTATAATTCAATTTCATTCACAATTTAAAAAGAGATAACACTCCACAAAGACTGGAGGCTTACCACGAATAACAATAGCGGTTCTAGTTCGTAACATACAACAACGATATTTTCGATCTAAATCTTGAGACATACGAATTTCACTCCAAGTCAAACTTGGACACGGCTTCAATCCGGCATTTAAAAAAACTCCCTTTTTGTAATATTTTGCGCTGAGCCCTTGATATGCAGAATTCGGGTTGACGAGTAAACGCTCACCAGATATTTCAAAATCCGCGAACCATCCTTGTGCAGTAAGACGACTGACTACACTTCATTATGCGAAAATGCAAGAATCGTTGACATTCTGATATGAAAAAGCATCAAAACAAAAAACAAAGGAACATAGGCTCTCACAAAGTAGAGAAAACAACGGATCTCACGATGGAGAGAATACAACGGCTCCCACAAAGGAGAGAATACAACGGTTTCCACAAAGGAGAGGAATTTATTATATGACAAAACAAAAGGAAAAACTAGAAAAAAAATAAAATCAACAACACAATTGTTTGTAATCTCAAAAGATTGAGATTACAAATAATTGTGTTGTTGTTGAACGTGTACAACGAGAATGAACAACAAAATAAAGAAAAATGATAAAATTAATGGAGATGGAGAAGAAGAAGATATGTTAGAGGTGTGTTAAACAATGAGTTTATAGCCATTTTGACTTGCGTACTATTTAGGGGTAGTCAATGTGACATGCGTACTTCATAAACAGCAAATTTGACTTGCGTACTTTAGTTTCGTTTTCAATTTGACTTATTTTTCTAACGCCAGTTAAAATTTAACGACACAGTAAATGAAAGTTAACGCACTAGTTAGTTTGAAGTTGATTTTAATGGGTTTATTTAAAATTCCTTAAATAAAAGGGTTGTGAATAATTTTTTTTGAAACATTAATATCTAAAGCAAATATTTTTTATGTGAAAAAATATTTTAATAATATGAAATGACAATAATAATTATTAACCCTTAATGGGTCAAATATTTTATTTAAGGTTTAAATATACATCATCCACAGCAGCACAAACATCATCAAGTGACCCAGCAGAGGACAACGGCGGCGAAGGCGTAGAGGCCCATGAATGCGGAGTTGACGGCCCATTTCTTCTTGACTATGCTGGGGACGCTTTGGAGGCCGACTAAGGTGGCGGAGATCATCTGCCATGCGTTGTCGCCTTTGTTTGTCGGTATGGCGACCGATGTGTTGGCTTCGTATGCTATGGGTGCTACTGTCGCCGCCATAGCGTGCCTAATTAAAAAAAAATGAAACTGAGTTTTTGAATTTTTGGCAAAATAAATTATATACAAGGTTAAATTCTTCATTTATTAACAGTTTTGATTATTTTAGATACATCGGTCATTTATTAACAGTATGATTATTTTAGATACATTGGTCATTTATTAAATATTTTTTATCCAATTATTTGTTTTTTTTAAGACACGTTCAAAAATAATTAAATTATAAAAAAATATATTTATTTTAATCTTTAAATATTAATGTCTCAATTTTTTTTCACAACCCTTTTATTTAGGGAATTTTAAATAAACCCCTTAAAAGGAAAATCAACATCAAACTAACTAGTACATTAACTTTCATTGACTGTGTCGTTAAATTTTAACTGGCGTTAGAAAAATGGTCAACTTGAAAACGAAACTAAAGTACGCAGGTCACATTTGCTGTTTATGAAGTAAGCATGTCACATTGACTACCCCAAATAGTACGCAGGTTAAAATGGCTAAAAACTCGTTAAACAATTGGGTAAGTTGTGTAGAAAGAAACCACTATGGTTGTATTAAAAAGTGAGTGAATAATACGTAAGGGGTAGTTATGACATTTCCTTTAATGGCATTTTTGAAAGATCTTAAAATACAAGTTTATTTATAACTTTTACGGTGTGTATAACAACACCATTATTTTAGGGTTTATTTATAAGGCAAATTACAAATTGGTGACCTGAGTTTGTCTCACTTTTGCAATCCCCAACCTAAGAGTTTAATTGTGCCAATCAACCACCTAAGTTTGTCACTTTGTTGCAATGTGGTGAATAAACTAACTTTTCGTTAATTTTTTGACGGAGCTAAACACATGTGCCTCGCACATGACCTTTTAAAAGGGCAATCTTGACCACAAACTTGAAATAAAAACAATGAATACTCTTTTATTGATCTTAAAGGTATTAACATAATATAAAGGACCAACATGTAAAACACAAAGCTTATTTACAAAACCCCTTCCCAGTCCCCACGACATCTCTCTATCTTCTTCATCGACATCGCTTAATCGCAGCTGCAGACCACCATCTCAAACCAGCACGCAGACATCGCCAACTCATATTCTGGAAATCGAAAGTTGCTGGAACCCTAAAACATCAAAAAAGTCACTGGAATTTGAAGTTGTTAGATCTGAACTTTGCGCCAATCTCGCCGGAATCTGGGTTCACCTGAACCGCCCGATACTCTATTAAACACCTTCGTTCTCTTCTCCCTCATCCCTTGTAAAACCGCTACTACTTGGTCCTGACATCTCATCCACGACCATATTCCAAACGGCAAAGGTTTTGAAGATTGTAATAGATTTGAAGAAGACAAAATTGATGATGGGTATTGAATTTCTTGAATCTGGGTGTTGAATTTATTGAACTTGGGCCCAATTTGGTACAATTTTACAGGAGATTGTCAAGTTGCTGGAATTTGTAGGGCCGAGTTTGTCAAGTTGTAGGTTTGATTTCGAATTTTTGTTATATTTTGGGTTTTGCATTTTCAAATATGTGCTTTGTTTTAATTGTTGAGTTTCTTAAACATTGGATGAATGAGAATGAGAATGAGAATGGAGAATGATTTTGGGGACTATGATAGTGTGGTGGTGGTGATGATTGTGGCTGCAATGTATTGATGATGGTGGTGATGCTAGTGGCTGTAGTGGTGGTGGCTAGGTGGTGGTGGTTGGTGTTGCATACTAATGTTGATTTTTTTTTGTTTTTTTAAGTCAAGAATGACCTTTTAAAAGGTCATGTATGATGCACATGTCTATAGGTCCGTTAAAAATTTAACAGAAAGTTAGTTTATTCACCATATTGCAAAAAAATGATAAACTCAGGTGCCTGATTGGCACAATTAAACTCTCGGGTGGGGATTGCAAACGTGACACTAACACACATATATGCAGACCTTTTCTAAAATCTGGGATAAACGCTCGACAAAATAACCCTGAAATCACAGACGCAAATCCAAAGCTTGAAAGGAAAACCATGGAAGTTTCTCCTTTTCAAAAATAGGACAAATACGTCCGCCTTTAATCGTGGAATCATTTCATCAGAAGCAGTCGACCGATTTCGGAAACTGCAATTTCATTTTGACAGTAGGTTTCCCCAATTTTGACGTCGAATTGATCGATCCGTCAGCGCCAAAAGAAGAAGAAGAAGAAATAACCAGTTTGGTGTAAATGGTGGAGCAGATGGCGGAGAAGAAGCAGCTCATCTTGGTGGTTGAAGGCACTGCTGCCATGGGTCCTTACTGGCAGACAATAGTTACTGAGTACCTCGACAAGATCATTAGGTAAACACACTTATATGTTCATTTACGTGTGTTCAAATGTCAACAGTTTTGATCGAAATGTTTGAGATTTTGCTGTCGTTTGATTTGTTTGGTAATCGTAGGTGCGGTATTAGTTCAGAAGTTCAACTGATTTCTAGGGTTTTTGACTTGCTTTAATTTGGGTTTTTGTAAAAAAAAATTCTTGCTTTAATTTGTTACCCTAAATACGTGATGACTGATTTGCCATTGTTTTCTCATAAGATCAATCAGGGATATTCTTAGATAAATATTTCCAACATCCAGTTTTTTTTATTTTTTTTACTACCAAGGGTTCGAGAAATAATGACATCCAAGGATTGGGCAAGTGAATAAAAGGATCAACAAGCACATTTGCATTCATGATTTATTAACTTAATTCAACTCAGCACAACTTAACCTTAGCCCCACTTCCTTGGGGTTGCTACAAGAGTCCCTTTTGGACATTCAATTTTTTTTTTTGTGCGGGATTAGTTGGAGTCATTGTTATAGTGATATGATAAAGTTATGAGATTAAATTTAGAACGGATGGGCCGTTCAAAGCCAAAAAAACGGATTCCATTGTATGTTTAACACGTGTCCAATCTTAGCCAATGTTTAAACCTTGATTGAGATGTGAAAAAACACCCAGGGTTATTATGGGAATGTGAGACAAGTTTTTACTCCCAAGTCAATTTCAGAGAGTCAGACTTTCCACCATTTTCTCCGTTACGCTTTAATTTTCTCCGCCAGCAGTACTTCATTTTTTCCGGTTGTTCCTTCCTCTTCCTCGATAACTGATCATAATTTCTCATTCTTTACAAGTTTCATATGAATCTGGTTTTAGTACAATTTACAAATCTTTATTTAGTTCTTTATTTTTGAAACCATTATACTTCCTCCGTTCCAAAAGGGACGACCCAAATCGTTTAGGAAGATACATCCATTTGAGAATCAAGTGGGAAAAAAGAGAAAATGTTCCAACTGTAAGCAAACTGGACATAGCAAGACCAGTTGTCCGACATCTCCCCACCTGAAAAAAAAACAAGATTCTCCTCCACCTTCCCAAACCCGCCTTCCCCCATCGTCTTCTTTCCTTCTCTTTCCGTCCAAAATCGGGTGAAGACTGTCATGCTCTTATACCCTCACCACCACAGCAACCATAATCACCACTATTACAAGTACCTTTAACTATTTTCCGGCCACCACTCTTCTCTCATCCCACTCTCACGCTTCCGCCGGCGGCGACCAGTGATGTTGGACAAGTTTTAATAATATCACGATTACTGAGCCTTTCCCCTTTCCCCTTTCGGGACAAAAAATTCCAGCTTCAACATCTTCTGAAATAAACGATTAAAATTATAATCTACTTGATCAACGTAGGAATGAATAGCATAATTTGCACTCCAGTGAGAAGAATTTATGGATGGGTGTGGGGGGTTTTGAATAAAAGAGTTTAGATTGTTTTGTTGTTTAGTTAGAGAGAGAAAGTAGCTGTAACAGACTACTTAGAAGGAGAAGAGAGAAAAAGTGGGCGATGGTGTCAAGAAGCAGTAAAAACTTTTTCTCTTTTCATGTCTAACTATGGTCAAGTCCTTTTATTCTTTTTAACCCTTTATGGTTAGGTCTTGAAAAGTAGCGACTTTAACCAGTGAGTTATACACCGTTTATTTTTAAAATTCCGCCACTTGTCCTAATCGTAACGGAGTCCCTTTTTTCAGCATTAATGGACAGTCCGTCCCAAATTTGCTCCCTAAAGTTATATACTGGTTTTCTAGCGATCTAACTCAACCCTCCTACTTTACCCTGTCCTGCAGTACGACTTTAAGTGGTCAAAGGTGAAGGTTCTAAAAATGTTTTAACGATCCTAGAAATTCGCTGGTTACATCCACTAATAGGTAAAGAAAAATCTGGCAAGCGTACCATCCTAACCTTACTATAAGCGATTAGAAGAAAAAGATTTCCCCCAAATGGTTAACCCAAATTCTTAGGTAGAAACTAACATGGTTGCACAGCCTACCCTTCTCGAGGAACATCGTCAAATCCTTTTGGCTGACTTTTAAAAATATTACTTCATCTGTCCCAAAATGTATGTCCCAAAAAATTTCAAATTTACTCAAGAGAAAATTTGAAATTCTTTTGGACATTCATTTAGGGACGGAGGGTGCACCTCTTTGGGAAAAATAAGATTCTTCTAGATTTTCCCATGTAGTTAGGCCAAAGCGGAGTTCAGGTGTGTTTTCCAGAAGTTCTTGTGCTCTAATTTTTCTTTTCCTCTGGCTGTTATTCACCACTGAATGCAACTAATATCAATATTTGACGATTGTAGTACACCTCAAGGTTTAGCCTAGTGGATATCGCTCAGCACATGTGCCACCACACATAAATTCTTATCTCTTAGGGAAGGGAAATTTAGGTGGGTAGATGGATCTCCCTATTCTGAAGCCTATCATTACTTTTAATAAGAAAATACATTACCGACCTACTGGAGACAAAGGAAGACCAGAAGTAGCATAGTCAATAAGAATTAAGAAGGATTGTGAGTTTTGATTCTATGATGATTTTGCCTTCGATCAAAGATATAATGGGAGAGAAAAATTCATGTAACCAACCCCCAATAATTGGGCAAAGGTTGAGTTGATTTGTAATTTTATTCGTACTATCTCCTAATTAAAGCTTCAATGTGCTATGCAGATAGATCCTTCTTAATATAAGTATATGCATCGAAGTGGAGCTTGAAATATATGTTTAATATACTTGAGAGACTGGTTAATTATTAATGTTAAATTGAGCTCTTGATGGCTTACTTGTGGCTTTGTGAATCTTTTAAAGAATAATATGGGGAATATATTGTTGTTCCTGTATTTTGTTCTGATCGATGATAAACTTGTGCAGGTGCTTTTGCGGTAATGAGTCAGCAACCCAAGTAGGCCATCTTCTCATTTCATCTAATACGCTTGACATTTTAACTCGAGAGTTCCTTTTCTAATTGCGAGAGCTGCATTCCAGCATTCTCACTGGTGTTTATGTATCAGAGATATGATTATGACACATCAAGAGAATGAAATTATCTACTATAGCCTTTTCTCATCTAATAAAGTCTTTTTTTCCTATCATTTTTTTAACTAAAGCCTTTTCCTTGCAGAATCTGTTTTCTCATTTTTTGTTTGGTCCAGAGGATAAATGTCAACATGTGATTTTATTTATTAATGAAGGTTGAAAAATGAGTTCATTAGATTGAGCTTGTGAAGTGAAGCTAATCCTCCATGAAATTAGTGTAATCGATTTAACTAACTGATGAGGTAGGAGTATAGGACTAGACACGAGTCAGAGGTCAATCTCAGCAATATAGTTAGTGCATTCATGTTTGATGTTTAGGAAGGCACGCATATTTGAACCTTATAGAATTGCTCCTTCAGATGTCCCAGAAAAGTTGACTACCAGTACTGATGTAGATGGACCTGTGAACGATAACCACCGAGAAAGATTTGACCTCACTAATAAATGCAAACTGTGAAGATTTTTTCTGAAAGCTCGAGACTTTAGTAGCTTGAAAAAGCTTTTCTTGATTATGAAATTGATTGTAACACATGTATCTTAGCTATTGTCCAGAAGTATTCAAGTAAAGCAAGAATACAGGCAAAAGTTACCCTAACAAGCTAGCCTTTAATGAGGGCAAGCTTCAACACTGGTCTTTACCATATATTGATTAAAATGCAATACCATGATTAAGAGATGCTAACTTCTGCTTTTCAAAATATTATGAGGGTTCACTTGATTACTAGCTACACGTACATGCTACTTCTGCTGTTCAAAATATCACCCCCCATGTCTTTTAAATGAGTGTCCATCTTCAAACGTTCATGAAAATTAATTAAATTTTAGTTATTTTAGCTGCATATACACATAAATACCCTTAATGAGCAATGTGATTCCTGTTGCAAATTTTGGAAATTATAGTTTATTAAGTGGCTTTAATATCTTCACTAAAAGTGACACTTATCTAGGGATGGGGGAGTAGATGATAAGTGATATTCTTTAATACCATAGCTTCGTCATCATTATTTACTCTATTTTTGTTTTATTTGTACTCAGAAGCCATCTGCTCCTATTGTTGAGCTTGCGCTAGTCACATTCAACTCTCATGGATGTTTCAGTGGTGCGTATGTTCCTCCCTTATTAACATAGCATTGGTGGTCAGAACTAATCTTTGTATTGATTCTTGCCATTATCTGTAATGATGAACTGGCAACTTTTTATATCTTCTTTGTCTAAAGTTTTCTTCTTTCCGTTCTTCTTCCATTTTGTTATTTATGAATTAGATTATAGAGTGGCCACTGTCAAACATACCATTTTCTTGTATCTAAACAAATTTACGTCTCCTTCTAAAAAATTGGAACGACAAAACCAATTTTTTTAGGCACTATCTAAATTTCTGTCTTGCATGGGGGTAGCCTTAAAATTAAACCGATTAAATTTGAGACCCTGAGGTAGTGAAGTTCTTTCCTTAAGCTTGATAAACTGTGCTTATTAATCCATGTTTATGTTTCATACTCCCTCCGTTCCGGAATAAACGTTGCCTTTTTTGTACGTTAGTACGAAAGAACTTTGAGTTATAAATTTAGGTTAATTTAATTATCCTAATAAAGTTATAAAACTTGTTATTGATACACTATTATAAATACTATCAATAACAATTTTTAAATTTTCATTAGGATAACCTAAAATTATTTCTCAAAGTTCCTTCGTACTAAGGTACACAAAAGGGCGAAATTTATTGCGGAGTATCTGTCACAAATTTCTTTATGAAGTATCTTAACATAAGGGTTAAAATGGTTATACTCGGAGCTTTTTGTTCTGGACTAGGACACCATTTACCATATCTTAATATATGTCTGATCCTGTTACATATATTAAAAGCTCCGGCTGCCATGATTAATGATGCATTTTCAAAGCTTGAGCCACGAAATTAGCCTTTTCCTGTTTGTTGTTGTGATGCAGAACCAACTGTTGCCATCTACTTATCTAACTTAAAGTAAAGCAAGTGAATTGGGATAGTCCTTGATTATGAGGCTTGTTCTTTGATTTTTTCATGCCCTAGCTTTGACGTCTTGTCTCGCTTTAGACCTATATTTACATATCATTTCCTTTTCTTTTTGTGTGAGTCCCATTTGTGTATAATTTTATTGTAGAATCTCCCACTCCCCTCCTGCACCTCGTTTATATTACTTTGTACCTTGGTCTTTTTTGTATCTCTCTCTCCGCACACGTAAATGACTCATACATGTTCACATTTTCCTTTTCGCTCGTAACTGCTTTCGTATTTCTACTGACCATCATTCATGCAGCTTGCTTAGTACAACGGAGTGGCTGGACAAGATATCCTGATTTTTTCTTTGAGTGGCTTTCATCTATACCCTTTTCCGGGGGTGGTTTCAATGATGCTGCAATTGCAGAAGGACTTGGTGAAGCTTTAATGGTGTGTAGTTTTTATTTTAGGACAGTTTCATTTTCTAAAAATGGTTTGATATTTTAGGTTTCTAGTTCACTTGTAACTGTAGGGCCCAGCATCACCTTCTAAATCATCTGATCAATCAATCATCAATCATCAATCTGCCTGTCTCTATGTGTAGCATTGAGGTCATATCACTTCTTAACCTGGATATTTTACTTGAATTAGCTCTTATAAAGCTAAACTGGGATATCCATGAGGCTTTATTTTAGGGGTTTTATATGAATACATGTGCTACCGGCATTCTTCCTAGTTGAAAGTAGGTTGCATCATTTTATCAGTCAAATGCCTTTTGTCGTTATTCATTCCTTACACTGAAGTCATATATGGGTCCTTCATATCAATGGCACATTAGCCGTGATCTTTAGTTTTTGTTTGACATGATGATATCCCTGGCTATCACTTAGTGGAAGTTGATTTTGTTTGAATGTTCTTACTTATATCGTTAAGATGATTCATGTTAGCCAACCCCAATTCATTTTGGGACCAAGGCTTTGTTGTTGTTGTTGCTGTTGTGTTCCTACTTATGTCATTGTACCTTGAGATACTCATCTAAAATGATTATGGTCATTGGAAATTGTATGATGCATATTCTTGCATATTCATTTGCATAACACGACAAGCGAGGCTTGTCAATATTTTGAAAAATTGAACTGCTAATGCCTGAGGCCTTATTATTTGGTTAGAGATGAATATAATTATGGGACTTATGTGGTACAATGGCAACAATAAAAAGTGTGACTAAAGATCGGAAACATCTCTGACTTCCGTGTTTAAGGAACTGTTGCCAGTTACAAACATATTGTGATGAAGTTGGCATATTATATTGAATGGTGGAAGTTCATAAGTTGTGTCATTGTGATGATATACACCGGAAGTATTATCTTGCACTGCTTATTAGGTGACATGTATTATCAGGTCTTACTAATACAATTGTTATGCGTCACCAGATGCTCCCTTCCCCAAATGGAAGCCAAGCTCAACAAAATGCAGATATTCAAAGGCATTGCATTCTCATTGCTTCTAGTAATCCGTATCCACTGCCCACACCAGTTTATCGACCACAACGACTGAAGTCTGAGCAGAGTGATAATAGCGAGACACAGCCAGATAGCCGTTTATCCGATGCTGAGACAGTTGCTAAATCATTTTCGCAGGTGCTATCCCATAATTGTTCTTGTTTAATGGTGATTATAATCATAACCATTGGAAAAACAAGTAAACTAATCCATGACTTTTCTGCAGTGTTCTGTTTCTCTATCAGTTATTTGTCCGAAGCAGCTACCGAAACTTAGAGCAATCTACAATGCGGTAATGATTGTTTCATCCTTCCCCCTTACTGTTCTCTTCAGCCTGTTACAGTGGTCAACAAGGTTCTGCCCTTTTGTGTAACTTCTGTTTTGTGGCCACTTATTCCCTTACATCTTTTCAGAACGTTTACTATATTGCTATTACGATAGACATATGCTTATGATTTAATAACTGGTGACCATGCAAGTCGAATTTCCATGTTTGGGGTTTTTAAGAAAGTCTCCATGGACGTATCGCCAAAATCATGGCTAGAGACCATATTAATTTTCTTTTTTGTCTTCACCGTGGGTCACTCGGCAAGTCTGCATGCCCTCCAATATTCTCCATTCTAGCACAGCTCGATACCTTTTGGGATTCTTTGTTTGAGGTGGCAGGAGAAATATGGGTGAGCCCCGGATCAGTTTTTTCTTTCTCTTAAGACTCAGTTAAGAGGTTTCGAAAAAGAAGGAGATGCGAGACTGTTGTGAGACTGAGCTTTTTGTAGTTTGTTGGTGTATTTGGATGGAGAGAGATGTGAGGATGTGAGGAGATTTAAGAATCAGTATTTACCACAGAGCACCTCTTGTAGGAAATAGATTTCAGACCGAGATATTTGTTTCTTCTAGGATGGCAGCGGGAAAGCTAAACCAAAGTTGTGGCTGTAGCGTCTCTTTGGGCATATGTGCCAATGGTGCCTTCCGAGGGTTATCGTTAAATGGCTTGTAGAGAGATTGAATTGCTGCTTTAGTTCAAAATAGTTTCCTTTTTGTTTTCTTGTTCATTTTATTATTGGATCCCTTGTCTATCCTTTTGTAAATTGATCCTCTTCTCATACAATCTTCTTTTCTTATAAAGAAAAGTTATCAAACAAAGCAATTCATTCAGGATGTCACAGTTAGATACTACCTCTTAATGTGTTTCGTCGCATCAGACGTGATTCATCATTCAGTACTTATTATGAAAGATAACAAACATCACCGAACATCTGAATACACTTTGTATTTATTAGATGAACACTACAAAAGTGATGACGATTTCGATCCATGATGTTTGGGTTCATAGCTTAATCCATGATAGTGAATGAATCATGATCTATTCGTACCAAGCATGCATGTAGTATGTTCATTTGCTATTTCGTTTTCAACGTGATAATTATTAGAACAATAAATGTTTGTCCAGTGAACCATGGGCTTTGTTCTGATCAAGCAAATAAGTCTTCTTTGTTCAAGAGGCACACATAATAATTTACTTTCAGTTCTATTACTTATTATCTTACACTCAAGGTTTTCTTTTTCCTACCCTCGACCATGCATATCCAAATTTCTGCTTTCCCAACATCTTTCAGCAAGCATATTTTTATTTTTTATTTTGTTAGTATCTGTCTGCCTCAAAGATTGATGTCTTATGGCTCCAAGTAGGGGTGTAAACGGTTCGGTTTGGTTCGGTTTGAGCAAGTTTAGAGACCAAACCGGTATTCATCGGTTTGAAGAAATCTCAAACCGAACCAAACCATCAAATATTTAAAACTGAACCAAACCAAACCACCATAATATGGTTCGGTTCGGTCTGAACCGAGGTTTATTATCTCAGTTTAAACTATGGTTTAAACCACGGTTCAAACCATAATTCAAACCACCGTACTAACCATTGGTCAAACCACAGTTCGAATCATTAGTCAAACCATGGTTCAAATCAACTAAGTTGAGGAGTCTTTCCCCTTGGAAATATCCTTTGCAGCCACTCTTTATAATGTACTTCCTCCCAACCTTTCTTCTCCTTCTCTATGTGGGATACATTACATATAACTTCCACAATACCCAAACACTCAAGCCTTTCCCCTCTTCCTACGCATAATTCTTCACTTCACTTCACCCTTGACACATTATTTATTTTCTCTCCAACAAAACCTTCCCCACAGCTTCTTTCTCTCTCTACTCCCCCTCAATAGGAGTTAAGGACCAACATGGAGGATTTTGTTGAAGAAACTCAACCTAGTGTTCTAGGAATTAAAAGGTAAGCAACAAACGTAACCGCATGAATTCCCTTATCACCACCTGCAATACCTACATCTCCGCCATTAACGCCGTCTGGGGAAAACTTCCAATCGAACGGCTTGTCTCTGGTGCCGGAAACAATGCGGGAGAACCGGTCTGCTGAAATTGGGGTGTTTTGCTGCTGAAAAATGTGTGATGCGAAGAGAGATTGGAAAAGCCCTAACAGATTCCGATTGTTAGGCGGGTAAATTGGAGAGGAACGGCTGTGGTTGGAGTGGAGAGGCGGGGGAAAGGAGTGTGGAGAGGAATTTGGGGTTTGGGGGAGAGGTTGAGAGGGTGAAATTTGGGAAGGAGGCGGAGGGAGTTGAAGCGGTGGCGATTGGTGGAATTGGAGATTCGGACTGAAGCTTCCATGGATATAGGGTTCTGATAAAGAAGAAGAGACATAGAGGGAGAGAAGGATTTCGCGACTTCTAGGAGAGTAGCGTAAGGGAGTTGCGTCTGGGATGGGAACCGACTTGGATCTGAATTGGGTTATGCTTTTTGAAAGGGGGAAGTTATATGTATCCCACATTGAGAAGGAAAGAAAGGGGGTGAGGCAGGAGGAAGATATAAATAGTCAGGTCATGGTCTGAATTATCGGTTTAGACCGCGGTTCAGTCTCACGGTTTGGACAGTGGTTTTCGGTCTAACGGTTCAAACCTTAGTTCGGTTTAGATCGGTTCGGTTCGGTTCGGTTCGGTATGGTATGGTTTAGGGGGTCAGACCGCAAACCAAACCGAACCAGGTGGTTTGTAAATATTTCAAACCGAACTGAACCATTCGTGTTAAAAAACCGAACTAAACCATATGGTTTGGTTCGGTTTGGTTTCGAACCGCGGTTCAAACCGAACCGCTGACACCCCTAGCTCCAAGGATTTAACAATTTGACATCTGTCTTGTAAATGTTTTCATGTTGGGCATCAACCATAGGGTTTATATATTCCACAATTTCCATTTCCTTTTTTTGTCACATCCCTGTTGTTTCTTTTGGCAAGCATCAATGTTCTCTGTGTTAGGTTAATTGCTAACAGTTCGAATCTCATTGCTGTTGTGACGTATCATATCATGTAAAAGGTTTCCATATGGTGCTTTATTGTGTACTCATGATGATATCACCTTCCTACCCAAGCTATATGCATTCTTATGACTTGATATGTGGTCATTCAGGGAAAACGC
The DNA here is from genome assembly GCA_026119855.1 of Campanula takesimana. Lineage (NCBI taxonomy): Eukaryota > Viridiplantae > Streptophyta > Magnoliopsida > Asterales > Campanulaceae > Campanula > Campanula takesimana. The sequence goes on from JAOWBW010000994.1 coordinate 115,489, forward strand.
AATCCTCGTGCAGCAGATCCTCCTATAGATAATGTGCCACCGCATCATCTTGTTCTAATCTCCGAGAATTTCATGGAGGCTCTTGCTGCTTTAAGTCGGGCAGGAATGACAAATTTACCGTTGAATCAGAATCCTGTGAAGATGGATGTAAGTGCAGTTCCTCCAGTTTCAGTGCCACTTCCAGCTTCTATTCCATCAGGTATGTTGCATGTTGAACTTATTATTTTTGTAAAACTTCTCCCTTTGGCAGCTGAAAAATCCTGCTCCGGCTCTGTTTTGAAGTATGGTAGACTAGTTTGCATGATATAGTAGGTTTTCAGTTTTACTTCATCATTTTCCACTGTGGAACAGTTGTATAAAAAGAAAAGGGAATAAAAAATATTAATGCTCCTTCCATTTTTAAAAAAGTTTTAAACTTTCCATCTTTATGTGTCCCTAAAATGAGCCACATCTCAAAAGTAGAGTATAAATTTAACCAATCTTCTCAAAATATCCGTAAACAATGAGAAGAATATTATAGAAAGCCTACATTATCAGTTGCAAGGTATCTCTTTTATCTCTTCTATTGAACTGTTCGTTATGGCACTCCAATGCCAATGCTACAATGAACACTTTTGAAGCATTCTTCATTCAGTCAACATATAGTCCAAGTGAGGACGTTAAATGTCTCCTCTTGTGGGCTCAACCCATACCTGCTGGTCAGCAGATGTTTTGGAACCCAGGTGAAAGATCTGTTGCAGCAGGCCAATGAGGGAGAGAGAGAGAGAGAAGGGGGGGGGGGGTTGACATGACGTGAGTGGAGGGAGAGAGAGAGAGTGGGTGAAACAAAATTCAGGGAAAGGCTAAAGCAAGGACATCAGGTGTCAGATATCATGGTTTTGGGTGACATGTCGCCTTGACAAAAGAGATGGTCAGTCAAACAATTTTGCTCCTTTTTTTTACAAACAGGGTGGGCATGAACGCAAATTACTGGTCGTGAAAAAATAATGTTGGTAGGAGTTCTCTTAGCACTATGACACTTTAAGCTCGAGTAGATATTGAGATGAATGGTAGTATTATAATGCAAATACCCTACCACATGTTGAAACTTTTGGGGGCTTGGTTATATAAACTATTTACTTGAAAGAGTAATAGATGTTTCAATAGGATTTAGTGCCTTGACAGTCTTATTCTAGAGATAAATGGTATCATTCGTGATTGTAATCTGAGGGCAGTGTAGGAAGTCCAAATATAAGCTTAGAAATTTTGACTTGTCAAAATGCAACTTTTATTTAGGAAAGGAGGGAGTAAATAAGGTCTTGTGTTTTTTTTTTTTTTCTTTTTTTTGAAATGTATAATTTGCAGAGGATTTAAATATTGTAGAAAGGTATCCACATCAAATCACATCCTAAAATTTTGTGAAAGGTTTTTGTAAACTACTTTATGGACGATGAAATGTTGCCATCTTCTTGTTTGGGCAATGTAACCTTCTAACAATCGCATTTCTAATTATTATGTTTAGCTACTGAATTTCATGTTGGTCGAATGGATTGAGATCATGTGTTCTTTGGGTTTTCCTAAACCTTAAACTTAAATCATGTTAATCAGTAATGTGGGGAGTGTGTATAACGTCGCTCTTTATATATATGCTTTTCTCTTTTTGTATATTCAAGTCATTTTCATCTATATTTATGTGTGCATGTGTTTCCACTAGATTATCTCTGTACACAAGTCATTTTCATTTACTATTGCTTTATACGAATCATGTTCCTTTCTCACATTCCCAAAAAGATAGTCACACTTGGATTTTCTTGGTCATCTTGATCGAGTAGTGAAAGATTGCAAAGGTTGATTCCAAAGCTAGTGCTCTCTAATCTTACCAAACCAAGCATCAAGAAAGAAATTGTTGATTCACGATTCCTTGTAAACATGAGGTTATGATCTCTACTTATAATAGCACGGGATGGGAAACAGAGATTCCCCTACTAGGTTTCATCATCCTATTGGTCATCCCATGACCATAGGACAAGTGTCCTATTTTTAGGGACCACAGTAAACTCTCTCACTTTCGTAGTTGAATCACACTCGTTGCACTTGCAAGAACCGTATTCGTGCAATGTTGAGCACATATAAAAAGTGAGACTTGTTTTCGACTCCAGCCACCATACTAATAATTTTTGAGTTTCTCTAGCTTGGCTCAATTTCATAGGTTTTGGGGACTGTAGGCCGTCTGTTACACCTAAAACAGATCATTCAATAGTGCCATAACCATAAGCCAGAGGATCCCTTATGTAAGTGCTAGAGCAGACAATTCCCTCGTACTTTAGGCATGCAGTTATTTTTCTCGAAACCCTTATTGATTGGAGGTTAGGGCGTAGGACTTGTTCAGTCTTCTTGTGTAACGCAAAAGTATTGCAAGGCACCCTTGTTGATTTGAAGTCAGGTCAGCAGCCAACTGGACATCGTAGGGTAGGATAAGAGTTCTTCGTTACTAAGCACTTTGACCATAGGTCAACTTGTTCTTTTTAACTTTTGATACAGATAGTGTGTGAACTTGAGAATCCACGTTTCATCATCATCAGGTTAATCTACTTTTTGTAGACCTTTTTTGGGATTTCTCTAGGAACCTATTATGTCGTTGCTGTCTAGGTTCTAGATTGGGGTAGGTGGATGATTGTGCCACAATGCCTTGAGAGTAAAGTGGTAAAACCCTTACTAATGTAGAAAAAAGGTAGAAGCCAATTACTTCATGGCTGATTTATAATGCTCCTAAATGAATCTTTTTTTTTTTTTTTTTGGTGGAAACGCTAGTTTGTATTTTCACAAAAAACTAACTTCCTGAAACTACCTACTACCTGACGTCAATAAAATCATTAACTATACTTACATCAGACCATCAAGCAAACTTGCAATGCAACAAGAATATGAAGACGAAAACGAAGAAAGAACCATTTGTAGTAATTTCTGAAGAAGACATTATAGTGGGTGTTTTCCCAACCAGGAACTCTCGGCTTGAAAACCATATGTCTTGCACATGCTAGGAACATCACTTGACTCTATATAAGAGAGATATCTTGCAAGTCTGATTGTTACTAACTGCCATACGAGAATCCATAAATCACATCTTCATTCATACGTAATAAGTTCATATGATACCTCCATCACATCTGAGAGGTGTAATTCACTCAATCGAACTAAATAATAGTTTTCTTGCTCCTTGATGCACTCCACAGTAGTTGAAAGATCAATAAGATTTGCATTCGTTGTTTATGAAACCAATGCAACAAAAAGAGGGTGTCATTTTATTATGGGTTAAGGAGGAACAAAATGCATATGAAACAATTGATGAAGATTAGATCGTATGTGGGAGCTTAAAAGAAGAAGATAACTATCATTTTTAGGTGGATTGGTTGATTTCACTCTCAAATGGGATGCGTGTTTCATATAATCTTATTGGCTATGATAAAGATGAGGTTTACATATGAGAATTCACATATGCCAGTTTGTCACAATTAGGCTCGAAAGATTATCTCTCTTGTTGAGTAGCATGTGATGTTGCTACCATGTGCTGGCTTGCGGTTTTTAACTGAGAGTTCTTTGTTGGGAGAACATTTAGTATGTGTGTTTAACAGAAATCACCACAAAGAATTCTTTGTTCATTCCTCCTCATATATGTGTTACTTGTTTTGTTGATGGCTCAATGAAAATATAGTTGCTTTTGAAAATTATTATTAACGCGGGGTAGCTTCAACAAGTTCAGATTATATTTGAACATACAAACTAGCTTTTCATTTGTTTATTTTTTTGATATAGGAGGATTATAAATTGACCATTTGTACTTTTTTCCACCTATAGCAAGTGTTGTACCACTTCGATTCAAGAGATTGCACGTAAACATCCAACTACTCTCAAATTAGAACCAAGACAACTAAAACATTATAGGTTCGTAGATACTAATGGGGTCTAGACCAAGTACAGTAAGCGAATGAATAACGAAACTCAGTTCCTCATGGCCGCACCTCAACTCTATTAAAATTCATTAGGAACCAGTATAGTCAGGAGGAACACTTACTTGGCCCTACAAAGTCAGTTGACCTAGAAGCCTGATGTCTAATCAAAAAGGATTCCTTTTTTTTTTTTTTTTAATTAACCTTGGTAGGTTGAGCAAGCCCTAGCGTTTCAACCTCCAATCAATAAGGAATCCCAAGAAAACGACTTCATGCCTAAAGTAGGATGCAGCAAACTCTCCTAGCACTTACATCCCTAAAGGATAATCAGGCTTAAAGCACGACCGAGTGATCTTTTCTAGGTGCAATGGCTGGTCCAGGGCCCCTAAACCTTACGAGTCCAGGTTTAGGAACCTCAATGATGATTGGCTTGGTGGTTAAGTCTAGAGCAAGTCTTACTTGTTGTCTGTGTTCGAAATTGTACGGATATGATGTTTGGCATGTGCAATGGGTGTGGCCTAATTACTAAGGAGGAATAGAGCTGTTCCCAAATCTCTACAGATGGAACACTTATCCCATGGCATTGGATGGCCGAAAGGATGATGGCACCTTAAACGGGAATCTCTCTGTCATCTAACACTATAAACTTGTGTGATAACCTAATTTTTAGAGGGAATCGTGAATCATCTGGACCATTTCTTTCTTGAGACTTGATGTTAAACAAATAGTCTGATGCAGGACAACTTGGCTTAATTTAATTGTTGATTTTCGGTTCATTTGTTCTAAGAATGTTAAGGGGTACTTTCATCAACTCATACAACTAGGGGTATCTTAGGATTCTAGATTGATGCAATCATTGCATTGTAATTAAAATTTTGAATAAAAAACCTTTTGGTTTTCCAGTGGTTGATTTTCTTTGGTTGATTGTGGATCGCTAACCTTAATTGGTTGTGGATCTCAAAGACCTCGCTGAACAGCCTTGAGTGTGGATCTTGTTAACCCTTCTGTATCGATTTTTTAATTTCACAGAGTATATTAGCTCTTGATAGTTTTATTCAATTAACATCTGGCCTTTCCTTTTTAGTAAATGGATCTATGATTAACCGGCAACCAATATCTGTTGGAAGCATCGCCCCTGCAACCGTCAAAGTTGTAAGTCACTGAATGTTACCTGTTATATCCTCATCTGCTTATTAATAAAGCATAGGGAACACATTTCCCCTTTTCCATAGTTCTATTTAAGATTTTAGTAACGATTTTTTGAGATTTTTTTCAGGAACCTAGTACTGTATCTTCCATGGTATCTGCTCCTGCATTTCAGCACATTCCACCTGTTCCCCGTGCTGCTTCTCAGGGAGTTCCAACCCTGCAGACATCTTCACCTTTATCCGTCTCCCAAGAGATGATCTCGAGCAGTGAGGCTGTGCAAGATTTGAAACCTATGGTCAATGGAATGACACGCCCAATGGGTCCTGCAGCAGCAAACATGAGTATTCTTAACAATCTCTCTATAAAACGGGTAATGAACTCTGCGGCCCTGGCTGGAGGAACTTCTATGGGATTACAATCAATAGGTGGAAATCCTATGGCCATGCATATGTCAAATATGATATCCAGTGCAATGGCGTCTTCTGTGCCACCTGCTCAAACTGTATTATCATCTGGGCAGCCAGGCATTACATCTGTGGCGGGGCCAGCAATACTACCAACAACTGCGCAAGTTGTCTCGAATACAGCTTCTGGATCTTTTGCTTCAGCCTCATCTAACATGACTGGGACTTCAAGCCTTGGCATGTCACAACCGATGGGTAATCTCCAAGGAGGGGTTACTATGGGTCCGTCAGTGCAAGGAATGAGCCAAGGAAACCTTCCAGGAACACAAATGGTACAGAGTGGAATGGGAATGAATCAAAATATGATGAGTGGTGTGGGTCAATCTGGTATGTCTCCTGGAAATGGTGCAATGATGCCTACTCCAGGAATGTCTCAACAAGTACAACCAGGAATGCAGTCTATTGGTGTAAATAACAATGCAGGAGCTAATGTGCCTCTCTCCCAGCAGACATCAAGTGCATTACAATCAGCACAATCGAAATATGTTAAAGTTTGGGAGGTAAGAGTTAAATGATTATGCATCTTAATTTTGAATTGCGGATAGTGTCCTAATAAAATTTTCGCTAACCGTTTCATCTTTCCACTTTTGTTTTAATAGTGAAACTTTGGATATTGATTTTTCATTCTTTTACTTTTTCTACTTGTTGAGTGAGATGGAATCATCAGTGTCATATGAACATTTTTACATCCAACATATTTTCTTTGACATCTGGTATTAGTCAGTGCTACAAAAAAGTCCATGCTGTGATTTCATACTAGGTGCATGTTTTACATACATGGAACATTAACTTATTTGGTGGAATTTTAAATTGGAATTTGATCATGTTAGAATTGCGGGAGATATCTCACGTGAACAGAAGTTGAACAATTTCACTCCTGAAGTACATATACTCCCTCCGTCCCACCACAAGTCAGACCAACTTATGGGGCACAATAATTAAGAAAAAGGTAGTATATATGTGGTAGAAAAGGAAGAGAGAGAATGAGTGGGTAAATAGTAGTGTTGGTTGAATAAATTGAGTGGTGGAAAATGAAGAGAGAGAATGGGTGGGGTTAAATGGTGGGGTTGGTTGAATATAAATATATTAAAACATTTCTATTTTGGGCAGTCTCACTTGTGGTGGGACGGACTGAAAAGGAAATTAGTCTCACTCATAGTTATTAAAGGCCCAAGGCGCACCAAGGCGCAAAAGGTGAGCCCGGAGCCTAGGCGCAAGGCGCAAGGCGGGAGCGCGCCCGAGTGACGATGCCCACAAAAATGCATTAAAATATTAAAAATATATAAGTATAAAAGAAACAAGCATAAATAGATGTTTAAACAAGCATAAAGAGAAGTTCAAACAAAAAGACAAGTCTAAATCCTATAAACTTTAATTTACACATGCATTCAGATTGCATTTTTGAATGATAATATTTAACTGTAACATTTGTATACATAAACAGAGACTTGAGGGGGGAAAAATAATAAAGACATGGCATAATTTAACATGTTTAAACTTTAAATCATAAACTTTAATTTATACATGCATTCAGATTGATTAATAATATAATAATGTAACTTCTATAGTTAATAGTTCTATGTACTTAAACAGAGAGTTGAGGAAAAAAAAGAATCAGGACTTAAGAAAAATAAAAAGATAACAGGAAGAGAACTCACCTGTCGGAGCTGCTCTTCTCGCCTGAGGCTCGCCGGAGGATCAGACAGGTCGCCGGAGTTCGCTGGAGGTCGCCGGAGGTCTTCCCAGGTCGCCGGAGGCTTCTCTGTTAGCTTTGATGGAGTTCACAAGGATCGACTGCTCTTATATAGACTTACGGTGAGTGTATCGTGGCAGCGGAAGATTCTTAGTCGCGTAATACGTTCAATTACTAAGCAATTGACGGTCAATAGGATCAATTACTTCGAAATTGTCGGTCAATTAGGGTTTTCCGAGCCTAGACGCAGTCGATCAAGGCCCACGCTTCAGCCCTAGGCGAGCCTAAGCCCTCGCCTGTGTGACAGCGCCTCGCCTAGCCCAATTGAAGCCCCAAATGTGCGCCTCGCTGCGCCTCGCGCCTAGGCGCGCTTTTAATAACTATGGTCTCACTTGTGCTGGGATGGAGAGAGTAGTTGTGTGTGACAAGTACTGTTTATGAGAGAAGGGCAGTTGAGAGGACCAGGTTGAGAGATGAAATTTCCGTGAGATGAGATTTTCGTGAGGATAGTTTAATTATAGCTATGAATAGGGCAATACATGAGTGGAATTATTTGACTTGACTCGAAGAACTTGACTCATATTCGACTGTTTATGTACTCAGTCAAATCCGGTAGGTTTTTAATACTCATGTAATTTGAGTCAAGTCGAGTTAAACCGACGAGCTCTGTGGATGTTCGACGCCTCAAACTGAATTCCACTTGATTCGTGATTATTTGAGTTAATTTTTATTTATTTATTTTGGAAAAAATAATTATCCCAATGAAATTCTAAAACTTGTTATTGATACACCCTTGTAAATATTATCAAGAACAAGTTTTAGACTTTCATTGGAATAATTAAATTAGCCTCAATTATTGGTCAATGTTCAGTCATATTAACAACTAAAAAAGTGGGATATCTTTCCGGGACCGAGGGAGTTGTAAAAATGAGTAAATACCCAGACTACCCATATTATTGCCTTTTTGTTTTGCAAGTATACATTAGAATATGCAATGGTTAAGTTGAAAAACATTTAAGGACCTCTTTTTCCTCAGAAAATGGACATTCATTATGAAACATAACTTTTTTTGGAAATGTACATTCATTTAGGGATAGAGGGAATATTTGTTATTTTACTTGGGGCCTCTAATTGGTGTTTCTAATTGGTGTTAAAAAGATTTTGCCAGAATTCACTTTTAAGTCCAATTTTCATTATCGCGTTCTGTTTGTTATTTTACTTGGGGTCTCTAATTGGTGTTAAAAAGCTTCTCACTATGCTTCAGAGTGAGAGGGCCCCATTAATCTATCCTCCAGTACAGCTTCCAGAAATGGGTTATATGTCAACTAGTCATTTTTGTATTTCTCCATTCATTTATCTTTGCGATGTGCAATCAGTGGCGTAACTTGAGTGACTTCAATGATGCAGGGTAACTTATCTGGGCAGCGGCAAGGCCAACCTGTTTTTATCACCAGATTAGAAGTACGCTTAATTATCCGCTCGTTTCAGTTCTTATTATTTATTTTAACAATCAGTTTTAGATCATTGCTCCTTCTGATATTGAAAAGGGAACGGTATTACTAGTCCTATTCATGCTTTTCTTTTTCTTATTTATTATTTTTTTTTTTAATTTTTTTTTCAAATTTAATTCATAGTTGAACTCAATACATAATCATCAGCAGAAGTGTCTATTCCCTATTGAGCTGTCCTTTTTCAATCAATTGACTATACTAACCTTCATTTTGTGCATAGTTTGGATTTAAATGTTGCATACTTGTTCATATTCAAATATTTTGAGGGGCAGGATGTTTAATCAATCGTCAACCACTTTTTTTTAATTTGCTTGTTTGGTCAAATCACACCTCTTCAAGTGGGATGGAGAGAGTAATAATCTTTTCTTTAGAAACTCAAATTTTATTCCTAATTGTTTGGTTTTGATGATAATTCATTTTTATGATGATATGATTCAACTTAACGCATCTTTCTGTTGTTTCTTAGAGAAGGAACACTACTCTACTAAGCCTAACTTCCAATTAGAATATGATTATTTGCAGAAACTTACTTTAAAACATAACTTGCAATAAGTTCATGTTCAAATTTTGAGAATCATCTGATTGCATAGTCCTTACATACTATCCTTTTGTGGCAGGGTTATCGGAGTGCGTCAGCTTCAGAAACGTAAGTTTACACTGAAAACTGTTCTCAAACTAGTGTACATCTTTCTGCTCCCCAAATTAATAAAAATAAAATAAAAATCTAGTGTACATGTAATACAAACCACTTGGATGAACTTAGTCTGTTATGGGATTTTCTTTTCTGTTGGTCTTTGTGTGTGTGTGTTTTCTTGATTTACTTTTTCTCCTCGTACAGTCTTGCAGCTAATTGGCCGCCAACAATGCAAATAGTCCGACTTATATCTCAAGACCACATGAATAACAAGTAAGTATTACTGATATGTCCTCTGTTTGCTGTGTCACCTTTTGCGAGTTCCTGTGTATGTTTATTTTTTTCATCATACGAGCAGGCAATACGTTGGAAAGGCAGATTTTCTAGTTTTTCGAGCAATGAATCAGCATGGATTTCTTGGACAGCTGCAAGATAAGAAGCTTGTAAGTAACCTGCAGATTAAGCATCTTTCTCATAGGATTAAATAACTTTCTGGTCCCCGTTCAATTGCTACGTGACATAAATATTTACTAATCAGGGGAGTGGAGTTGCTATTCACGCTATTTTGGCATTACCTCCGTCCCAAAATGAATGTCCATAAAATTTCTATTTTTCTCTTGATCAAGAGCACATTTGAAAAAGAAATTAGGACATTCATTTTGGGACAAAGGGGAGTACTTACTATTAGCATTTCTTCATTTAGTCTGTGACTTTTCCTGGGAATATCTGTTTTACCCTTATTAACTGCTGACTTGATTTAGTTGCTCACTATACACGGAACATGTGCATTTGAAATCAGAATAATTTTTTCAAATTTATTTTAATATTAGTTTAAAGTCGAGCAATTCTATTAAATATATATTATTAATATTCCAAACTGTTGATTAGTACTCTATTAAATGAGGATTAGCTTGATGCTTAAACATGATTTTATTAGTTAAGTGATAATTGATATATTTTCTGAAATGTAATACTCGCTTTGTTTTCAAAAAATAGTCATTTGATTTTTTAAGTAAGCTTTTATTAAACTTTGACCAAAAACAATTATTAAAATCTAGTTATCCTCACGAAGTTCTAAAAATTGTTTGTTGTTATATTCTTAATGGTGCATCAATTACAAATTTAAAAGTTCATGAAATCATTAAAAGTTCACAAATTATTGGTCAAATTTAATCACTTTGTCTTAATAAAAATAATCAAATGAGACTTCCTATTTTTATTTTATTTTTATTTTTATTTTTGCGTATAACATTAAAGTGAGATTCCTTTTCTGGGACAGACGGATTATTTCAAAGAAATGAAAAACATCATTGGTTAGTTTCTCCTTGCCCAAGAAAAACATTGGTTAATTTTCATACTTGTCTCGATTCTTCTACATATTTCCTCTAGTGTAGTTAGCACTGAAAATTTCCTGTTTGCTCTTTGACATTGTACTTTTAAACTCTCCAGTGTGCAGTCATTCAGTTACCATCACAAACACTGCTGCTGTCTGTTTCTGATAAAGCCTGTCGGTTGATTGGAATGCTTTTTCCTGGGGTAAGATATTATTCACCTCTTGAAGACCTACTCTCTCTCTCCAGAAACGAGTGTCGGTGTTAAGGAAATTAAAATTTTGACGTTAAAGCATTTTAGTAGGACTTATACATAAATATACGTAATGATCAGAGTATATCTTTGCAAGTGCAAATTAGGATGATCATTGGAAAAACATGAATTCTGCTTCTACACTTCAAAAATGACACTCATTTTCGGTCAATTTATTTTTTTGGTGGAACGTGGGCACTCATTTTGGGGACAAATTAACAAATATCAATCTGATTGCTATTACATATACTCCCTCCGTCCCAATTTAAACTACACACTTTAGCTTGGGCACGGCAATTAAGAAAAAATGTTAGTGGAGTTGGTGTTGTATGAAAAGTGGGATACGCAAGAGATAGTGGGGAAAAGAATAATAAATGAAAAGTTGTTGTGAGTGGGGAAGTGGGTCCCACTAAATTGAGAAGTACTCCCTCCGTCCCACCGAAAATTGCAAAACTTACCAAAATGGGCGTCCCATAGAAATTGCACATTCCATAAATGGAAAGTTTTTAATACTTTTTAATTAGTGGGTCCCACTTCTCATACTCACATCCACTAACCCACTAACTATTCTCTACCCCACTTTCTCTCTCCCACTCAACTATCAACACTCACAACACATCACCTTTTTCACTTTTTCCCTTAATTCTTGTGCCATAATTTTTTTTGAAGTTTCCGGCGGGACGGAGGGAGTATTATAAACTTCCCATTTTTGGAAGTGTGTAGTTTGTGATGGGACACCCAAAAAGGTAACATATGTAATTTCAACTGGGACGGAGGGAGTACTGACAACTGCTATCTCATTGGTAACAGGATGCGGTGGTGTTCAAACCACAAATATCAGGTCAACAACAACAACAACAACAACAACAGCTCCAACAACAGCAGCTTCAGCCTCAACAACATCCGCAGCTTCAGCAATTACAACAACAACAGCAACAAATTCCACAATTGCAACAACAACAGCAACAGCAACCACAAATTCCTCAGCAACAACAGCAGCTGCAACAACCACCAGCTCTACTACAACAACAGCAGCCTCAAATGGTTGGCTCCGGTATGGGTCAAACTTATGTTCAAGGTCCAGGGGGACGGACACAGTTAGTGGGCCCCGGACAAGTTTCTTCACAAGCAGCACAAAGTATGTCTGGAGGGAGCTTTCTAAGTTGATAGGCCATACGTGAAACATGATCCATGAATGTACAAGCTTCTCTGTCAGATAACATATTACTTGGTTTTTCAATATATCTTCATAGATAACTATATGTATTCAACAAATTAGTGTCAAGAATCATCACATTGTCCTAGAAATGGCTGTGAATTTTAGTATTCATCCACCTCTTGACATTATAATTTTTGATTTCTATTGTGAATCTGGCTTGTATATTTGAATTCACAGAGACGAAAAATGGAGTCCTTTTGGTCAATGATATGAACATGGCACTGTAATTTTAAGCAACTTTGTACTAGGTTGCTGAAAAGTTACTGCTTATGAGACCATTGAAGCTAAAAGAAGGTACTACATCGGACCCGCCTCTGTAAATCTTTGCCCTCTGTTCACTTTCTTATATTCAATTGCTGGGAAGAATAAAGCTCAAAGTGAAATATTATCTGTGGTAATGAAGTTTCTTGGGGTCACTTTCCGCCCCTAAAGCAACTACTGGGGACACTTGTTAGTGACAAATATGACACCCACCAATCTTGAAAAGAAACTGTGCTATGATTGCTTGTGAAAATTATATTGCACCTTCATAAAGATGACAAGTATAATCATTTTCAGATATACATAAACCACCAACCAACTACCACATTTTCATCATTAGTCCAAGTTGGTGCAATTACACTTTTGCCCCTGTCAGTTCTTTTCATTTCAAACGCCATAGTTACCTCGTAGAGATTTATGGTGTGTCCCACAATACGACTACATGATTCGTTGATGAAAACCCATGAATAAAAGCTCTTTCTTGAGGTTATTTTTGCTTACGCCAGATGACGAGAGGGATACCTAATAATTTGATGTATATGCACTCGTTTTACATCGGATCATCTATACCCGTGTTGTGCAGTCCGAGCATTTCAGTTAATGATCACTATCAAACGTTTGAATCGACATATTGGTAGGTGCACCAGCTTGTTAGAACTTCCAAATACAGAAGGGCATGGTGATTATAAGAGAAAATATGTAGGACCCACCTCATTCAAGTGCTTAGACAAAAGTGTATATATGGTTTTGAGCTAACATAATATTATTTACATTATAGCTCAGAGATTGTAAAAACTGTGAAATGTATCTAACTCAAATTCTGTCTAATTTCATATAATCATTCAGGAAAAGAAAAGAAAGTTAAGTGGAAGTAACAAAAAAGCAGGGGTAGCCAATGAAAGACCCTTTTCTCCTTTTAGCTTTATTCCTCAAGACTCAGAGCTTTAGACTGAAGTCATGATCAACCACCTACAAATACATGATTATGGTGATGATATTATATCTCAACCCTCACTCCCACATTTTAGGTTTTGTCCTTGTTGTTTTGTTGTTGCCACCATGGTTTCAGCTGCTTCTCCTCCTCTTCCCAAGGTTAGTATATGTTTCTGTCAAATGTTTAAGTACTTGTCATGATTTTCTTCTAGTTTTTGATTTTGGTATGAATATGCTGGATTGCAGGAAGTTCCCGAAGATGAAAAATGGTTGGATGGCCCGCCCCGAGAAGCAAAATGGTGGTACTCAACTTTTCACACGGTCACAGCCATGGTTGGTGCTGGGGTTCTCAGCTTGCCTTATGCCATGGCCTACTTAGGATGGTACAGCTCCTCTATTGTGTGTGTTGTGTGTGTGCGTACATACAGATGTTATTGCCTCTCTGCGTGTCTGTATTTTGCGAGTGTGTGTTTTTATGGCCTACTTATGATGGATTTGGGGCCTGTGCAGTCCGACTTCACAGAAGTCGGATTGCTCAACGGCTCAGATTAAATCTCTCACAAACGGGTGGCTCCTGTTGGTGGGGGCAGGGGGTTAAAAGACAATTACACTCTTTATGAACAATAAAATGGCCCAGATTATAGCTGTCCAACTGCACATGCTTCAAATCTTACTTGTGATGGTATAGCCTCACTCGGTGTGTGTGTGCCTTGCTAAACATTTTCGCTTAAGGTGAAAAACAAGGCAGCATGAATTTTTTTACCATATGCAAGAAAAGATAGTATTTTGCTCGTGTAACTAGCAATTATTTCTCCGAAACAGCATTTTTCGCAATTTTCTTGTGATAAACACTTTAAAGATCTCTCTTTTTTCTCATTCAGGGGTCCAGGAGCAGCGGTGATGATATTGTCATGGGGCATGACTTTACATACTATGTGGCAGATGATTCAGCTCCACGAATGCGTGCCTGGGACCCGCTTTGACCGCTACTTGGACCTTGGTAAACACGCCTTTGGGCCAAAACTTGGGGCGTGGATAGTACTACCGCAACAGCTCATAGTACAAGTTGGGTGCTGCATAGTGTACATGGTGACTGGTGGAACCTGCCTCAAGAAGTTTGTGGAGATGGTTTGTGTTGACTGCCACCAAATCAGGGAATCTTACTGGATAATAATCTTTGGCTCATCCCACTTCCTCCTCTCTCAACTCCCGAACTTCAACTCTGTTTCTGCCATTTCACTAGCTGCAGCAGTCATGTCTCTAAGGTAAAATCGCATGCTTCCACTCTCTTCTTAACTTGTACGGTACAAGTTTTCCTTTCTCGCCCAACAGGTGGGGTGGATAATCGAAAGTTAGATCACAGACTCTGTAAAACTCTATGACTGCGTAGACACCCTTAATGATCTCACTATATGCCGCATAATAATCTTTCAAAAAGATGTCGACTCTTAGCACTTCTGGTAGTGTACACACACACACACATATATACTCCCTCGGTCTCCGAATGAAGTCCCATTTTGTTTTTCATGATCAAATCAAATTAAGTTTGACCATAATTTTATGAAAATCCAATTACCCTTTTGCAATTCTGAAAGTTGTTATTGACAGTTTTTCTAATGGTGAATCAGTAACAAGTTTTAGAACAGGACAAGGATAAATATATTTTCATAGAATTAAGGTCAAATTTCAATTTAGTTAACCATAAAAAATGATGATAGGCCCGAAAATAATTTAGTTACGTCAGCAGAAAATGGATTCTCACACGGAGGAAGTAAAAGTTTTTTTTTTTTTTATTATTAAAGACATGAAAAACAGGGTCCTTTTGATACCACCTTTTTTGGATGGTTACACTTGAATAAGTATCCATATTGTGCAGGAACCTGCACAAATGAAGTTTTGCTAGCTCCTATTTTGAATAGTTACACTTGAAGCTGAAAATATGACCTTTCAAACCATCTAACAATATTGAAATATTGACTATAATTGCAGTTATTCAACTATAGCATGGGCAGGTTCATTAAACCATGGCAGGGTTGAAAACGTGAGTTACGCCTACAAGAGTACAAGTGGAGCGGATGCTCTATTTCGGGTTTTTAATGCATTAGGTCAAATATCATTTGCATACGCCGGTCATGCAGTCACTCTTGAAATTCAAGCAACCATTCCCTCCACCCCGGAAAAGCCATCACGGATTCCAATGTGGAGGGGCGCACTGGGAGCTTATGTGGTCAATGCGTGCTGCTATTTCCCGGTTGCTTTTATCGGGTACTGGGCCTTTGGGAAAGATGTTAAAGATAATGTTTTGGTGACTTTGGAAAGACCCTTGTGGCTCATTGCTGCTGCTAACTTGATGGTCGTTGTCCATGTTCTTGGCAGCTATCAGGTAACGTAAATGCCACTAATCTAACGGGTTTCCGTTAAATTTTCCGTCTTTTAACGAATTTTCTAGTTCTTACCCTTCTCAACAATCTTCCGTAAACAGAATGTCTAAATAGGGATATTTGTGCACATGCACATAACATTATACATGGAAAATGTAAATATAAGAGATTTTTGCAGGTTTTTGCGATGCCTGTGTTTGATTTACTTGAGCGATCCATGATGAAAAGATTTAACATCCCACCAGGAATTATCCTTAGACTGCTTGTTCGTTCTGCTTATGTTGGTGAGAGTTTTCTTGATCTTAACACACACACACACACACACACTACACACAGAGGCCGGATCATTGACTTTTCCCCCCTATTAATA
Organism: Campanula takesimana; assembly: GCA_026119855.1. Lineage (NCBI taxonomy): Eukaryota > Viridiplantae > Streptophyta > Magnoliopsida > Asterales > Campanulaceae > Campanula > Campanula takesimana. Next base: position 131,614 of record JAOWBW010000994.1, read on the forward strand.
ATGTTGCAGCTTTGACATTGTTTGTTGGTGTATCCCTCCCGTTCTTTGGAGATCTTCTTGGTTTCTTTGGTGGATTTGGCTTCGCACCCACCTCTTACTTTGTAAGTCCGTCTCTTTGTTCTTCGTTTCTTTGTACTAATTGAATTTATAATATTTCTAATAAAAGAGAAAAAAAGAAAAAACAAACTTATGCTGGAATATTGATATTGGTGCAGCTCCCTAGCATAATATGGCTTATTGTCAAGAAACCAAAAAGATACAGTTTTTCATGGATTATTAATTGGGTAAGCAACTTTTTAAAATCTCTGTTTCTGCTTATGACTTTGACCATGTATACAAAAGTCAACGATTTTGTGTGTTTTCAGGTAGGAATATTCATCGGAACGTTCATTATGCTGGCATCTACGATCGGAGGACTCAGAAATATCATCGCTGACTCGTCAACCTACTCGTTCTATGCATGAACTTATTCAAGTTTGAAATGTAATATATGGAGGGAGGATATACAAATATAATTGAATGGATTGTACCAGTATAGTATTCCTCTGAAGCCTGCTTGAGTATGAACTTTGTCATTTAAACAAGAAATATTGAAATAGAGCTTCATCTAAGCTTGGTCCATTCCATGTTTGCTAGAAATTAGCAATATAATTTTCTATTTTAACGCCCATGTTTCAACAATGGAGCAAAATTGATTGCAAACCTTTAACCCTCATCCTAAATTATCATCATCAATTTAATAACTACTATATTTGTTTCAAATGAATGATTTTTTCGATTCAAAATGTGTTCCCAATGGCTTTTTAGGGCTAATTGCAATTTAGTTACCTAAATTTTACAACAAGCTGCAATTGGTTATCTAATTTGTCAAAGTTACGATCTGACTCCGCAGTTTGTTAAACCGGAGCAACAAGCTGCAATTGGTTATTCAATTTTTTCAAGAGTAAATTTGAAAAATAAATTGGCATTCATTTTTTATTTTTGGACTAAAGAAGTAGTACTAAATTATTAGATGTAAAGAAACAATTGAGGCTGCTGCCCCCCTTAACACAAGGGGTAGTCAGCCAATGAGCCAATGAGCCGGAACCTATGACATTTTGTGTTTGAGCTAAATATCCGACTACTGACACATCAAATCCTCCTTATTCATTTTCTTTCCGGTCCTCCCAAAATAAATATCGCATTTTTAAAAATAAAAAGAATTATAATACAATTGTAAGTTCTTAATATTATGGAAGCACTATGCAATCAAGTAATACACAATTTTTAGAAACATTCACAAATCAAATATTGCCGAGACAAAAGGAGTTAAAAATAACAGTTACTTTAAAAAAAATCATTTGTTTTTTTATAAAAATTTGTGTGAGGCGTCTCACACGTGATGTTTGATGGTTTTCTTAACTTAAATACATTGCTTTTGTAGAAGATCCTGATTCCTGAGAACAATGGCAAAAGCCAGCTGTACAGCAGCATAAGTTCCAAACTCATCTTCACAAATTCATTTAATATATATGTCAATTGCAATCGTGTTACAAACTCTTATGAAGTCTATTACAGATCTATTGTCTTATTTATTTCAAATTTCTATATTTGAATCTATTACAGTGATACTTGATGCTCTAGAAATATTCTCGTAGACGTTCCTGCGCCATCTGATAGTTTGCTTGTGGGAGCCGAACCTGAGACCTCCAACAAAGTGGAGGCCACTTAATTATTGGGGAATGGGGTAGGGAAATCGAACTTGGGACCTCCCGATCCCAAAAAAAATCCCAAGCCGGTACCGCTCGGCCAAAGCCTCGCGATCATTTTAAGGTAGTTGGAAGAGTAACTTTAATTTCAACCAAAAAATAAAATAAAAAATAATATAAGGAACATTAAAATAAGAATTTGGTGAGACCTACTGGTTGAAACTTGAAAGGCTACTACATAAAGTTTCAATGAAATTGACAAGACATCATTGTCAACATAAAACCGAATAATAGTGAGAGGAGATCAGACACTAACTTAAGATCTCGATTCATACTCCTCACTCTCTCCCTACCTCCCTCCCGTAACAAATTATCCATAGTACTCTCTCAATCCCATAGCAAATTATCCATTTATCATTTTAAGTAATCCATCCGTTTCAAAATATCTATCACTTTAGGAGTAAAAATTTGTTTCAAAATATCTGTCGCTTTACTATTATCAATGCACTTTTATCCTTTCGTATCAATTATACCCTTATTAATGATGGTGAAAATATTTCTCATGCATGCATTTAATCACCTAGAAATTGAATTATTTAGGGGCAAATGAGTTTTCTTAACATGCATTAATTACATTTCTTAATATGTGTGAAAAAGTCTAAAACGATAGATATTTTGAAACGGAGAGAGTATTTTTTGAAGAAAGTAATAGTACCATTTGGAAAAAGCTACACTTACATCAAGTGTATGGATACACTACAAATAAAATAATGCCAAGTGTTTTAGATGGAGCCCATGGAAGAATCTTTCTCCTAAAATTCCCTCCCTAGATATTATGTGTCACACATACTCATGAAAAGAAAAAATTCCCCCACTTTTTCTTTCCTTTCACTCACAACAACTATTCACTATATTACCTAGCTACTCCCACTTTTTCTTTTTTTCACACTCACACAATTACTTTTCCAACATTTCTTCTTGATTTTCGTGTAAAAAGTAAATTGAATACTTTATTATTATGGACAGATGGAGTATAATTTTAGATGAGTGCTAAGAAGCACTCATTGGGAGTGTCCTTGTATAAAGTAATACGCTATTTGTCATAATAAAATACTCATTTAATTTGAGAATGATTTTTTTTTTTTTTTTTTTTTTTAAAGAAAGTTGGTGTTGGAAATGGGCAGGAGAAATAAAGTGTGATAGAAAATAGTAAATAGATAGTTATTATAAATTGAGAAAAAACCATTTATCTAGCAGTTTATAATTATAAGAGAATGGGCATTATTATTTGAGTCGTTTTTATGGAAAACCTATTTTATACAAAGAGATGCAAAAAGATTTTTTTTTGAAATTGTTTGCTAAAATATTATTATGTGTCTGTTCTAATATTCGAAAATGTCACTTCTAATATAATAGTTATAAAATATTCAAAGTTGCATTTATAAACATTCAAACATGCACTTTAAGTGGTAGTGTTAAAGATTACTGATTGTAGTGTTGATAATTGTCTTTCTAGTGTTGAAAGGTTCTTGTTGTAGTAATGGAAAAATGTCTCTTACAGTGTCAACAAGTGCAGTGTGAGTTTTTATAAGTTTCGAAACAAGTGTTTGTTCTAGTGTTAAAATGTGTCTGTTGTAGTATTGAAAAATGCCTCTTATAGCAGCAATACGTGCCTTGTGAGTTTTTATAGCTTCCAGTTATTTACACACAAGCCACCGCGTATTGTAAAAACGTTCCTCTTATTTACAAAAATGTCACTCCACATTTTAAAAACACGTCTTATTCTAATACGAATGTAAAACACGTTTTTTTAAGGAGATTTTCACTTATAATTTTGTCATTGTTAATAACTTGTTAAATTTCTAAGAAATATAAATTATTTATTTGTGTATTGTTTGTACTATAATAAATTTATACTAATATTATTTCTGTATTAAAAATATAACACTTATTTTGGAGTCAGTCTTATAAAAAATTTGTTTTACATGACTAAGAGATGTATGTGTAAAAACTATTTTATATTAAGCGATTATGTTTTATATTAAGGAATGAAAATATGTTTTGTGCTCGTTTGTTTGCACTTATTTGGATGTGCTTTTGACTTATGGTTTCAATTAAGCTAAAATTAAAGTGTTTGTTTTCACTTAATGATAAAAAGTCAATAAGTAAAGTACAACCTCGTTATTGCACCAGAAAAGCAAAAGCTGAAAAGCCCAAAAATAGAGCTTTATTGAGCTTTTACAAAACACGCTCACTTTGGAGGTGCCGACTTCGATTCACGTCTCCAACAACGTTTTTTTTTTTTTTTTTTTCTCACTTTTCATATGCATGCTGCTTCTAGACATTCGAAGTGTTTATTATTTTTATTTTATTTTTTGCAATCAACTCAAATTACATTTTGTCTTTCTCTTTTTTTTTTTTTTTTTTTTTGAGATTTATATATTCATTACAAAACTGTAAAGTTAAACTAAACAAACGGAAAAGCATAATATGCAAAAGAAATGAAATCCTCAATTTACACAGGACTATTATTAAAATTTATTATTTTATATTTTTTTTTGCTCATATTAACCTATCTTTTATTATATATATGTTAATATATTCTTATATTCTTACTAAATATACATGTGAATTTGTCATTATTTAAGAATAAGTTATTTTCTCACATTTAAATAAAATATCAAGTTATAATTTGTAATATCTTAATCGGTTTTTTTCAGCCAAAAGAATCACTACAAGCTATTTTAGAACAACCAAAACAAACAGTAGCTAATTATTCAGTCATTTGTATTAAGTCATCAGCCATCAGCTATAAGTTTCAGCCATCAGCTATAAGTTATCAGCCATCAGCTACGACAAACGAGCCTAAAGAAAGTATATTTGGTCTAATGTTATTCGGCGATAGTGATTAGACTTTAACAACAAGACTTAGAAAGAAATCAAACGTATAACAAGACTAACCATTCCTTTACAAGCGTAATTATTCCTGAAATTATTAAACATGTGCTTGGAATTTAAAGAAAAAAACCACTACAAAATAGAATAACGAATTCACTCCTAAATAAATGTTTACTACCATTGTAGGGCCCCACCCTCCACCATATACTCTCTCCGTCCCATAACAATGTGCACAAATTATCATTTTAGGTGTCCCATTGATAAGTCACACTTTCCTAAAATGGCAAAGAATCTTTACTATTCATCCCACTCATTCTCTCTTACTTTACTTTTATACTCACAACACCAATCAACCTATTATTCCCTACCCCACTTTCTCTCTCATACTTAACTTTTCACACTCACAACAACTACCCACCACTATTCATCCCTTAATTCCCGTGCATTTCTCATTTTGTGCACATTGTTATGGGACGGAGGGAGTATCTAGTTTATTTACTTGATCCGGAAGAAAAAAATAATGCTGAAAAAGCTTTGAAAAAAGTGAGAAAATGTTAAAAAGTCCATTTCCGAAATTCTAATTTTAAATAATTAAAAAATTAAGAAGAAAGTTATGTCAATCCAAAGTTGTTGTAATGGGATTTAAACCAATGGTTCACTTAGGGGGCGTTTGGTTCGTGGTAAAATGAGGGAATGAAATGCTCAATTCCGTTTGACTAATTCCATTGCCATGTTTGCTTCTTTCTTTCCTAATTTTTCATTCCGATGGAATGTCCAATTCCATTCCATGAAGGAATTTGCCATTCCATCCTAAAATGGGAGGAATGCTCAATTCCATCCATTTCATTCCATTGATGGAATTGAAGAAATTAAGAACACATATTATTATTATTATTATTATTATTATTATTATTATTATTATTATTATTATTATTATTATTATTATTATTATTAAAAAAAAAGTGGCCTCTAGGTTCTGTAGTATGTACCATTAAAGTGTTGGGTGAGGTCTGAGATTTGCGTTTGGTTAAGTGGAAGACGAGCACACTAAAATACCTTGAGAAGGAGTGTGGAATATTGTTGCTTATTATTTTTATTAGTTGTAGCTAGGTTAAGCTTAAATAGTTCGGTAAGGAGTAGAAGTAGTAGTTAATTGAGCTCTGTAATCGTTTCAGTAGTGTTAATTTGAACTCACTTCTTAGTTTCATTCCAAATTCATGTGTTTATTGAGTACGATCATTACAGAAAGATTGTTTACTATTCCCTTCCCTCTACCTCTCCCTCTCCCAGGCAGTGTTCTAAACCCCTTTTAATTTGTAGAAAATCCCTCTCCCGGTTGGGTATGTCCACATATATCTCAGTTTCAATGTAATAGGATTGATTAGATTTGATTGATCCATCACCTAAGTTTTATTTCATGGACTTTAGACCCACATGTAAGAAGTATTTATACTTCATTTTTTAGGTAGTCCATTGTAATAGAATAGGCTTAGGAATAAGGCAAGAATGTCAAGATTGAAGAAAATCACAAGTTTAACTTGAGCAACGCGCCATGCGCCTCATATGGCGCGTGCTACGCTCTGCGCCTATGCACCCTTTTGGTGTGCGTATGTGTTACGCGCCTCCTTGGCTCAACGCGCCTCATTGAAGCATTTCAACACTTGGTGATTTATTGAAGACATGCAGACTTGAAGAAATTCAAACTACGCCAATGATCCAACGGTAGTTAAATAACACGTATGCGCCCGCATCTAAGGACACCTGTTCATAACGGTCATATTTGTGTTATGTGTCTAACGGCTATAAAGGACACGTGCTCCACTCAATGAGCGACAGCACATTCTGTCCTTTACCTTATCCACAAGGGATTTCCAACGGCTAGTTTTGGGGCTCTACTATAAATACCTCATAACTTCAACCATTTGAAGTTGCTAAGCATTTCAGAATTTTTCTCTCAAGTATTTGTTGAAGATTTGAAGATTGCCTTTGTTTTTTCAAAATTCTCAAGAACATCTTCATAACTTCATCCTTAGCCCAGATCCCCAGCCAAAACACTTTAGTTTTATTGTGCTCTAAATCATAAAGATCTAAAGAGCCTTGAATCTAAAATCACACACGTACCTCTTTGAGTTTGATCACTTAGATCCTTCTCAACGAGATACACCGGTTTTGTCTAGGATTTGTTCATTCATAGAATATTAGATCTTGAGTTAGTATTGAGCTCAAAAGTTGTAATTTGTAATACTCACTTATTATATAAGATCTCCATTAGAAATCCAAGACTAACCATCTTGGTAGAGGACGTAGATCATTTCCCGATCGAACCTCTCCAAATAGCGCGTACTAATTTCTTGTCATTTACTTTCAAGTTATTATCTTTACTCACTATTTGCTTGTTTATTCATTGTAGATTGATTGGATTGAATTGTGGTGTGTTTGTTATATCATTTGCCTTAGTTCTTTATTTCACCCACATTGAGCCAAAATACTTGGAGTGTGTGTGCGCCCCCTTTATCATACTTTGCGCCTATTTACTTAACTAAATTCCGCTGTACATTTCACTCACTCACTTAGGCGCATTTCATAACGCTTATTTGATAAAGTGCGCATTTGCAATTGAGTTTATCAAGGGTACGAAAAGAATTTTAAAACAGCTATTCACCCCCCTCTAGCTATTTTCCATACCCTTGTTTCCCTTTGGGACCAACAAGTGGTATCAGAGCTAACACTTTTATAAAACATTTTTGTTTTACGAGCTTAACAGCTTAGGGTGCCGATTCTAAATGGCAAACTCAAAACCTATGGCAACTGCAAACTACACTCACGTTCCAGACTTTGATGAAGATCATTTTGACGTGTGGAAATTCAACATATTGACCCATCTCAACTCAATCAACGAAAGGCTCCATGACACCGTAGTTTATGGACCTTATATTCCGATTAAGGCGAATCCAAATCCAACGCTGCTCAACCATCCATTCTGAAACCAAAGGAAGAATGGAGTGAAGAAGAAATCAGGCGAGTTGCAAATGATGGGAAAGCAAGAAATATTATCCTAAGCATTCTAAGCACGGTTATGAAACAACAAGTCATGCATTGTGCTACTGCTAATGAGCTATGGGATGCCATTGAAGAACATATAGAAGGAGATACTGTTTGCAAGGAGAACAAGAGATACGAAGTTCAAAAGAGATTCAACAATTTCTCTCAACTCCCCGGTGAAACTCTTAGACAGACTTATGAACGCTATTGTGAAATTATCAATCTATGTATTTCACTTGGCATGAAGTTCTCCAACAAAGATTTGAATGTAAATTTTCTCCAAGCTTTTGGCTCTAGATATCTTCATAAATCTAGCGCTCTTGAAGACGCTGAAACTTTGGATGATTGGACTCTTAGGAACCTTTATGCAAATCTCAAGGTCTATGAGCTCAAACTTCAGCGAATTAATGAAACTGAAGGAAAAATCAAAATCTGTCGCAATTGTGGCGCATAGAGAGGAAGCGCATGCGCCTGCGCCGGTACAAGAAGAGAAAATTTCCGATCCCAAAATTTCTACTTCTGAGTTATTAGACATGGATGATGAAGACTTCGCTTTATTTGTGAAGAAATTTCAAAAGTTCAGAAAATTCTCAAAGCCCGGCTCAACCAGCAAATATCAAGGATCTACCAGCAGAGCTCCTCCAAAGTTTACAAGGAGCAGTGATTCAAAAAGAAAAGAAGATCTTGTTTGCTTTAATTGCAGGAAACCCGAACATTTTACATCGAGCTGCCCAATTCCCAAGTTCGAGTATATGCAAAAGAAGAGCAGCCATACTCCCAAGTTCACTCCCAAATTCACTCGTCACAAGGGAATGGTTGCTGAAGAAGAATCACCAGCAAATGAGCATAACACGTGGATTGAAACAGACTCGAATGAGAGCGATGAAGATTCTGATGATGAACTCGTTTGTTTGGTTGCTCAAGACGATGTTGAAATTGATGAATATGACTCCGATGACTTTTCAAAGGATGTTCCCGATATAAAAATCTTGAACAAACCAATCAAGAAATCTGCTAGTCATTCTGAAGTGAAGAAGAAGAAAGGACCAACCATCAGCGAGCTCGTTGAACAAGGATTTCTGACTCCGGCTCAAAGCGATGGTGGATTGTTATTTTCTAGATGTGATCTGAGTGCAAGAAGCAAGCTCAAAAAAGGCAACTACATCATACCACAAGTTGAACCAATCCCTGTAGTCACTCATGATGAGAACATTGAAAAGCAAGAAAAGTTGTTCCAAGAAGCTGAAAAGGTAATAAGTAAATTCAGCAATATGAAGGAAGCTTTAGCACTATCATGTGATGAAATTTCACAGCTTAAGATCGAGAAATCTCTTCTTAAATCTGAACTCACCCTCCTTAAGGAGCAGATAAAGAGAATGACTCCTCTTACTGTTAAAAACACTTTTCTAACTGAACAGAACTCACTTCTTAAAGTTCAAAACGATGAATTGGTTGCCCAAATTACTGATCTAAAAAAGATTACAAATGAGTGGTCCAATTCTCGTGTCACTATGGACGGTATCTTTGAGTCCCAAAAAGCCAGTGGTGATAAAAGTGGCTTGGAATTCACATCAACTAGTGACAACTTTAAGTGTGATGTCTGTGCTGAAAGAGATAGTGAATTTGCAAATCAGCAAACTCATGAAATTCCCAAGGAAAAACATTCTAATTCAATGGGTAAAGGACAGGAAAAAGTCAAGAGACAAACATTCCATTATGTCTACCCAACGAAACAATTTGAGAAAGCTAAAGGGAAGGAAGTAGCTACAGATGAATCATCTTCTAACAAAATCATTCTTGAAACTAGGCGCGCTCCTTCTTCGAGCGAACATTATGCGCCTAGGAGCCACGCGCCTCACCGCCGTGCGCCTCCTAGCCCTATGCGCCCTCCAAGAAATAGCGCTCCAAAATTTCAAAAGGAGTTTGTTAAGGCTAATTCATCTGACCCAAAGAAGAATGCTATCCCAAAGAATAGTAAAGAGTTTATAAAAACTCACGTGATTGGTGGCTTTCATCATTGTTCAATATGTGATTGTTCAGGACATAAAGCCGTGGAATGCCTTTTGAGATTCACTCCCAATGCTAAAGGACATAAAAATCCTAAGGTAAAGCAAGAGTGGGTCATCAAGAGTTGCTAACTCTAGGACCCAAAAGGAATAAAGGGGACCTGCTTTAAATGTTTATATTTCAGGTTCTTTGCTTCATGGCTGGATATTAAAAAGCTAAAACGTATGAATGGATTCTCGACAGTGGTTGTTCTAGACACATGACTGGTGATAAATCCTTACTTGAAGATGTTCATGAAGAAAGAGGTCCCTCAGTAACATTTGGTGATAATAACAAAGGTCAAGTTGTAGCATATGGAAAGCTCAAGAAAGACAAAGTGTGCATTGAAAGAGTCTCTCTCGTCGAAGGACTCATGCACAACCTATTATCCATATCTCAATTCTGCGACAAATGATTAGAATGCCATTTTACCTCAACTCAATGTCTTATCAAGAATGGCAAAACCGGAGCTACATTACTCACTGGTTATCGTAAGACAAATATTTATATTATTGATTTCCATAGTATGAACTCTAGTACTTGTCGTGCCCCAACCCGTGGTCCTAATTGGCCCCACATTTGGGTCACACACGGAAGACGTCATAAATCTCTTTTAGAATTTTTTTTGAAATATTCTTTCATAAAAGTTCCATGTAACAAACTCTTAAGTTTAAAACTTGATTTCACTACACACCAACCAACCGTCACAATTACAAGTACTTAGCCCCAAGGGCTTACACCCTTTAATTACAAATTTACCATCACCAACACTTTATCAAAAATAGATGATACAAAGATGAAGTCTCGGGTACTCTACCCCAAAGGTTATACATTTACATAATGTAGCCTTTACAAACACTTGTCCCAAAAACTCTTACCAAAACCACCACGACGTCCTCCCTTGTGTAAGCGACCTATCCCCTTGGCTCGCCTTTATCTAAGGAAAACAAATTTGAAAGGAACGGGGTGAGAATAAATCTCAGTAAGCTACTAACATGCAACTACATGACATGCTATAAATGATAATCACAAAAGGATAATATCAATAAGCATTCACATAGCACATAACATGAAAGGCAAATCCAACTCATCATACCACATATAAGGCGGAAATAAACACTCATAAGTGGATACTGAGCCAAGGTTCTCGAATCAAACATAACCATCTGAGAGGTATCAACTGAGCAGCACCAAAGGGCTGAAGCCAGTTCCGAAACCAAACAATAACAACAACAACAATGGGGGGGGGGGGGAATGACACAAAGTCATAACCCAAAATGCCCAACCTCTGGCCCAAGGAAGGGGTTAAAAATGGGAAACCAATGGTAGAAGCCTTACAATGAACTTGGCTCCTGTGGCTTTATAATCCCTACCACTGCCCGACACCACAACAAGTACCAGCTGGACTTTAAACACGAGCATAGTAATAAACACTTGCTTAAACAACGACCGTGGCATGATTCCAAAGTAGGGAACCACACAAAACTCATCATAAAGATGAACCAATCCAAAACACATCAAAAGACGTTCAACAATATCCAATTAACATTTAGTCAAATTCCACAACACATATGTTCACAAAGGAACCGTTTCCAATACTAGAGTGTTCTATAATGTCCATTTAAATCAACTAGAGTAGTACCCAAACCTAGACCAAGAATACATCCTAGTCTTAATCAAACAAAAGGAGGATTTCTGAAAATAGGGGCAAGCGGGCGCTCACACTAGACCGGGCGGGCGCTCGACAACTGACCAGGCGGGCGCTCGGCAAGGACCAAGCGGGCGCTCCAGGTCGACAGAGATTTTGGTCATGAAACACGAGGTAAGCGGGCGCTGGTTATGAGGTCAAGCGGGCGCTCCTAAGGCTATCAGGCGGGCGCTCGGTACCTTACCAGGCGGGCGCTCGGTACACGGTTTGGGTAAAACTGATTCTGGGTTCTTTACAGACTCCTTCCGTCCCAAAAGTATTAACACACACATAACCTATAACTTACCCTTACCTCAACTAAGCTCAAAGAAACACTCAGGAACATACTTTAACAATACCAAAACATTTCTTCCTACAAAGTCTCATACTACTCCCTTTGTCCCAACTTTACAAGTATCACAAAAGTCACTCCAAACTCAATAATTCCACAACAATATCACATATAACATATATATGAACATTTTAACATTTAAAGGGGAATTAGTAACTTACCTATTCCGGGGAAAGTATAAATGAAATATATTTTGATCGGGTAGAAATGACATACTCAACGCCCTGAACATTTTGGTATAATTAGATTTTAAAACGGAGAAGTAATTAAAAAATGAGGAAATAAAAATAAAAAAAAGCTCTTACCCTTTTCTTCTTCAGTCAAGAACACAATGAGAGAAAGAGACTTTAGTGTGTGTGTGTGTGTGTGTTTCTTACATAGAGAATGAGAGAAGAGAAGGGATAAGTATGCCATGATCTTTTGAAATGTTTCACTAAGGCCCCTCAACTATCCTTTTGAACTAATAAACCCCTATAGTTATAATTCCACTAAGGACCCTAAAGTTTCAACTAATTCGATTAACTCCCTTAACAATTTTTACTACTAACACTTACTAACACAAATAATGAAACAAGATAAGCAAGTCATAAAATTTTATGCAACACATAAAATGGACACATAATATCAATTTAAAACCCCCAAAATATAAAATAATTAGGGACGAGTTTTGGGGTCGTTACAATCACTCCCCCTTAAAGAAAATTCGGCCCGAATTTTATGGTGGCTTACCAAAAGAATCGAACAACCAAGGATATTTCCTTTCCATTTCCTCCCAAAGTTCCCAAGTTGACTCTTCAACATTGTGATTCTTTCATACCATTCTAACAAGCATAATACTCTTGTTTCTCAACTCTTGAATTTTGGTATCAATCACTCGAACTGGTTGCTCTATATAAGACATATCGGGTTCTAGATCCTCTGGTATCTCTGATAACAAATGAGATGGATCATACAAATTTTTGCAAAGCACGGAGATATGAAATACGTTATGAATTTACCCCAAAGAAGATGGCAACACAAGATGGTACGCAAGACTTCCAACTCTTTCTATAATTTCAAAAGGCCCATTATGACTTTTCCATCAAATAGCCAATCTCAATAGGTAGAAAGTGAGCGGATTTTTTTCAATCTATCCACGATTACCCAAACTGCATCATGCTTTCTTCAAGTACGAGGTAACCCTGACACAAAATACATTGTGACATATTCCCATTTCCACTCAAGTATCTCTAGAGGTTGAAGTAAACATGCGAGTTTTTGATGTTCAGCTTTAACCTGTTGACAAGTCAAACAATTTATTACATAATCCGCTATTTCCCGTTTCATATTATTCCACTAGAAATGCTGCTTCAAATTATGATACATCTTGATACTCCCGGGATGAATAATATACTTAGATTTGTGGCCCTCATCAAGAACTTGGCGTTTAATTCCATCAATGTCGGTACACATAACTGCCCTCTATAAGTTAATACTCCTTCAGGACTAAGAGAGAAATCTTCAAATTTTCTATCCTCGATTTTATCCACTAATTTTCTCAACTCGGGGTCATCCTTCTGAACATCTTTTATCTGTTGAATTAAAGTTGTCAATACTCTATTATTCACAAACATAACTTCATGTATCGATTCATGTGAACACCAATCATGTGCATCCTCTAACATCTTCCATTCTCAGACCATCCTCGAAACTATGTAAGATTTTTGACTAATAGTATCTGTGACCACATTTGCCTTACCCGGATTATAAGAAATGGTACAATCATAATCATTCAGAAGCTCCATCCACCTATGCTGTCGGTTGTTCAACTCTTTATGGGAGAAAAGATATTTCAAACTTTTATGATCGGTGAAAATCTCAAACTTCGTTCCATAAAGATAATGTTTCCACTTATATAATGCAAAAATAATCACAACAAGCTCCATGTCTTGGTTCGGATAGTTCTGTTCGCAAGGAGTTAACTTCCTCGAAGCATCACTGTAAATAACCATCATTCCCATTAGGTAACGCAAGAATAAGTGCATTGGTCAACTTCTTCTTTAGTTCCTCAAAACTGACTTGACATTTTTCATCCCACACATATGGTACATTCTTTCAAGTCAACTGAGTCAATGGTGTAGCAATCTTGGAAAACCCCTTTATGAATCTTCGATAGTACCCTACTAGACCCAAGAAACTTTGAATTTCAGTGACTGATTCTGGCCTCTTCCAATTCATAATGGCTTCTATTTTTGAAGGATCCACAGATATTCCCCTATTTGAAACCACATGTCCCAGAAAAGAAACTTTATCTAGCCAAAAAGCACATTTACTGAATTTTGCAAACAACTGCTTCTCCCGGAGAATAGATAGAAACATTCACAAGTGTTGCTCATGCTCCTCTCGAGACTTAGAATAAACCAGGATATCATCAATAAACACAACCACAAAGGTATCAAGATAAGGCTTGAAAACCCGATTCATCATATCCATGAAAACAACTGGAGCATTTGTTAACCAGAAAGGCATGACAAGAAACTCATAATGACCATACTGTTGGTGTTGGTGCCCTAGGCACGGTTGTTAAACGTTGTTTAAGTTATCATTTTATTCATGATGATAAAGAGATAATAAGATTATTATTGTTGCTCATGTTTGCTTATAATAATCTCCGTCCCTAGAGCTTGTTAAGCACTAGTATAAAGGCTAAATGATCATGGGATGATCATGTTATATTTATGGGTACTTGTTTGGAACAAGGTACTGGACATGACCCGCAGTATGAGATTTATGTCATGGTCAATGTCATATATAAATCTCATATTAGTTATGTCATTTGAATCCTTAGACATGAAGTTATTATAGTCTTCCACTTGATGAAAATTATGTTTGACATATTCAAACGTTACCCTTAACCAGGTAGCTATAAAGGGTATGATTGGCATAATTGGATTCACGTAGGGAAGAATAATAAGCTAATTGGATTTGTCCCTCTTCGGAGAGATGTCAAGCTTGGGCCCCTCGAAGGAATGATGTTGGTGAAATGTTTGGCCAAACTCAAATGGATTGATTGGATCAATGTCATTTGGATTATCAACATATTCGGGATCGAGAAAAGTATTGAACAAAACAAGTTGACTTGTTGACCATGACTTGTGTTCAAAGACATCGTGGACAAAGGGATTATGACATGTTCTAAAAGGAATGCAAACTTGTATCTAGTTACACTATTTGGGTAGGTATGACGGTTTGCTAGAACCTAATCATATCTTATGGGTTCATGTTTGGGTTCATTGCCAACTTAGTGTAATCCTAGAGGGTCACACACGAATAGAACGAATCGTAAAGGACTAAATGGGAATTATGGAAATATATCAGTGTTTGGCTCTGGCACGGTCGTGCGCCTTAAAATGGCACGGTCGTGCCATAAATCCAAACCACGGCAAACCTGTCGACATGATTGGCACGACCGTGCCAAATTACCAAGCACGACCGTGCCGAAAATGGGCGGCTGGGGAATTCGCGCGGACTAGATGGCACGACCGTGCTAGATTGTAGGGCACGACCGTGCCAGTCAAGTCGGTCAGAATTCCTTGTTGCCTAATTTGGTGACGGGATTTAGGTTTCCTAAGTCCTTAAGGGTTAAGGATTAGGACCTATTTAAGGATCCTTTTTACAGCCATTAGATATGTTGATGTGAGTGCCCCCATAAGGTTTTGAGAGGTTATTTTCTTGTTCTAAGATCCCAAAAGTGAAGAACAAGAATATTCATAATTCCATATAGTTCTTACAATTGTGAAAGCGTGTTTCATAATTTGGTCTAGCAACCAAGATCAAGTGTTCTTGATATTCGTTCGTGGTGTGGATACCGCTAGAGGGTGAAACTTATCATCTTCATAGTTCGTGATTCTTGCTTTGTTCGTGATCAAGATTTCAAGCCTCCATCGAATTCAAGGTTGCAAAATCAAAGGCATCAAGGGTTAGTATTTTAGTATTCATTATGTTGTATTTGACTTAATCATATGAATGGATCTATGGGCTTTGGGTTTCATAAATTTTAAATGCTTAATTCCGCTGCGCATGTTACTACGAAACCCAACAGTGGTATCAGAGCCCCGTTCATGTTGATTATTTCAATACTAAGATCATGTTGTGTGTATATAAATTGTTTATGTGCCTAGCATGATTTGAATATTGGGATTATGATATTTATGTGGTCTATGCGTTTTATGTGGTTTATTGTTTTATAAACTTTAATCGCACTGTTCAATCGTAATTAAAATTATGGTGGATTTAAAATTGTTTGGATTATCAATTTTTGATTGGATCAAAGTTTTGATATTCTAGGGATTCAAGAATAAATCGTTTATTCAAGGTTTTGATGATCATGGTGATTGGATCACCAAGAACACCAAATCCTAATTGAATCGGGAAAAACAATTTTGAGATAAATTTTGGAACTTTAAAATTTTGGATTTTTCGCAAGGGGTCCGACCGGACCCAAGCCTTGACCCGGCCGGACCTAGGGTTTGGCGCGGGGGTAGGGTTTGTGTTTTGGGTGTGGATCTTGGGTTTACATCTCCTATTTGTTTTAGTCTTGTGATTCTAAGATTAGTTCAAGGTTTGGA
Organism: Campanula takesimana; assembly: GCA_026119855.1. Classification (NCBI taxonomy): domain Eukaryota; kingdom Viridiplantae; phylum Streptophyta; class Magnoliopsida; order Asterales; family Campanulaceae; genus Campanula; species Campanula takesimana. Next base: position 147,934 of record JAOWBW010000994.1, read on the forward strand.
TGGCTAATCTACGTTCATCGAGATTGTGTTTCCCAAAATTGATCGCAATCAAGGTTTCAAAGATAAAACGAAATTAGAATTATGAAGAGTTCATAATTGCTAAAATTGAGAAACAAAGTTCTTGATTCAATGATTGGAGATCCAAGTGGAATTGTGAATGCAATTGGCCTACGTTCATCGAGACCATCTATTGCTTAGTTTCGGCCACATGGACTACTTTCTTGGTTTCTTGAATTAGTGTGGAATTGTGGTTGCCTATGGCTTAGTTTGGCCGCACTTCTTGTTGTCTTGATTTGGAGATGATGACCAAAGTTCAAATAATCTCATCCTCATAATTATAGAGAAACTAATGACACATAAATATTATGCTTAAATTAATGGAGATTAATTTAGTGGCTAAACTTGATGCATAACATGTTTATCTTATGTGCTCATAAATGTGTTGTATGCTATATGATAATAAACCTTCAAGAAAGTTTTAAGTTCTTTTTGCCATGCCATGATTAAAACACTTGTTTATACATGGGTGATTTTGATGTGGGTTCACCTCCGCGAGGTGCATTAATTTTATTCATGTATGAGCAAGATGAGGTTCATTAATTCAATGTGGGCTTGCCTCCGCAAGGTGCATTAAATTGAATGGTTCCTATACGTTTAAAATGGTTGAACTTAATAATGCGTCAAAACGGTTTTGGGCCTAGGCAAAAGATGAGATTAAACATGCTTTCGAAATTGGATCCCTAAGAATCATATGAGATATGATTGACAAGAAATTGTCTACCTAATTAATTTGATTTTGAGTGGTCCGCCTCCGTGGACTCAAAATTAAATTAAAATTGGATCTTAGCCCAATATCAAAAGAGTCTCATGAAATGATCTAAGAGTCATATGAGATATGATTGACAGGGTTGTCTACCTAATTAATTTAGTTTTGAGCGGTCCGCCTCCGTGGACTCAAACTTAAATTAAAGTTGGATCTTAGCCCATTTAAATTATATTATACATTGGATGTATAAGAAGGTTATATAATTTAGTGGGAGTATTTTTGGAAAATACATTATTTATCTCTTTAATGAGATTGGTACTTGTAAAATTTTGGAAATTTTGCATGAGTTGTAGATAATGACAACTAACTTCGTTGCGATCAATCCTTGTTAAGGATAAAGCTTCAAAAGAATGGTACAAACTTCATGGATTGGATCCTGAGCCTAAGAATGGTTCTAAGGCAAGAAGATGGGTTGTACATTCTTGATGGGCCTATTCCTAAAGAACCCAAAGCCGGAATAGACAATCACAAGAATCATGAGTATGATTCTAGGAATGTGAGTTGTCTTATGCTCGCGATTATGTGCTCAAAACTCCAACAAAGTTTGGAACTTGTAGAAGCCTATTAGATAGGCGTGGAGTTGAGTTACATGTTTCAAAGAGAAATCTAGGCAAGAGAGGTATAAAACCATTATTGGATTCACTTCTTGCAAAAGGAGTAAAGGGCAATAAGTGGAACCTCACATGCTTAAGATAAAGGCTACGTAGAGCATCTTGAAAAACTTGGTTGTCCAATTGGATTGGAGCAAGCCATGGATCTCATTCTTGATTCATTGTTTAAGTGTTATGATCACTTAGTGATGGACTATAACATGCTTAAAATGAATAAGAATTTCTTCGAGTTGCATTAACATGCTGAGAAACTGCGAAGATGAAGATATTGGAGAATGGTTCTCCAGAGCTCATGGTTCATAATGGAAAAGGGTCAAATGCCAAAAGAAAGGTAAGACAAGGGCTGTCAAAACCTAAAACTCTAAATTGATGCAATTTGGAAAAATGGCAATTGGATTGACCATTTAAAATTGTAGTCAAAAGGTAAGACAAGAGTTGTCAAACCTAAAGGAAATAATTATGGTTATAATAATAACTCTAAATTGATGCAATTTGGTAATGTGGCAATTTGATTGACCATTTAGAATTGTAGTCAAAATTCTGGATGATCAATAAAAGGAATGGTAGTGGGACTACCACTTGAGAATCTTATGTTATAAATTAATCTTTCAAACTTTAATTATTGGGTATTGGATACCGGATATGGATCCCACATTTGTATAAATGTGCAGTAATTAGTAAACTGAAAGACTACTCATAGTAAAGGTTGATCTATGAGTGGTAATACTGCAAGAGTTGCAACATTATTCATAAAACACTTGTAAAGTGGCTTTACTAATGAAGTAGGAAATACTATTTTGTTATAAGATAATGAAGGATATTAATTTCTTATTTGGAATAAGAAAAATGCTTTATTTATTATGATTTACTTCATTGTGTTATCATATAAATAAATCTCATATCCTAAATCTTGAAGAACAAAGTAATAAAGACTATAACATAAATAATTAAAATTATTTATGCATTATTGTTTTGATCAAATAAATGAGAAATGCATATCTAAAATTCCATGAGACGGAGTTTTAAGTCATATGATTTGGAATCACATGATTTATGCAAATCTTATTTACTTGGATCAAGACATCTTTTACTATGATTGGTAAAAGGGCTAATGTCTTAATTAACCTAATACATTTCAATGTGTATGGTGCATTAAGAAGAAATGCTAAAAGAGAATTTTGGTTATACTTGGTAAAACTATTAAAAAATTATGATTAGATCATGATGATGAATAATTAAACCAAGAATTTGACAGTCATCATTAAAGTTGTGAAATGGTTTCACAAATTAACTTCACTAAGAATATCATTCTAAATGATATGTCTGCGTGGAAGTATAAGAACCTTATTGGATACGGTTCGTTGGATGACAAAGTCAAAGTGATCTTCCATTATTTATTTTGGGGTTATGTATTTAAAACCGCTATGATTATACTAATCTGAATTCCATCAAGAGAGGTTAAATGGTGAAAGAAAACTCGGTTTGTCTTTCATAAAGATTTAAGATGGTGAGACCCTTTTGAAAGGAGTTGTCTGGGACACACTCACATTTAAATATAATAAATATACTCTCATGGGATATCCTAAGGAAACTTGAGGATAATAATTTTACTCATAAGAAACAAATGGTTTGTTGACTATGATGATACTTTTGTAGATAAGTGGTTTATCTCTAAAAGAATCAGTGGGAGTAAAATGTATCTCGAATGGTTCGAGACCTAGAAAATATACTTTAACCTGAGATGGAAGTTGAACAAGTTTTCACAAGGGGTTGTGAAAATTCGTTCAAGATATACAAGTATTTGCACACATGATAAAATACAATCTATTAGAAGAAATATTGGATATTTCGAGATAGAAAGTATTGAGGTAAAATTCATTTAGAATGAAGTATTTACCACCTATCAAAGATGCAATATCAACTCCACATTTAGATTAATGGCTTGGAGTCATAAAATCTAAAAGGCAATTCATGTATAATAATCAAGTTTGGAACTTGATCATTCTAACCTAAGGTGTAAAAACCAAAGGAGATGAATGACTTTTCTTGGAGAAAAACTTACATGGGTAGCAAGAAACTTATTAGAATTTTCATAGTCACATGTTCATATTTGGAATATGAAATTTGGAAAAATGATGTCAAAACAAGCGTTCCTCAACGGGAACTCACTTAAGGATGTATTTGATACAACCTAAAGGTTTTGATAGTCAAGAAAATTCTAAAAGGTATGAAAGTTGCGAAGATTCATTGGATGTATTGAAGCAAGCTTTTGGGAGTTGGAATCTCCATTTTGATAAGTCATAGAGCTTGGCTTGATCAAGAACGAAGATGAATCTTGTATATACAAGAATATTAGTGGGAGCATGGTGCTATTCCTTATCTAATATGTGGATGACATATTGCTCATTGGAAACGACATTCCTACACTTTAATCTGTAAAGATTTGGTTAAGAAAGTGTTTCGCAATGAAGAATATGGATGAAGCCGCATAATTCATTGGCATTAAGATCTATAGAGATAGATCAAGGAAGCTAAATGGTTTAAAGCCAATGTACATACATTGACAAAGTCATAAGAAGATTTCGCAAGGAAAATTCTAAGAGAGGACATTTGTCAGTGTTACATGGATTTTCTCTAAGCAAGACTCAATGTCCTAAAGACAAAAGATGAGCATGAGAAAATGAATGAGATGTCATTTGCTTCGGCAATTGGATCCATGATGCCATGATAAGTACTAAGTCGGATATATCTAATGCTTGGAGAATAACGAGTAGATATCAATCCGACACCGGTGAGATTCACTGGATGGCTATGAGAGCGATTCTTAAAGTACTTTAGAAGAACTAAAGATTCGTTTATGATCTATGAAGGTATGGAAGATGATCTCGGATGCATGCTTCCAAACCAACAAATATGATAATAGATCACAATCAGGTTTTGTGCATATGTCAAATAGTGGAACTGTAAGTTGGAATGGTTCCAAGCAGAGTACAGTCACTAATTCTGCGACTAAATCTAAGTATATTGCCGCATTGGATGCTGCAAAGGAAGCTGTTTGGATTAAGAAGTTCATTGGTAAACTTGAGATGGTTCCTAGTATTGCTAAAACCAATAGACCTTGTTAGTAATAATAGTGGTGCTATTGATCAAGCAAAGGAACCAAGAGCACATCCTAAATCCAAACACATACTTAGGCGTTTTCTTATCGTTCGAGAAATCGTTGATAAGGGAGACGTAAATATATGCAAAGTACCAAGTAATGATAACGTTACGGACACACTAAACAATGGGACTTCCACATTCTAAGACATGATGGTCATGTTAGGTCCATGGGTATTGGATACCTAGAGATTGGGCCTAGGGCAAGTGGGAGATTGTTGGTGTTGGTGCCCTAGGCACGGTTGTTAAACGTTGTATAAGTTATCATTTTATTCATTATGATAAAGAGATAATAAGATTATTATTGTTGCTCATGTTTGCTTATAATAATCTCCGTCCCTAAAGCTTGTTAAGCACTAGTATAAAGGCTAAGTGATCATGGGATGATCATGTTAGATTTATGGGTACTTGTTTGGCACAAGGTACTGGACATGACCCGCAGTATGAGATTTATGTCATGGTCAATGTCATATATAAATCTCATATTAGTTATGTCATTTGAATCCTTAGACATGAAGTTATTATAGTCTTCCACTTGATGAAGATTATGTTTGACATATTCAAACGTTACCCTTAACCAGGTAGCTATAAAGGGTATAATTGGAATAATTGGATTCACGTAGGGAAGAATAATAAGCTAATTGGATTTGTCCCTCTTCGGAGAGATGTCAAGCTTGGGCCCCTCGAAGGAATGATGTTGGTGAAATGTTTGGCCAAACTCAAATGGATTGATTGGATCAATGTCATTTGGATTATCAACATATTTGGGATCGAGAAAAGTATTGAACAAAACAAATTGACTTGTTGACCATGACTTGTGTTCAAAGACATCGTGGACAAAGGGATTATGACATGTTCTAAAAGGAATGCGAACTTGTATCTAGTTACACTATTTGGGTAGGTATGACGGTTTGCTAGAACCTAATCATATCTTATGGGTTCATGTTTGGGCTCATTGCCAACTTAGTGTAATCCTAGAGGGTCACACACGAATAGAACGAATCGTAAAGGACTAAATGGGAATTATGGAAATATATCAGTGTTTGGCTCTGGCACGGTCGTGCGCCTTAAAATGGCACGATCGTGCCATAAATCCAAACCAAGGCAAACCTGTCGACATGATTGGCACGACCGTGCCAAATTACCAAGCACGACCGTGCCGAAAATGAGCGGCTGGGGAATTCGCGCGGACTAGATGGCACAACCGTGCCAGTCAAGTCGGCCAGAATTCCTTGTTGCCTAATTTGGTGACGGGATTTAGGTTTCCTAAGTCCTTAAGGGTTAAGGATTAGGACCTATTTAAGGATCCTTTTTACAACCATTAGATATGTTGATGTGAGTGCCTCCATAAGGTTTTGAGAGGTTATTTTCTTGTTCTAAGATCCCAAAAGTGAAGAACAAGAATATTCATAATTCTATATAGTTCTTACAATTGTGAAAGCGTGTTTCATAATTTGGTCTAGCAACCAAGATCAAGTGTTCTTGATATTCGTTCGTGGTGTGGATACCGCTAGAGGGTGAAACTTATCATCTTCATAGTTCGTGATTCTTGCTTTGTTCGTGATCAAGATTTCAAGCTTCCATCGAATTCAAGGTTGCAAAATCAAAGGCATCAAGGGTTAGTATTCTAGTATTCATTATGTTGTATTTGACTTAATCATATGAATGGATCTATGGGCTTTGGGTTTCATAAATTTTAAATGCTTAATTCCGCTGCGCATGTTACTACGAAACCCAACACATACCTACTACGGAAAGCAGTCTTAGGAATGTCTTCTGAGTGAATCTTCAACTGGTGATACCCACTCCTCAAATCAAGCTTCGAAAAGACAACATACCCTTGAAGTTGATCAAACAAATCATCAATGTGAGGTAGAGGATATTTGTTCTTTACAGTTACTTGATTCAGCTTCCTGTAATCGATACATAGTCTCAAAGACCCATCCTTCTTCTTTACAAACAACACAGGAGCTTCCCACGGTGATACACTGGGTCGAATGAATACCCCCATCAAGCAACTCTTGCAATTGAACTTTCAACTTTTTTAATTCAGCTGGAGCCATTCTATAAGGTGATTCAGGTATCGGGGTAGTACTGGAAGTAAGTCAATACAGAACTCGATTTCCCTATCGGGAGGCATAGAATACTCAGTTGAAAACACATCAGGAAACTCTTTAACAATGTGCACATCCTCTATTTCAGGCAACTTTTAGTAGTATCCAGAACACTGGTCAAATACCCCGTACAACCACGATGCAACAACTTTCTAGGTTTCACATAAGAAATAATACGAATCCCCTTACCCAAAGGAGCAGCCTCAAAAGTAAATTCAGGCACATCAGGAATAGAGAACGTGACAACCTTTTTATAACAATCAACTGAAGCATGGTATTTACTCAACCAATCCATTCCCAAGATAATATCAAAATCTTGCAATGGCAATATAACTAAATCAGCAAATAAAACATGCTCCCAAATATGCACATCACAAGTACGCAACACTCTATCAGCTATCAAACATTCTCCCATAGGAGTAGACACCTCTAACAAATAAGGTAAAGATTCAGAGGAAACATGCAACTGAGATGCAAAATGCACAGACACATAAGAATGCGATGAGCCGAGGTCTATTAGTGCACGTGCCCTCAAACTAGACATAGAAATTATACCTCCTATCACGGCAGAAGAATCTGAAACCTGCTATTGATTAATAACAAAAACACGACCCTGCACTTTAGGCTTTCCCGAGGCATCCCTCTTCTAACCCTGTGATAATCCAGCTCCACTCCCAAATGATACATTCCTGGTTCTAGGACAATCCCTTTGAAAATGGCCAAGCTGACCACAATTCAAACACTTACCCTGCTTCTTCCAACACCTTTCTTTAGAGTGTCCTTCCTTCTGAAAGTAGTTACATATCCTTCTACTTTGATTTCCCGAAGTGTTACCTTGATTTTTGGCAATTGATTGCCCCTGAGGTTGTCCTCTGTTTTGTGATGATGTTCCCTGACCTCCTCGATTGTCATCATGCTATGGTTGAGGTCTTCCTTGCCTTCCAGCACCTGATAGTTCAACTTTCCTCTTATGTTCTTCAATATCGTGCTCCACTTGATAAGCTCTATCAACTGCATCTTGAAAATCCTGTAACTTGTGGGATACTAGTTGAGTTCGGATCACAGTTCTTAATCCTTTCACAAATTGCATAGCCTTTCTCTCTTCAGTTGCAACTAAGTGAGCACAGTACTTGGATAACTCTGTGAATTTAGAGGTATACTGAGCCACAGACATAGCATTTTGCTCCAGGTTGAGAAACTCCAGTTCTTTCCTGTCTTGATCCACCCGAGGAATGAAATGTTATTTGAAATTATTCAGAAAATTTTCCCAAGTATAGGGTACATGAGTCTCATCCCAACAAGTTTTTAAAGCCTTTCACCAGTACTCAGCAGCTCCACTCAGTTTATAAGTAGCAAACCTGACTTGATCTTCATCAGAACATCTTAGAACATCAAAGATCTTTTCCATCGATTCAATCCACCTTTCCACCTTTCTTACATCTGGTTCTCCATCAAAGCCTATTGGTTTCATCTTTAAGAACTGTTCTAACCCATATCTCGGAGGTGCTTGCTCTCCTCCTTGCCTCTGATCATTGATAGTTTTCATGGCCGCTTCAAACATTCATTGGAACATGATTCGAGCCTCTTCTCTAGCATCTCCTTGCCCTGAAGGTCCAGACTGATTTCCTTCTGTCCCAACCATTTTCAATAAGTACCTGCATAAGACACTCAACGTTACTCACTCTATACACCACTACCCTCCTAGGTCACTTAGTCATTATAGACCATCTACAACCTAGCTCTGATACCAACTGTCGTGCCCCAACCCGTGGTCCTACTTGGCCCCATGTTTGGGTCATGCACGGAAGACGTCATAAATCTCTTTTAGAATTTTTTTGAAATATTCTTTCATAAAAGTTCCATATAACAAACTCTTAAGTTTAAAACTTGATTTCACTACACACCAACCAACCGTCACAATTACAAGTACTTAGCCCCAAGGGCTTACACCCTTTAATTACAAATTTACCATCACCAACACTTTATCAAAAATAGATGATACAAAGATGAAGTCTCGGGTACTCTACCCCAAAGGTTATACATTTACATAATGTAGCCTTTACAAACACTTGTCCCAAAAACTCTTACCAAAACCACTACGACGTCCTCCTTGTGTAAGTGACCTATCCCCTTGGCTCGCCTTTATCTAAGGAAAACAAATTTGAAAGGAACGGGGTGAGAATAAATCGCAGTTAGATACTAACATGCAACTACATGACATGCTATAAATGATAATCACAAAAGGATAATATCAATAAGCATTCACATAGCACATAACATGAAAGGCAAAGCCAACTCATCATACCACACATAAGGCGGAAATAATCACTCATAAGTGGATACTGAGCCAAGGTTCTCGAATCAAACATAACCATCTGAGAGGTATCAACTGAGCAGCACCAAAGGGCTGAAGCCGGTTCCGGAACCAAACAATAACAACAACAACAACAACGGGGGGAAAATGACACAAAGTCATAACCCAAAATGCCCAACCTCTTGCCAAAGGAAGGGGGTTAAAAATGGGAAACCAATGGTAGAAGCCTTACAATGAACTTGGCTCGTATGCCATTATAATCCCTACCACTGCCCGACACCACAACAAGTACCAGCTGGACTTTAAACACGAGCATAGTAATAAAACTTGCTTAAACAACAACCGGGGCATGATTCCAAAGTAAGGAACCACACAAAACTCATCATAAAGATGAACCAATCCAAAACACATTAAAAGATGTTCAACAATATCCAATTAACATTTAGTCAAATTCCACAACACATATGTTCACAAAGGAACCGTTTCCAATACTAGAGTGTTCCACAATGTCCATTTAAATCAACTAGAGTAGTACCCAAACCTAGACCAAGAATACATCCTAGTTTTAATCAAACAAAAGGAGAATTTCTGAAAATAGGGGCGAGCGGGCGGGCGCTCGACAACTGACCAGGCGGGCACTCGGTAACGACCAAGCGGGCGCTCCAGGTCGACAGAGATTTTGGTCATGAAACACGAGGTAAGTGGGCGCTGGTTATGAGGTCAAGCGGGCGCTCCTAAGGCTATCAGGCAGGCGCTCGGTACCTTACCAGGCGGGCGCTCGGTACACAGTTTGGCTAAAACTGATTCTGGGTTCTTTACAGACTCCTTCCGTCCCAAAAGTATTAACACACACATAACCTATAACTTACCCTTACCTAAACTAAGCTCAAAGAAACACTCAGGAACATACTTTAACAATACCAAAACACTTCTTCCTACAAAGTCTCATACTACTCCCTTTGTCCCAACTTTACAAGTATCAAAAAAGTCACTCCAAACTCAATAATTCCACAACAATATCACATATAACATATATATGAATATTTTAACATTTAAAGGGAAATTAGTAACTTACCTATTCCGGGGAAAGTATAAATGAAATATATTTTGATCGGGTAGAAATGACCTACTCAACGCCCTGAACATTTTGGTATAATTAGATTTTAAAACGGAGAAGTAATTAAAAAATGAGGAAATAAAAATAAGAAGAAGCTCTTACCCTTTTCTTCTTCAGTCAAGAACACAATGAGAGAAAGAGACTTTAGTGTGTGTGTGTGTGTGTGTGTGTGTGTGTGTGTGTGTGTGTGTGTGTGTTTCTTACATAGAGAATGAGAGAAGAGAAGGGATAAGTATGCCATGATCTTTTGAAATGTTTCACTAAGGCCCCTCAACTATCCTTTTGAACTAATAAACCCCTATAGTTATAATTCCACTAAGGACCCTAAAGTTTCAACTAATTCGATTAACTCCCTTAACAATTTTTACTACTAACACTTACTAACACAAATAATGAAACAAGATAAGCAAGTCATAAAATTTTATGCAACACATAAAATGCACACACAATATCAATTTAAAACCCCCAAAATATAAAATAATTAGGGACGGGTTTTGGGGTCGTTACAGTACTAATCTTTGTTTTGTAGCTAAAAGTGTGAGCGAAAATAGTTGGCTGTGGCACAAGCTCTTAAGTCACTTGAACTTAAAGTATCTATCTAAACTCAGCAGGAATAATCTTGTCAAAGGACTTCCCATGGTTGCTGATCATCATGATAAGAAGTGCGCCGCGTGTCAACTTGGCAAACAACCAAAGCAGTCCTTCTCAAGCAAGACAAATCCCTCAACTACTAGATGTTTGTAATTGCTCCACATTGATCTATTTGGACCAGTCACCACCGCAAGTATTAGAAGAAACAAGTATACTCTAGTTGTGGTGGATGATTATTCAAGATATACATGGGTGGATATGATGATTACTAAAGACGATTGTTATGACATTTTGACAACCTTATTCAGACTGCTCCAAACCCAAAAAGAAGATAACATCGTTAGTGTTCGATCCGACAATGGAACATAATTCAAGAACAACGGTGTTGCTCGATATTGTGAAGATCATGGGTAGGTCATAACTTTTCAACTGCTGGAGTTCCTCAACAAAATGGCGTTGTGGAAAGAAAGAATAGAGGTAAATTCGATGCCAAGATCTTTGGTTGCAAATGTTATATCCTCTACAACGGAAACGAACATAGAGGTAAATTCGATGCCAAAGCCGATAAAGGTATATTTGTTGGGTATGCCAAACACTCTAAAGATTTTCGCGTTTTTAATAGATCTACATTAGTGATAGTTGAATCTCTACATGTTACATTTGATGAACATTCTCTCCTTGAGCCACATTTAGCTCCAAATGTTGCTGATGATTCTGTTGAGCTTAATAATACAGGTGCTCCTATTCATGTTGCGCCTACACAAGAGCAGAATCCATTAACTCAAGGAAATCCATCTACATCAGTTGCTCCTAATTCAATTTATGGCGCGCATGATGAATCTTCTGTTGTGCCTCCCTCAAAGGATGCGCCTCTAGATTCCTCTCATGCGCCTATATCTACTGTTGCATCTGGTGTTAACCTTAGTTTCAATTCTGAACCAGTTCAACCCCCAAATTTTGATGATTTCAAATCTGGTGAAGATGTACCAATTGAAGACCTTCAAGTTACTACGACTCAACCTAACTTACCTCCTGAAATTCGTGAAGTTATAGGTCACCCAATTGCAAATATCATTGGTGATCTTCAAGTTGGGGTTCATACAAGGAGAGCTACAAACTTTGATGCTTATACTACATTTATCTCTCAAATTGAACCGAAGAAGGCTGATGAAGCGTTCCAAGATCCAAATTGGGTTGTTGTAATGCAAGAAGAACTCAATCAATTTGAACAATGTAAGGTTTGGACTCTTGTTCCAAGACCACATGATCAAGGAGTGATTGATACGAAATAGATGTTCAGAAACAAGATGGATGAGAATGGGACCATTACAAGAAACAAATCAAGGTTGGTTGCACAAGGCTATAGGCAAGAAGAAGGAATTGATTATGATGAAACTTTTTCGCCCGTAGCAAGACTTGAAGCTATCAGACTATTTCTATCTTACGCCGCTCACAAGAACTTTAAGTTATATCAAATGGATGTCAAGAGCGCGTTTCTAAATGGTGAACTCCAAGAACAAGTCTACGTAGCTCAACCACCTGGGTTTGAAAATTCACAATTTCCAAATCATGTGTACAAACTCCAGAAAGCTTTGTATGGGCTCAAACAAGCACCAAGAGCATGGTATGATACACTATCCAATTTTCTCATTGAAAAGGCTTCACGCGCGGTAAAATCGATACAACTCATTTCATTGCCAAACATAATGGTCATAAATTACTTGTTCAAATTTATGTTGATGATATTATATTTGGTTCTACTAATGAATTGTTGTGCAAGCGCTTTGAGAAACTAATGAAAAGCAAGTTTGAAATGAGCATGATGGGAGAACTCACATTCTTCCTCGGGCTTCAAATCAAGCAAATGAATGAAGGCATATTTATCAACCAAGCTAAGTACACAAAGGATCTAATCAAAATGTTTGGACTTGAAAATGCTAAAGCATACGACACTCCAATGGCGACCGGCAACAAACTAGACAAAGACTTGAAAAGTAAGAAAGTTGATCAAACTTTATATCGAGGTATGATTGGCTCTCTCCTTTATCTTACTGCAAGTAGGCCAGATATTATGTTTAGTGTTTGTGTCTGTACTCGTTATCAATCTGACCCTAGAGAAGCGCACTTAATTGCTGTAAAACATATTATAAGATATCTCTCCGGTACTGCTGACCTTGGACTTTGGTACACCAAAGATTCAAATTTTAAACTTGTAGGTTATTCAGATGCGGATTATGCAGCGTGCACAATTGATAGGAAAAGCATAAGTGGCACTTGTCATTTCCTCGGATATCGACTTGTGTCATGAGCGAGTAAGAAACAAGCTTCAGTGTCTGTCTCAACAACCGAAGCTGAATATATCGCTGCGGGAAGTTGTTGCTGTCAGATTCTATGGATGAAGCAGCAATTGGTGGACTATGATATAATCGAAGAAAATTGTCCCATCTATTGCGACAATACATCAACAATTGCGGTTTCTGAAAATCCTGTCATAACTCCAAAACAAAAACACATCGACATCAAATATCACTTCCTCAAAGACCACGTGGAAAAAAGGAACATTCATTTGGAACACGTGGGAACCGACTTTCAAATCGCCGACATTCTAACGAAAGCACTTGACGCGAAACGGTTCATCTTTTTGAGAGGTGAAATGGGTATGCTTGAACTCAACTAGTACATATTGTTTTGTTATTACAAATGATTTTATGTCTCTTTGAGTCATGTATATCCTAGGTTTAAAAATTTAAATCACTTTCAAAGTTTCAAGGAAACTTGTACGCGCCTGTTATGCGCCTCACTCACATCTCTGCACGCCCCACTCTCATAGCGCGCCTAGGTTATCACGCGCCTTATTCATTTTGCGAGCCCTATGAGTTATGCGCCTACCATGCGCCTATTAAATGATGACGGCTCAATCAATGCTTCTCATTTATTATTTCAATGATTGAACATATTAAATTTTCACAAGTACCAGGTATGTTTTTATTTATTGCATAGAATCTTTGTCTTTTGACATTCCATGATTGTTCAAGGGTACTTGTACAATTAATTTTCCCTCGTTTTGCATTTTTCAAAAATAAAAAATTCTGGGGATATATTTCTTGCACCCCAAACTTACACCAAAACAGATATTTTTGGGGTTTGTGCAAAAAATAGTCAAAATTGCTCATACACTTATAAGGGAAGTGGAGCAGTTTTTCTTTACCAAAAATGTCACATCAATGTACTTTGGGTCATTCAGCATTAATGAGACGTCATTTTTATATCCCTCACCATTTATGCGCCGTACTATCCATATCACGTCACCATAATGAGCCGAATTTTTTTTCCCTCATTAATACCAATCTCTTCATATTCCCTTTTTCTTAGAAAACCTAACCCTATATATTTGACCTTTCATCTTATTTTCATCATTTCACCTAAAAACCCTACTAACCTTCTTCTCTATCTCCCTGACACTCCTTTCCCTCTCTCTCACTCTCGCCATTTCTCTCTCTCTCACATCAGTCTTTCTCTCTCTATTTTCATCATTACCTCTTCATTTTCTTCTTATATATACTTTAATGGGTCCTAAGAAAGCAACAAAGACTCCCCAAGATGAAATGTTATGACTTCTAAACCCTTAATCTCTGTAATTTTCGAATTTTATTTTCTGGGTTTGCGTTTGTTTTAAAAACCAAAAACCATTTTTCTTTCTTAAAACTTGCTTTGATTCTCCGTTTTCAAAATCGTTTGTTAGGTTTTGTTCGTATTGTGATTTCGAATCTTTATATCTAAACTTTTCAACGATCAATTCGTTATTTTTTGTGAATCTGAAGTTTTTCCATTTCTAAAGCTTTCAAATTTTCGGACCTTTAAATCCATTTCCTGGATTCATTGTTGTTGTTTTTCTTGTTTTGGTTTATATTTTTGTGATCCTTGTGTTCATGCGGTCATTTTGACATATTGTGTGCTTGATTTGGTGAAGTTTCATGAATTATGTGTTCTTGGTGTTCTTCGAGCACTCAAGGATATGTTCTTCGTGTTCTTCGTTATTTTTGCATGACTTGGGTTTCAAAATTTTCAAAACTTGTTTTTCAAAACTTTTTCATATTTGATTCTTATTTCCTTCATGTTTATGATTTTTACTTGTTTATGATATTTTGTGTGTTTCTATGCTTAGTATGAATTCCACATAGTTATGCGCCTGAGCATTGTTTTATGCACCTAGTATGCTTATGCTCCCTATGTCCTTATGCGCCTCAATCCTTCATGTGCCTAATGCCATTTTACGCCTAACATTTTATGCTCCTAAGATTATACTTAGTCAAAATTTCTATGTTTAATTTATCCTTAGCATTTTACATAGAACCATTTATGCACCTTGTACCTATGCGCCTCCAAAATTTCTTGCACCTACTACAATCATGCGCCTTGAATCACTGTGCTCTCTTATGCGCCTTTGATTCCATGCGCCTGATTCTTATATTCACCTCAAATTTTCTATGCGCCTATGTCACTTTGCTCATGTTATGATTCTATGCGTCTGATACACTCCTAATTTCAATCAATGTTTATTTTTTCAGGATATTGCAAATTTTAGACCTGGTGAGACCTTTAACCTTACTGAGTTAGCTGCTGAACCCATGGGGATTGATATCATGGAATACATTAGAACAGCTGGTCTTCTGCCTCTATTCACTCTGGATCAGCCCTTCTACTCACCACTTCTGGTTGAAGAGTTATTTTCTACTGCCAAGTTCGTGGAATCGCCAACTGATACTGAAGGGTTAGTGCGCTATCGTATACGCGCAGTCGTTCAAAATGTTGATATCACCATTTTCGCGGGCACTCTCAAGCACGCAGTTAACATGTTGGTCCCATAAGGGCAACAAGGGTATGAAAAATGATTTTAAAAACGCTATTCACCCCCCTCTAGCATTTTTCATACCCTTGTTGCCCTTCTGGGACAAACAAGTGGTATCAGAGCAAACACCTTTATAAAACATTTCTGTTTTTCAAGCTTAACAGCTTGGGTGCCGATTCGATATGGCAAACACAAAACCTATGGCAACTGCTAACTATACACATGTTCCAGTCTTTGATGAAGATCATTTCGACGTGTGGAAGTTCAGCATCCTGACCCATCTCAACTCAATTGATGAAAGGCTCCATGAAACCGTAGTTTATGGACCTTATATTCTGATGAAGGCGAATCCTAATCCACGCACCAACGCTGCTCAACCATCTATTCTGAAACCAAAAGAAGAATGGAATGAAGAAGAAACTAGAAGAGTTGCAAATGATGGGAAAGATAGAAACATCCTTCTCAGCACTCTAAGCACGACTATGAAACAGCAAGTCATGCATTGTGATACCGCCAACGAATTATGGGATGCCATTGAAGAGCATATAGAAGGAGATACCGTTTTTAAGGAGAACAAGAGATATGAAGTTCAAAAGAGATTCAACAATTTCTCTCAACTCCCCGGTGAAACCCTTAGACAGACTTATGAGCGATATTGTGAAATCATTAATCTATGTATTTCACTTGGAAAGAAGTTCTCAAATAAGGAATTAAATACAAATTTCCTTGCTGCTTTTGGATCGAGATACCTACATAAATCTAGCTCTCTTGAAGACGCTGGAACTTTGGATGTTTGGACACTAAGGAACCTTTACGCAAATCATAAAGTATATGAACTCAAACTTCAGCGCATTAATGAAACTGAAGGAAAATCAAAGTCCATTGCAATGGTGGCGCACAGAGAAGAAGCGAGTTCAAGTTGAGAAAAGTTCCGACCCCAAAATTTCTACTTCTGAGTTACTGGACATGGATGACGAAGACTTCGCTTTATTTGTGAAGAAATTTTAGAAGTTCAGAAAGTTCTCAAAACCCAACTCCTTCAACAAATTTCAAGGATCTACAAGCAAAGCTCCTCCAAAGTTCACGAGGAGCAGCGACTCAAAAAGGAAAGAAGATCTTGTATGTTTTAATTGCAGGAAACCAGGACACTTTGCCTCAAGCTGCCCAATTCCCAAGTTTGAATACATGCAGAAGAAGAGCAACCATACTCCCAAATTCTGTCCCAGACCCAATCGTCACAAGAGAATGATTGCTGAAGAAAAATCACCAGCAAATGAGCATAATACTTGGATCGAAACAGACTCTGAAGAAAGCGATGAAGATTCTAATGATGGGCTCGTGTGCTTGATGGAAAATGATGATGAAGTCGATACTTATGATTTTGATGATGACTGCTCAAAGGATATTCCTGATATAAATGTCTTGAATAAACCTATCAAGAAATCAGTAGGTTTTCAAGAGGTAAAAAAAAAGAAAGGGCCAACCATCAGCGAGCTTATTGAACAAGGATTTATTACTCCAACTCAAAGCGATGGTGGATTGTTATTTTCCAGATGTGATCTGAGCGCAAGGAGCAAGATCAGAAAAGGCAACTACATCAGACTCAAGTTGAACCAGTTCCTATAATCACTCATGATGAGGATATTTCCAAGAAAGAAAAATTGTTCTTAGAAGCTGAAAAGGTAATCAGTAGATTTGGCAAAATAAGGAAGTTTTAGCACTATCATGTGATGAAATTTCCTAGCTTAAGACCGAGAAAACTGTTCTTCAATCTGAACTCACCCTCCTTAAGGAGCAGATTAAGAGCATAACTCCTCTTACTGATAAAAACAGTTTTCTAACGGAGCAAAACTCAGTGCTTAAAGTTCAAAACGATGAATTGGTTGCCAAAATTACTGATCTTGAAAAGATTACTAATAGGTGGTCCAAATCTCGTGTCACTATGGACGACATATGTGAGTCCCTAAGAGCCAGTGGTGATAAAGGTGGCATAGAACTCTCATCAACTAGTGACAACTTTATGTGTGAGGTTTGCGCTGAAAGAAATGGTGAATTTACAACTCAGCAAACTTTTGAAATTCCCAAGGAAAAACATTCTATTTCAATGGGAAAAGGACAGGAAAAAGTCAAGGGACAAACATTCCATTATGTCTACCCAACGAAACAATTTGGGAAAGCTAAAGAGAAGGAAGAAGCTACAGATGAACCATCTCCTAGCAAAATCATTCTTGAAACAAAGCGCGCTCCTTCTACTAGTGCACATTATGCGCCTAGGAGCTATGCGCCTCCTAGCCCTATGCGCCCTACTCTCCAAAATTTCAAAAGAAAGATTTTGTTAAAACTGGCGCATCTGACCCAAAGAAGAATGCTATCCCAAAGAAAAGTAAAGAGTTTGTGAAAACTCACGTGATTGGTGGCTTTCAACATTGTTTTATTTGTGATTGCTTAGGACACAAGGCCGTTGAATGCCTTTTGCGATTCACTCCTAATGCCAAAGGCGTAAAAATCCCAAGGTCAAGCAAGAGTGGGTTGTCAAGAGTTGCTAACTCTAGGACCCAAAAGGAATAAAGGGGACCTGCTTTAAATGTTTATATTTCAGGTTCTTTGCTTCATGGCTGGATCATCTAAAGCTAAAACGTATGAATGGATTCTCGACAGTGGGTGCTCACGACACATGACTGGAGATGAATCCTTACTTGAAGATGTCCATGAAGAAAGAGGTCCCTCAATAACGTTTGGTGATAATAACAAAGGTCAAGTTGTTGCATATGGAAAGCTCAAGAAAGACAAAGTGTGCATTGAAAGAGTCTCTCTCGTCGAAGGACTCAAGCACAACTTATTATCCATATCTCAATTTTGCGACAAAGGATTAGAATGCCATTTCACTCCAACGCAATGTCTTATCAAGAATGGCAAAACTGGAGCTATCTTACTCACGGGATATCGTAAGACTAATATTTACATTATTTATTTCCATAGTATGAACTTTAGTACTAATCTTTGTTTTGTAGCTAAAAGGGTAGCGAAAATAGTTGGCTATGGCACAAGCGCATGAGTCACTTGAACTTCAAATGTCTATCAAAACTCAGCAGTGATAATCTTGTCAAAGGACTTCCCAAGGTTGCTGATCATCATGACAACAAATGCGCAGCTTGTCAACTAGGCAAACAATCAAAGCAGTCTTTCTCCAGCAAGACAAATCCCTCAACTTCAAGATGTTTGCAACTGCCGCACATTGATCTATTTGGACCAGTTACCACTGCGAGCATAAGAAGAAACAAGTATACTTTAGTCGTGGTGGATGATTACTCAAGATATACATTGGTGGAGATGATGATTACAAAAGACGATTGTTATGATATTCTCACCACCTTATTCAGACTGCTCCAAACCCAAAAAGAAGATGACATCGTTAGTGTTCTATCCGACAATGGAACGTAATTCAATAATAACGGTGTTTCTCGATATTGCGACGATCATGGGATAGATCACAACTTTTCAACCACTAGAGTTCCTCAACAAAATGGTGTTGTGGAAAGAAAGAATAGGACATTGATTGAAGCGGGAAAGACGATGATAGCCGAAGCGAAATTGCCTAAGTACTTTTGGGAAGAAGCTATCAACACTGCATGCTTTACTCAAAATCGTTCCCTCATCAACAAGCGCCATAACAAGACTCCGTATGAACTATGGCGTGGTAGAACTCCCAACATTGCTTTCTTCAAGAGCTTTGGCTGCAAATGCTATATCCTCTACAACGGAAATGAACATAGAGGTAAATTCAATGCCAAAGCGGACGAAGGTATTTTTGTTGGGTATGCTAAACATTCTAAAGCTTTTCGTGTTTTCAATAGATCTACATTAGTGATAGTTAAATCTGTACATGTTACATTTGATGAACATTCTCTCCTTAAGCTATATTTGGCTCCTAATGTTGCTGATGATTCTGTTGAGTCTATTGAGACAGGTGCGCACATTCTAACTGCGCACACACAAGATCAGAATCTATCAACTCAAGGAAATCCATCTACATCAGTTACGCCTAATTCCTCATATGGCGCGCACAACGACTTATCAATTGCGCCTCCCTCAAATGATGTGCCTCTTGATTCTTCTCACGCACGAATATCTACTGCTGCATCTGGTGTTAACCCCAGTTTCAATTCTGAACCAGTTCAACCCCCAAATTTTGATGACTTTGATGCTGGTGAAGAAGTGCCAATTGAAGACCTTCAAGTTACTACGACTCAACCTAACTTACCTCCTGAAATTCGTGAAGTTAGAGATCACCCAATCACTAATATCATTGGTGATCTACATGTTGGGGTTCGTACAAGGAGAGCTACAAACTTTGATGCTTATACTGCATTTATCTCTTAAATTGAACCAAAGAAGGCTGATGGAGCGCTCCAAGATCCTAATTGGGTTGTTGCTATGCAAGAAGAACTCAATCAATTTGAACGTTGTAAGGTTTAGACTCTGGTTCCAAGACCAAATGATCAAGGGGTGATTGGTACGAAATAGGTATTCAGAAACAAGATGGACGAGAATGGAACCATAACGAGAAACAAAGCAAGATTGGTTGCGCAAGGCTATAGGCAAGAGGAAGGAATCGACTACGATGAAACTTTCGCGCCAGTAGCTAGACTTGAAGCTATAAGGATCTTCCTAGCTTACGCTGCTCACAAGAACTTCAAGTTATATCAAATGGATGTCAAGAGCGCGTTTCTATATGGTGAACTCCAAGAGAAAGTCTACGTAGTTTAACCACCTAGATTTGAAGATTCTCAATTTCCAAATCATGTCTACAAACTCCAGAAAGCTTTGTATGGGCTAAAGCAAGCACCAAGAGCATGGTATGATACACTATCCTTGTTTTTCATCGAGAAAGGCTTCACACACGGTAAAATCGATACTACTCTTTTCATTGCCAAGCATAATGATCATAAATTACTTGTTCAAATTTATGTCGATGATATTATTTTTGGTTCTACTAATGAATTGTTGTGCAAGCGCTTTGAGAAACTAATGAAGATCAAGTTTGAAATGAGCATGATGGGAGAACTCACATTCTTCCTCAGGATTCAAATCAAGCAATTGAATGAAGGCATATTTATCAACCAAGCTAAGTACACAAAGGATCTAATAAAAAAGTTTGGACTTGAAAATGCTAAAGCATACGACACTCCAATGGCCACCGGCAACAAACTAAACAAAGACTTGAAAGGTAAGAAAGTTGATCAAACTTTATATCGAGGTATGATTGGCTCTCTCCTTTATCTTACTGTAAGTAGGCCAGATATTATGTTTAGTGTTTGTGTTTGCACTCGTTATCAATCTGACCCTAGAGAAGCGCACTTAATTGCTGTAAAACGTATTATAAGATATCTCTCCGGCACTGTTAACCTTGGACTTTTGTACACCAAAGATTCGAATTTTAAACTTGTAGGTTATTCAGATGCAGATTATGCAGCATGCACAATTGACAGGAAAAGCACAAGCGGCACTTGTCATTTCCTCGGATATCGACTTGTGTTAAGGGCTAGTAAGAAACAAGCTGCAGTCTCTGTCTCAACTACTGAAGCAGAATATATTGCTGCTGAAAGTTGTTGCTGCCAGATTCTATGGATGAAACATCAATTGGTGGACTATGACATCAAAGAAGAAAATTGTCCCATTTACTGCGACAATACATCAACCATTGCGGTTTCAGAAAATCCTGTCATGCACTCAAAGACCAAGCATATTGATATCAAGTATCACTTCCTCAAAAACCACGTAGAGAAAGGAAATATTCATTTGGAACACGTGGGAACCGACTATCAAATCGCTGATATTCTTACAAAAGCACTAGATGCTAAAAGGTTCATCTTTTTGAGAGGTGAAATGGTTATGCTTGAACTCAGTTAAATTTTGTCCATAAAATTTGTCAATACTAATGCTTTTGAGTTTTCTTAAAATCATTCATGTTAGAAATGTCTCATGCGCCTGCGCATATTAAGCGCACATGTTGATACGCATAAGGCAAGTCACTTCTGAGATTTCTAAGAATCTCTGCCCATTATATTGCTGCGCATATACTTCATGCGCATGCCACGTGGATCTCAGATAAGTTTTATATTCGATAGTTACACCTAGGTCCTTGACTTGCTGAGTCAGCATAATTCGCAAGAGTACTTGCGTAATTATTTTTTCCCTCATCATTTATTTTTTGAATTTTCTTGGGAAATTACTATTTTACCCCTCTGCGCACGTCCCACCTCATTTAATGCAAAGTGCATTGAGTGATGCGCCATTAATGCGTTGTGTGCTACTTATGACGAAAGTGGAAGAGTCTTTTCGTGACCATTATGCCTGACACACGCGCGCGACTAGGTCATTTCACGCACGTTCCTCATTGGTCCACGTCACCTTCACGTGCGCCTTACCTGCGCGTGCGCTTCACTCGCCTGACATACCAACTCCGGTGTCAGTGCGCCGTGACGTCACCATAATCTTTTTGGCTATATTCCTCTGAACCGTCGTCTTCCTCCTCATTTCTCTCTTTCAATTTTTCTGTACACTCAACCGCCTAACTATTTTCTCTCTACTCTCTGACTTTCTTTCTCTCTGCACTCATAATTTTTTTTACTCCTTTTTTGCACAAATTTCTTATATATATATATCTGTTATGGCTACTAAGAAAACCACATCATCTAAGAAACCAGAGGATCCACAAATGGTAAGAATCTCAAACTCTTATTTTCAGTTTTCACCGCCATTGTTGTTCGAGTTCTGTTTTTTTTTTCCTTTTGTGATTTGTCTATGATCTGTTGCTTGTTTTTCAAATTATTTGATGCTGTGTGTTCGATTTACTCATAGATTTTCATATATGTAATTTGTTTTACGATCAATGATCGTTTGGTTGGTTTTTTTGAGATCTTTTCGAGTTTTGTCTTTTCTTATTCTCTTTCGTTTTTCTCAAATCTTGGATGTATGTTCTTGTTATTGTTATTGTGGTTTACTTGTTTATGTGTGATTTTTCATTACGAACGTTTTGATATGCTTTTTATGCATTTTGGAGCAATTTGACATTTTTATGTTCTTCGTGTATTCAATACATGTTCTTCACGTTCTTAGTGGATTGTCTCTTGATGTGCCTTAACATGATTATTTGTTATTGTTTTTTGCTTTTCGCTCCCATTTTAGGCGTTTGGTTTATATTTATGTTTTTGGTCATGGTATGGAGTCTAGTTCATGCGCTGCGCACATCGGTCATGCGCATGCGCTTCTCTCCATGCGCATGTCCAGAACTAATTTATAACATTGTTTTGCGCAGAATCTCAACTACTTTATCCCTGGATGGGAACTTGACGTGGAAGACTTGAGCCAGGATGCGCTAGGACGCTATATGATGGAGATAATGGATACGTCTGGTATTCTGCCTCTGTTTACCAAAGGCCAATCTTTCATCCTTCCCTCCTACATAAATGAATTCTTCAGCAACGCAGAAGAAGTGGATCGAGTCTACGACGACATCACCGTCCCCTGCCTCAAAAGTTTAATCCGCGGGGTTTCTGTGACGATCAATTACGCGCACATCAGACAGACTATGGGTCTTCTTGCGTGTAATAAGAAGAAGCTCTCTCAAGATGCGCAAGATAAAGTTACGCAGAAGCTGATCAAGATTCCTATTCTGGTTGGTCAATACAACAACCACGATAGGAAAGAATTTGGAGAATTGATGTTCCACCTCTGCACATTGATTGGAGACACCATCAACTGCAAAAATGGGAACAAGTCCACTTTCATAAGCAAACAATGGATATGCTGCGCTGCTATCTACAAGAAGAAGCAGTTAAGTTGGGCTGAGATCATTTTTGACAAGTTAGTGCGCTGGGTAAGGGTTTATAAGAAGAAAGCAGCCGACACCAAGAGGCCACCCAAGTACAAGACTCACTGCATAATCCTTACTGCCATCTTCATGCGCTTTCCCAAAGTGCGCAAGTTGGTGGATGAGGACCCTTCTTTGAAAGTTGATGTGATTTCCACGTGCACGTATTCATGCGTATTTCTTCAGAATTTTTGCCGTGAAGTCAACAACTATGACTACTGCATGTACTGGACTGCTGATCCAGTTGAAGTCTTTGAAGATATTCACCCAGACAACCAAGACTCCCCTCCAGTTTTTGATTCTGAAGTTAAAAAAGCTTCTGAAACTGAAGCAGACTCTGAAGATGAGTCCTTTTATGAGCCTGTTCTCAACAAGGTTGGTGATAAGGAGAAAGGAAAGGGCATTGCTGCTGATGCGCCTCAAAAGAAGAAGAAGGTCAGCAAATCTACTGCTGTGCCTGGGATTACTATCAAAGAGCCTATTGCGTCTGCTCCGAAGCACAAGGATACTTCTGAGCCTGAGCCTCCCAAGAAATCTAAGAAGGCCAAGGCTCCTGCGTAAGAAAAGAAGAAGAAAGAGGAGAAGAAAAAGAAAAAGCCAGCAAAAGAATCAAGAACTCTATTGGATGAGTCTGATGAAGACATCCAAGCAGAAGATGATGTTGCGCCCCCTCCTCCTGCGCATAAGTCAAAGCACGTATCTACTCCTCCTCTTGCGCCCCAAGAAGAAGATATTTTTGAAGGTGCTGCCAATGATCCACTCATCAGCCCTTCCAAATCTACTGGAACTTCTAAGGCTGCACATTCTCAGGGGGAGAAGCAGAAGGAGACACCCAAAGAGACGCGAACAACCACTTCTAGTGAGGATGATATCCCACTATCTGCAAAGAAGCCAACCCCCAATGTGCACTGACTTGACTGCGCATAAAATTGCAAGGCAAGAAAGATTAGCTGCTGTTGCGCAGCGAAATATTGTGCAGTAAGCCCTACCAGTCTTCATCAATGGTGAAGGCTTTGCTCACAATGCATCTGATCCTACTGTTTATGAGGATACGCCAATAGTAGAAGATGCTGATGAGGACTCAAGCTCAGAAGACTATGAAGTCCATCGCTCTCCCATTCCTGTGCATCACTCTCCAGTTCTTGTGCAAGCTACTACTCCTGCTGCTGCTGCCACTCCTGTGCAACCAACTGGGGCTTCACATACTTCCCCAGTTATTCCAGTCTTTACTCCAGCAACTGCTCCCTCAGATCCTTCAACCTCTTCAACTGACATGCGTCAAATTATGGCCATGCTTCAGACTATCCAAGCAAATCAATTTGCTGCGCAAACCTAGCATTTCCAGGTGGTCACTGCGCAAGCTAAAATTCAAGAGCAACTGGATGCGCAGTCAGCAAGGCTTGATGCACAGGCTAGTTTGCTACAAGCAATTGATTGTTCCATTAAGGGGGAGAGTTCTGCAACAAAGGCAACCCCTTCTGAAGTGTCCACAACCAGTTCTGGAGCTGCGCCCATGCCACCAAATTTTGATGCACTCCGCCAAGACATAGAGCATGACTTTGGTGTTATCACCAATGCGCTATCCAAGATTCCTTCTATGCATGGCTAGAATGAAGCTTTAACCACTGTGGAAGAAGCTATGAAAAATGTTATGCAGATTGTGTTGGGTTTCCAAGTAACATGCGCAGCGGAAAATAGCATTTAAAATTTTATGAAACCCAAAGCCCATAGATCCATTCAGATGATTCAATAAAATACTTGCAATATGAATACTAGAAAAACTAACCCTTGATGGCTTTGAATTTGGTCTTTGATCTTGGTGGAGAAATTGAAGCTTTAATCACGAACAAGTAAGAAAACGAACTTTGAAGATGATAAGCTTCACCCTCTAGCGGTATCCACACCTTGAACGAATATCAAGAACACTTGATCTTGGTTGCTAGACCAATATTGTGAAACACGTTTTCACAATTAATATGAACTATATGGAATTTTAGTTTGTGTATTATTTTGTTCTTCAATCTAGGATGTCTTAGAACAAAATAAACTATCTCAAACTCTTTGGAGAATTGCACAAAAGCTATGATTTGTTCTGGCCCGAATTTGGCTGTTTATATACAAGTTAGACCTATTCCAAATAGGAAACTTGTGTCAAAACCCGTCCAAAATCCTTTTCCAAATCAAATCAGGAAACCAGTCCCGACATGGTGTGCGACCGCCCAAAACCACCTGTGCGGCCGCACATCTATCTGGAAGGTTTTTGGTACTTTTTGAGCCAACATGTGCGGCCGCTCAAACCCTTTTGTGCGGTCGCACACCTGCCCCAGATTTCCCTAATTTCTAAATTCCTCCAAAGTCCTTCGACTCAATATTCCGATATAGTCCTTATTTAAGATTCGTTCTATTGTGTGTGACCCTCTAGGATTACACTAAGTTGGCAATGGGTTCAAACATGAAACCATAAGATATGATTAGGTTATAGCAAACCATCATACCTACCCAAATAGTATAACTAGATACAAGTTCGCATTCCTTTAGAATATGTCATAATCCCTTTGTCCACGATCTCATTGAACACAAGTCATGGTCAAATGGTCAACTTGTCTTTGTTCAATACTTTCTCGATTCTGAATATGTTGATAATCCAAATGACATTAATCTAATCAATTTATTTGAGTTCGGCCGAACATTTTCATCAACATCATTCCCACGAGAGGCCTAAGCTTGAGATCTCTCCGAAGAGGGACAAATCCATTTAGCTTGTTATTCTTCCCTACGTGAATCCGATTATGCCAATCATACACTTTATAACTACCCGGTTAAAGGTAGCATTTGAATATGTCAAACATAATGTTCATCAAGTGGAAGACTATAATAACTTCATGTCTAAGGATTCGAATGACATAACTAATATGAGATATATGTACGACATAGACCATGACATAAATCTCATACAGAGGGTCATGTCCAGTACCTTATTCCAAACAAGTACCCATAAATCTAACATGATCATCTCATGATCATTTAGCCTTTATACTAGTGCTTAACAAGTAATAGGGACGGAGATTATTATAAGTAAACATGAACAACAATAATAATCAAAACATCTCTTTATTGATATGAAATAAATGATAACAATTACAACGTTTATTAAACGTGCCTAGGGCACCACTACCAACAGATTGAAACTGTCAAAATCTTGAATGCCTTTGAAAATCATGCGCCTGGTGAATCCAGCTTTTCCTCCGCCTCCATTGATGTGCTAAAATCTCATGTCACTAACTGCCTAGTTCAGTTCAGTGATACTTTCAACGGCGTAATGAACCAGGCTATGCTAGTTATGCAAGCAAGCCAGAATATGGTTCAAGTGGTGTTAACAAAAAGTCTTGCAGATGCGCAGAAGGGAATTCATGACATGATTGAATCTACTCAGCAATCTCTTGCAAACCATTATGGTTCGCTTGAGAATACTTTAAATCGAGTCTCTGAAGGTATTCAAAAGGACAACAGTTTGATGCTTGGTGGCATGAAGACGTACGTGAATCAGGCTGTGGAATAAAATGCTAAGTTTCATGCTCTGAAAATTGAGATCATGAACAAGATAACCAGTCTGCAGAACGAGCTCAGAGAAGCACTGTCCAGGATTAACGTAGACTAGATTAGATTTGTAATCTTTTCTTCTGCTGCGCACAATGTAAGTTTTTGGTACGCATTTTGATCTTTTTGCTTTTGATTTTTCTTCCATGTAAAACTTGTACCTGTAACTCTTATCCTTCAAGTTTTAATGAGAAGAATGCATCATTGCGTTTTCAAAACCTTGTTCAATTCAAACTTTTCATTTGTGGAACATTGCATACATTATAAACCTCATGCGCATTTCTTATAACTGCTCATATTTTATTGCATGATGTTTAAACATTCAGTTTAAACGCATACTCAAACTTAAACTCATAATATTTTATATGCGCTGAATGATATTTCTATCTTTCCCATATTGTAAGTTATTCTTTTAGATAGACTAGAAATCTATAACATTGGATAGTGTCTACATTGACATGAGACATGATTTACCATTTATGTAACGCCCATCCTTAATCTCGTTAAATATTTAACTTATTTGTTAAATTCTTGACATGCTTGTTAAATTCTTGACTAGCATATTTATATGCTATTTTATTTGAGTTAATTATTTAATTACTTTAGAAAATTAAGGTGGTTAAATGTCAAAGTTGAAAGTTTAAGGGTCTTTTTGTCAAAGTTAGAACTTGAGGGGCCTAGTTGCAATTCTTGGATAATTACAAGTATATCTTCCCAGTTGCTTTCTTTGAGAAAGATTATTTTTCTCAAACTTTCTCGTACACTCTCTCTGGGTAAAAAGATAAGTTTAGGATTCTTCCTATTCTCGACTCCTCGAGCTTAATTATCCCTCTGTTCGTGATTCCGGTCCCGGATAAATATTCGTGGCGTTGAATAGAGCGTTCCAGACCGATCAGAAATTTATTTGGGTCAACTTGAATTTTGACTAGGTAAGCTATTAGCTTCCCCTTACTTGTAATAACATGTATATATGTTATTCCCGCTACTTGTTCTTGTTAAAATTGTGTTTTGAGCAATTTTTGTGATACTTGTAAAATTGGGACGAAGGGAGTATTTCTATACTATTAGTACAGAGAACCTAGTAAATGGGTTTGCAAATATATGTTAGGAATTTATACTCCTACTCGTGAGACGGTAAAATAGTAACTCGATTTAAATATTCTTAGAAAAATTGTACCATTATTTGTGGTACGGGGAAATGAATGGAAGCATCCCTAGATGGGTATATTAGTATAAAATAAAATTGTACTTATACTTTTGGGGACGGTGAAATATTGAAATGGAATAAAAGGAAATTGTCCTATTATTTATGGGACGGTAAAAGAAATGAATTGAGCCTGAAATAATGTTTTGGGTATTGCCTAAGAGTTAATAAAAGTTACTCCTACGCTCGGGACGGAAAATTATTTAACCTGGGAAAGAATTCGGATTTTGGCATTTTTGGGCCTTGGGCGACCGCCCATTTTGGGCTGGGCGACCGCCCATCTATCTGAAGTATTTTGTTCTTGGAAAGCCTGATTTTGGGCGACCGCCCACACCATTTTGTGCGGCCGCCCATATGTCCTGAAAAATTGTAAAACTTGTTAATGATTGTATAAGTTGGAAATAACTCTAGTTAAGGTATATAGCCTTAGTATAAGATGTCCTAGCAAGTGTTGTGACACCTTAGGGGCATCAGAACTTGGTTTTAAACGTGTATACTCATTGAATTAAAATGAGAACTTAGTCTTGTACATGGACACTTATAGAACTCAAATGAGAACTTAAGTATAAGAGTAACAACTCTTGTATATGTCTTAAAAGTGCTATGAACAAGCACTTATGTGTTATGCTTGTCTTGAAGCCAATAATTGTGCACCTTAGGGGCATTAAAACAATGACTAGAGATTGAATATCCTATGTAGGGGATTATGAACTTGTAAGTATAAGTTGTATAGCTCATTTACTTAAAGTGAACTCGAATTATTCTTGGTCTAGGTTTAGGGTACTACCCTAGATGACCTAGATGAGTGTTGTAGAACACTCTAGTACTGAAAATAGTCCCTTTGTGAACAAATGAAATGTGGACTTGAATCATAATTAAATGATGACTTGAATATAAGAGTAATAACTCTTTTATGTGTCTTGAAGTCAATGTTTGTGTACCTTAGGGACACCAACTAATGTCTTGAATGTCCTAAGAAAAGGATTTGGAAAATAGTACGTGAAAGAGGTATAATTCATCTACCTAGCTTGAACTCGAAGTATAAGATGTTTAACTCTTGTACATGTTTAACCATCCAAAGAAATGGATTGAGAACTTGGATATAAGATGATAAAATCTTGTATATGTCTTGAATGTCTTGAATGTCTTAAGTTGAGACAATAACTTGAAGTATAAGACAATAAAATCTTGTACATGCTTGAACATCCAAATAATTGGATGAAGATTTGAATATAAGATTATGAAATCTTGTACGTGCCTTGACACCAATATAGGTGTATGGTAACAAACTTGAAAGAGTCGTGATGTGTATATGCAAATCTTGCATATATTTACTTGATAGAATGTGGCTTCTTGATTGATTGGTACATGGTATGAATAACCAAATAATTGGGTTATGGAACTAGATAGAGAATGATTAACTCTACTACATACTTGAACTTGATACGTGTATATTGGAAGTGCTATAAATAAGCACTAAAGTGTAAGTGATTTAGTTTAATCATGTATATACTTAATGAAGTATATAAAGAATGAAGAAGATATCTTGTCTTGAAATGGTTCCTAAAGAAAATAAGGACTAGTGTAATATGAAGATCATTCATATAATCGTGAATACTACAATTTAAATTAATAAGAATGGTTATGAAACACAATATGTGTTAGAAAATGTATTCGATTATTAACGATACATATACGTGAAGTATGACTGTGTCTAGGTACAATGTGACCTATTCTACTACGTGTTTAGAGTCTAAGGTATTGGGCTCTACTTGATAGTAAGGGTATCGTGATAGACACTTTAATGTGTTAAACGTGATATGAATATGTACGTGCAAACTTGGCATGTGACAAGTGATATACCCTACTACTTGACTGAAGTCTGTTATAAATGGACTCTTACTTGGATTGATCGTGTTACATGGACACTTATGTGCCATAGTTAAACTTGATTGGTATTCGCAATAATTGAGTACGTGTACTTATATTCTCGTGAGCACATGATACATAATTACATGGTGCATATTCTCGTGAGCACATGATACATAGTTACATGGTGCATATTCTCGTGAGCACATGATACATAGTTACATGGTGCATATTCTCGTGAGCACATGATACATGATTACATGGTGCATAAAGAGTAGTCCACTAATAAGGGACTGAGTTCTGTTCTGTAGTTCAAGTAAATATCTACTTGTGCATTCTTGGTGAGTCCAGCTGGTTCTCCTTGCTTGTTCGAAAATATATAGGTTCACGCTTGTCGCGAGAGCTGGGGTTTAAGTGACAATCGGGTCCCTATGTATTTCCGCCCGACCCCTTACTACTGGCCATAGTAAGGGCATAGCTTCCTTGGTTGGAGCAATAAGCCTGACCTAAGTGAATGCTAACTCCCGTCCCGAACACCATGTGGATCTTGTTATTGTGGATGACACTGAATACCAGGTCTCCTTATATACTGTTCTCCCGTCCCGAACACCACGTGGATCTTGTTATTGTGGATGACACTGGTTACCAGGTCTTCTTATATACTGCACAGCAGTCTCTTGTTCCTGTTCTTGGTTGTCCTCAGCTAGAAAAGCATCGATAACAAATGGTATTCTTGGGAGAAATAAGGAAGGATTCAGGTACAATGCGTGATAGGCCTATGTGCATCTTGTGAGCTGGTTTAGCCTCTCACTCTACTTGACTACTTGTTACCTGAACCTTTCTTGAGCTTGATTACTTGTTGAGTGGGCTTAGCCTCTCCTATACTTGTTACTTGATGATACTTGATATATGTTTAGTTGAGTATCTACTTGTATTGCATGATAACATGACATATAGTTGCATGTTAATAGCTCACTGAGATTTATCTCACCCTTTATTTGTTTAATTGTTTCCCCCCCCCAGGAAAGCAAGGGATAGTACGCAGTGAGGCTCGACTTAGCTGGGAATTTACTCAGCAGGATATTCTTGTTCGAAGTTAGTGTCCTTTTATATTTTGGTAAGGACGATCTTGTATGAGTTAATTAAACTCTGGGCTTGTATTGAGGTAGTATTTGTTGTCCCTAGACAGTTCTTGATGCCAGCTTATTTACTAGGCATGTCTTCCGCTGTATGTAACCTTGTTTGGTTTTAATTTTCTTGGTCTAGAACTCGTGTGAGCTATCTTAGCTCCCTACTCTTGAGTATATACGTCATGTCAGTTTTGTTTTTAACAGGTATTGTTCCTGTTTCCCGTTAGTTTCTTGTTTCTTGTTAGTTACGCGCACCAGGTTCGAGGTTCTATTAGGGAATCCCGGGACTTGGGGCGTGTCAGGGTGGTATCAGAGCTATGGTTTAGCTCTTAGCCTGGATAGGGTCTATGGCCTAGGTTGGGTTAGTCTTGGGTGTGTTTTCGACGCCGAGTGCTTCGTTACTTGTTGTTATACCAGGCATAGGACTGGTGTTGATAGTGTTAATCCAATTGGATTAGATGGTTTGAGAATCGAGAGCGCGAGTCTTTAAAGACTTAGGCGTATTTATCTTGTCTTGTGGACATTGTTTCGTGCTATATATGCATGCTTGTCCTTATTTCGTGAATTACGTGGAAATGTATTCTCTAGTAAGAGACTACGTGTTGATATTGTTATTAGTAAGAGCTTGATAGAAGTGTGGGTGATAACACCCTATACATTCTATGTTAACTTGGTCATGTTACCTAAATGGGACATTGATGTGATACGTGTATGACTTGGCTCTTACGTGTTATGATTTGGCTTTCTATGTGTTAGGCCAATCTTGTTTACCATAATAGATGGTAATTAATTCTCTGCTAGTATGCTTGACTATTTATGTGAGCAGGATAGTTTTATGCATAACCTTTATGTTCTGCATTGAAAGTCTAGAAACGGTTCTTGAGATTGTACTGGGTATTTAACATATGTGATTGACAGTGGAATTTCTACACCAAACCAGATGGATGTATCCATTCTTGATGAGAAACTTGGATTATCTTGAGTTGTTACAGTGCGAATACAGTGCTGACATCTGGATTAATGTTCTTGACCTCGATTGAGTTAAACCAGTTGAAAATTCAACTTGAAAATTTCTTGATAGAGGATATATCTACCTTGTAGTGGATGTCTGAAGTGAGTATCTGTGTTGACCTATAAGTGGAAACAACCAAGGTACGTGTGTTCTTGAGATTTCGTGGTCTTGTTAGAGATTCATGAATGAATTTCGAAGGCAGCTCCATTGTTAACTATTTGACACCGAGAGCTACATCTTTTGATGGATTGTCTTGATGGATTGATATACGTAAAGTCAGTTTTGAATATTGAAACGATGGATAAACACGACTTCAGTATCTGAGATTGCCTAGTGGATTTGACTAGTATTACAGTGATCTGGAGGATATGACCAGTTCTATTATTCTAGTGGATATGTCAAGTTTCACCGATATAGTGGATTGACTAATCGAGTCTGCTTGAATTTATGTGTTTTGATGTTATAATTGATACATCTAAATTGCATAAAATATTTGTGAGTATCTGTGCATAGTCGTGATGTTCTTGAGTTCTACTTGTTGATTATATATGTTATAATCTTGATCTAGTAAAAATTCGAGGACGAATTTTCTTTAAGGTGGGGAGGATATAACGCCCATCCTTAATCTCGTTAAATATTTAACTTATTTGTTAAATTCTTGACTTGCTTGTTAAATTCTTGACTAGCATATTTATATGCTATTTTATTTGAGTTAATTATTTAATTACTTTAGAAAATTAAGGTGGTTAAATGTCAAAGTTGAAAGTTTAAGGGTCTTTTTGTCAAAGTTAGAACTTGAGGGGCCTAGTTGCAATTCTTGGATAATTACAAGTATATCTTCCCAGTTGCTTTCTTTGAGAAAGATTATTTTTCTCAAACTTTCTCGTACACTCTCTATGGGTAAAAAGATAAGTTTAGGATTCTTCCTATTCTCGACTCCTCGAGCTTAATTATCTCTCTGTTCGTGATTCCGGTCCCGGATAAATATTCGTGGCGTTGAATAGAGCGTTCCAGACCGATCAGAAATTTATTTGGGTCAACTTGAATTTTGACTAGGTAAGCTATTAGCTTCCCCTTACTTGTAATAACATGTATATATGTTATTCCCGCTACTTGTTCTTGTTAAAATTGTGTTTTGAGCAATTTTTGTGATACTTGTAAAATTGGGACGAAGGGAGTATTTCTATACTATTAGTACAGAGAACCTAGTAAATGGGTTTGCAAATATATGTTAGGAATTTATACTCCTACTCGTGAGACGGTAAAATAGTAACTCGATTTAAATATTCTTAGAAAAATTGTACCATTATTTGTGGTACGGGGAAATGAATGGAAGCATCCCTAGATGGGTATATTAGTATAAAATAAAATTGTACTTATACTTTTGGGGACGGTGAAATATTGAAATGGAATAAAAGGAAATTGTCCTATTATTTATGGGACGGTAAAAGAAATGAATTGAGCCTGAAATAATGTTTTGGGTATTGCCTAAGAGTTAATAAAAGTTACTCCTACGCTCGGGACGGAAAATTATTTAACCTGGGAAAGAATTCGGATTTTGGCATTTTTGGGCCTTGGGCGACCGCCCATTTTGGGCTGGGCGACCGCCCATCTATCTGAAGTATTTTGTTCTTGGAAAGCCTGATTTTGGGCGACCGCCCACACCATTTTGTGCGGCCGCCCATATGTCCTGAAAAATTGTAAAACTTGTTAATGATTGTATAAGTTGGAAATAACTCTAGTTAAGGTATATAGCCTTAGTATAAGATGTCCTAGCAAGTGTTGTGACACCTTAGGGGCATCAGAACTTGGTTTTAAACGTGTATACTCATTGAATTAAAATGAGAACTTAGTCTTGTACATGGACACTTATAGAACTCAAATGAGAACTTAAGTATAAGAGTAACAACTCTTGTATATGTCTTAAAAGTGCTATGAACAAGCACTTATGTGTTATGCTTGTCTTGAAGCCAATAATTGTGCACCTTAGGGGCATTAAAACAATGACTAGAGATTGAATATCCTATGTAGGGGATTATGAACTTGTAAGTATAAGTTGTATAGCTCATTTACTTAAAGTGAACTCGAATTATTCTTGGTCTAGGTTTAGGGTACTACCCTAGATGACCTAGATGAGTGTTGTAGAACACTCTAGTACTGAAAATAGTCCCTTTGTGAACAAATGAAATGTGGACTTGAATCATAATTAAATGATGACTTGAATATAAGAGTAATAACTCTTTTATGTGTCTTGAAGTCAATGTTTGTGTACCTTAGGGACACCAACTAATGTCTTGAATGTCCTAAGAAAAGGATTTGGAAAATAGTACGTGAAAGAGGTATAATTCATCTACCTAGCTTGAACTCGAAGTATAAGATGTTTAACTCTTGTACATGTTTAACCATCCAAAGAAATGGATTGAGAACTTGGATATAAGATGATAAAATCTTGTATATGTCTTGAATGTCTTGAATGTCTTAAGTTGAGACAATAACTTGAAGTATAAGACAATAAAATCTTGTACATGCTTGAACATCCAAATAATTGGATGAAGATTTGAATATAAGATTATGAAATCTTGTACGTGCCTTGACACCAATATAGGTGTATGGTAACAAACTTGAAAGAGTCGTGATGTGTATATGCAAATCTTGCATATATTTACTTGATAGAATGTGGCTTCTTGATTGATTGGTACATGGTATGAATAACCAAATAATTGGGTTATGGAACTAGATAGAGAATGATTAACTCTACTACATACTTGAACTTGATACGTGTATATTGGAAGTGCTATAAATAAGCACTAAAGTGTAAGTGATTTAGTTTAATCATGTATATACTTAATGAAGTATATAAAGAATGAAGAAGATATCTTGTCTTGAAATGGTTCCTAAAGAAAATAAGGACTAGTGTAATATGAAGATCATTCATATAATCGTGAATACTACAATTTAAATTAATAAGAATGGTTATGAAACACAATATGTGTTAGAAAATGTATTCGATTATTAACGATACATATACGTGAAGTATGACTGTGTCTAGGTACAATGTGACCTATTCTACTACGTGTTTAGAGTCTAAGGTATTGGGCTCTACTTGATAGTAAGGGTATCGTGATAGACACTTTAATGTGTTAAACGTGATATGAATATGTACGTGCAAACTTGGCATGTGACAAGTGATATACCCTACTACTTGACTGAAGTCTGTTATAAATGGACTCTTACTTGGATTGATCGTGTTACATGGACACTTATGTGCCATAGTTAAACTTGATTGGTATTCGCAATAATTGAGTACGTGTACTTATATTCTCGTGAGCACATGATACATAATTACATGGTGCATATTCTCGTGAGCACATGATACATAGTTACATGGTGCATATTCTCGTGAGCACATGATACATAGTTACATGGTGCATATTCTCGTGAGCACATGATACATGATTACATGGTGCATAAAGAGTAGTCCACTAATAAGGGACTGAGTTCTGTTCTGTAGTTCAAGTAAATATCTACTTGTGCATTCTTGGTGAGTCCAGCTGGTTCTCCTTGCTTGTTCGAAAATATATAGGTTCACGCTTGTCGCGAGAGCTGGGGTTTAAGTGACAATCGGGTCCCTATGTATTTCCGCCCGACCCCTTACTACTGGCCATAGTAAGGGCATAGCTTCCTTGGTTGGAGCAATAAGCCTGACCTAAGTGAATGCTAACTCCCGTCCCGAACACCATGTGGATCTTGTTATTGTGGATGACACTGAATACCAGGTCTCCTTATATACTGTTCTCCCGTCCCGAACACCACGTGGATCTTGTTATTGTGGATGACACTGGTTACCAGGTCTTCTTATATACTGCACAGCAGTCTCTTGTTCCTGTTCTTGGTTGTCCTCAGCTAGAAAAGCATCGATAACAAATGGTATTCTTGGGAGAAATAAGGAAGGATTCAGGTACAATGCGTGATAGGCCTATGTGCATCTTGTGAGCTGGTTTAGCCTCTCACTCTACTTGACTACTTGTTACCTGAACCTTTCTTGAGCTTGATTACTTGTTGAGTGGGCTTAGCCTCTCCTATACTTGTTACTTGATGATACTTGATATATGTTTAGTTGAGTATCTACTTGTATTGCATGATAACATGACATATAGTTGCATGTTAATAGCTCACTGAGATTTATCTCACCCTTTATTTGTTTAATTGTTTCCCCCCCCCCAGGAAAGCAGGGGATAGTACGCAGTGAGGCTCGACTTAGCTGGGAATTTACTCAGCAGGATATTCTTGTTCGAAGTTAGTGTCCTTTTATATTTTGGTAAGGACGATCTTGTATGAGTTAATTAAACTCTGGGCTTGTATTGAGGTAGTATTTGTTGTCCCTAGACAGTTCTTGATGCCAGCTTATTTACTAGGCATGTCTTCCGCTGTATGTAACCTTGTTTGGTTTTAATTTTCTTGGTCTAGAACTCGTGTGAGCTATCTTAGCTCCCTACTCTTGAGTATATACGTCATGTCAGTTTTGTTTTTAACAGGTATTGTTCCTGTTTCCCGTTAGTTTCTTGTTTCTTGTTAGTTACGCGCACCAGGTTCGAGGTTCTATTAGGGAATCCCGGGACTTGGGGCGTGTCAATTTACATTCTTATGGACATGTTATTATCAAGTACAATGAATTGCCTTTGTTGTAGTAGGTAATGGCATCAATCATTTAGGGGGAGATTGTTGGGTATGCTTATCAATTAACCCTCCTATATATGTTAGAATTGATTGATACCATAACCTAAGTTTATTTTAAGGACTTTAGGACCCTATGTAAGAAGCTTTATAACTTCAATTTTTAGCTAAGTCCTCTTTATAGACTAGGCTTAGTGTTTAGGGCTGAAGCTTTGGATTTAAGGTTCCAAGTGCAATTGACTGTATGGGATGCGCATGTCCTTCATGCAAAGCACCCTCTGCGCACATCAATGCGCATGGATTTCATGCGCAGCGCAGATTTGCCTTAGTCAATTCTCTTGTTTCTGACCTCACCTTTTTATAGCTTGGAAAGCGTCATGACAAGCTACGCTTTTTGGAATGAGTCAAAGTGCTGATGTGGACAAACGACAAATCGTGCACACTCAGCATACACGTAGATGGAGACGCGCCTCAGAATTTGAAATTCAAAATATAGACAGCTGTCATTCTTCTAAAAGATATTTGAAAGCTGTCAACTTGCTCTGTCTCCAACGGCTATAAAGGACAGCTGCGCGCCAATCACAGCGTGACAGCACATCGTCCTTGCTCTGCTTCCCAACGGCTAGTTCTTGGAGCTCAGCTATAAATAGCATGCTCATCCTCATTTTCCAAGCTAATTAAGAAGTGCTTGTGTTTTGCTTCCAAAGAGAAAGTTTGAAGATTTGAAGATTGCTTGCTCATTTTCAGAATTCTCAAGAACAACCTTCATACCTTCATACCTTACCAAGCCCAGATCCTATAAAGCCTTTGTAACACCAGAATCTTGTGCTCTCCATCTCATAGATTCAAAGAGCCCAGATTTCTGACATACACACATACCTCTTGATGTTCCGATCTCATCGATCATACTTCTAGAGAAACACCGGTTATTGTCTAGGATTTCGTTCTTTCATAGATTATAGATCTTTGAGATAGTTTGTTCTACATCGTTGTATCTTGTAACTCTCTCTATAATAAGATCTCCATTAGAAATCTAATACTAACCATCTTGGTAGAGGACGTAGATCATTTCTCGATCAAACATCTCCAAATAGCGTGTCTCTATTATCTGCTTTGCTTTCTACATTAAACATTTCTGATATATTGCTTTGTTTGATCTTGTAGATTCCTTTGAACTATTTGAATTGTGTTTGTGTGCTTTCTGTCTTAGTACCATTTTGCGCCACTCTTTAGCCTTAAACTTAGCGCGTGCGTTTTACACTTCTGCGCATCTCCCTACGCATAAGTGATTGCTTTAAATTTCCGCTGTGTATTTCACACTCTGTTGTGCGCTATACTTAGCCAATATTTGAGTTGTGCGCATTTGCCATTGATTTGCAAAAGGGTTTGAAAATAATTTTAAAAACGCTATTCACCCCCCCCCCCACTCTAGCATTTTTCATACCCTTGTTGCCCTTCTGGGACCAATATAACTTCAATACAACCGGCCCTCAAAGCATCGCTGGTAAAGCCAATTCTTACTCAACCGCAGCGCAGAACATTGTGGCGCACACCTATCTCAATATTCCCACTCTTGTGAATAACATCAAGAATGTTGAGATTAGGGATGGAGGAGAACTATTGGGACATATAGCGCATCTCATTGACGCGTCTATAGTGTTCAAATCTGGAAATGTGAATAGATTCATGGTGGAGCAGTGGGAATATACTGCAGCTATTATGGGAAAGGCCAAGTGACACGCCCCCAAGTCCCGGGATTCCCTAATAGAACCTCGAACCTGGTGCGCGTGACCAACAAGAAACAAGAAAACTGAATGACATATGCTTATATCAAACTGACATCATATATATACTCAAGAGTAACGAGCTAAGATAGCTCACAACGAGTTCTATACCAAGAAATTTAAACCAAATGTGGTTATACACAGCGGAAAACATGCCTAGCACATAAGCTGGCACTACAAGAACTATACAAGTCTACCCAATATACTGAGTCTAAACAACTGATACCAAATTGTCCTCACCAAAACTGGAAAGGATAACAATCCCCAACAAGAACAACCTGCCAAGTAGGCCCCTTCTAAGTCGAGCCTCACAACGTATTACCACTTGCATTCTTGGGGGGGGGAAAAATAAACAAGGAACGGGGTGAGATAAATCTCAGTAAGTTACTAGATACAAGTACATAGCATGTTATCATGTAATCATGAAAAACAAGAATATTATCAAGTAATCATGCTCAAGATGTCATCAAGTAACAAGTATATGAGTGGCTAAGCCAACTCATCAAGTAACTAGCATATAAGGCTAAACTGTCACGTTACAAAGGATATTCCAACCTTATTCCTCCCAAGTAAACCATTGTTGTCGTTGCTTATTGCATTTGACAAATCA
This sequence comes from Campanula takesimana, assembly GCA_026119855.1. Taxonomy (NCBI): domain Eukaryota; kingdom Viridiplantae; phylum Streptophyta; class Magnoliopsida; order Asterales; family Campanulaceae; genus Campanula; species Campanula takesimana. The sequence goes on from JAOWBW010000994.1 coordinate 187,268, forward strand.
CGATCAATCAAGTTGCTGCTATGCACTACACAATAGGACCCAGTAACCAGTGTCACACTCGAGAACAAGATTCAAGATAAGAGGTATAGCAGTCACTTTATCAGGCGTATTGCTCTAACAAAGGAGGCTATATGCCCTTACCATGATCAGTAGTAAGGGGTCAAGTGCAGATACATAGATCCCCGATTATTACTTAGCCCCAACACTCGCGATAAGCATGAACCTATATATCTCCGAACAAGCAAGGACCAGCTGGACTCACACAAGAATGCACAAGTAGTATTTACTTGAACTACGATAGTAGAACTAAGTCCAAAAGTAGTGGACGAGCTCTTCATGAACCATGTAATCATGTGCTCACTAAATACAAGTACACGTACGCAATAATTGCGAATACAAATCAGCATAACAATGGCACATAATGTGTCCACGTAACACAATCAAGCCAAATTAGAGTCTATTAATAACAGACCCCAACCAAGTAGTAGGGTAAGTCATACTATATCACTTTGTCATATGAAATATTTGCACGTACATATTCATATAACCTTTAACACACTAATGTGTCTATCACGATACCATTACTTCCAAGTAGAGCCCAACATCTTAGACTCTAAGCACGTAGTTGAATAGGTCGTATTGTACCTAGTCACAATCATATCTCGCGTATATTTATCGCTAATCATCGAATACATTTTCCAACACATATTGTGTTTTGGAATCATTCTCGTTGACTTAAATCGTAATAATCATAATTTTATGAATTATCTTCATATTACACTAGTCCCTATTTTGTTAGGAACCCATCTCAGGAACAAGATATTTTCTTTATACTTTATATACTTCATTGAGTATATGCACGATTAAAATCAATTACTAGCACATTAGTGCTTGTTCATAGTGCTTTCAATACACATGTATTTGATTCGAGTATGTAATAGAGTTGATCATTCTCTATCTAGTTCCATATTCTAACTTTTTGGTTATTCATATCATGTATCAAGTAGTCAACAAGCCACATTCTATCAAGTAGTTATGTGCAAGATTTGCACATACACATTAAGGATAGTTCTAACACGTTAGTGCTTGTTCATAGCACTTTCAAGTTCATTACCATACACATGTATTGGTTTCAAGTCATGTACAAGATTTTATCATCTTACATTCAAGTTCTCAATCCAATTCTTTGGATGTTCAAGACATGTACAAGAATTAATTATCTTATACTCAAGTTATTATTCCAATCTTTGGATATTCAAGTCATGTACAAGATTTAATTGTCTTATACTTCAAGTTCAAGCTAAGTAGATGAGTTATACATCTCATACTTACAAGTTCTTAATCCTATACTTTGGATGTTCAAGCTCAAGACATTGTTCTAGTGCCCCTAAGGTACACAAACATTGGTTTGAAGACACATATAACACATTAGTGCTTGTTCATAGCACTTTCAAGACAATTAAAAGAGTTCTTACTCTTAGGCTCAAGTTCTCATTTTAATTCTATGAGTACTCATGTTCAAGACCAAGTTCTAATGCCCCAAAAGGTACATATACACTTGCTAGGACATCTTATACTAAGGCTCTATACCTTAACTAGGGTTACTTCCAACTTATACAACTTTGAACAACATTTTTGTTCTTCAGGGCAAGTGGGCGGGCGCCCACTAGGGACCGGGCGGCCGCTCACTCGGCAAGTATAATATGGGAAATCTTTCAGTAGTTTTGGGCGGGCGCGCAAGGCTCATCTGGGCGGTCGCCCAAAGGACCGGGCGGGCGCTCGGTGGTCACGCGGGCGGGCGCTCGGTGGTCACGCGGGCGGGCGCCTGGTACAATTTCCAGCAAATGTTCATTTCTTCCCAGGCTTATAAATTCTCCGTCCCAAGCGTAGGAGTATACTTTCTACTAACAAACTAACATCTAGGCAATGCCCAGGAGTATACTAACAAGCTCAAATCATTACTTTCAAGTTTCTTTCATCATTTTTTTTACCGTCCCACAAATAATAGAATAATTTTCCTTTATTCCATTTAAATATTTCACCGTCCCACGAATAGGAGTATAATTACTAACACTTCAATAACACTCAGGAGTATAATTTTGTTCCATTTCCAAGTAGGAGTATAATTTTGTTCCATTCTCTTTACACAGTACAAGAATACTCCCTTCGTCCCAAATTTACAAGTATCACAAAATTCAACCAAATCACGAAATTAACAAGTACAAGTACCAAGAATAACATGTATGCATGTTATTATAAGCAAGGGGAAGCTAGTGACTTACCTATTCCGAAATCAAATTCACCCAAACTAATTTCTGTTCGGCAGGAATGCTCTACTCATCGCCCTGATCATTTATGCAGAGTCGAATTTTCGAATAGAGGCATAATTAAGCAAGAGGGATCGAGAATAGGGTAAACCCTAACTTTCTTTTTGAGACAGAGAGAAAGTACGAGAGAATTGGGGAAACAAATGATCTGATAAAAGGCAAACCAAAGTTTATCCTTATGACTTTCAAAGATTTGCAATTAGGCCCCTTAAGTTCCACTTTTAACAAAAAGGCCCTTCAAGTTTCAATTGAGCATTTTAGCCCCTAAACTTTATTTTTCACAAATGACCCTAATGTTTCAACTTGAACACTTAGGTCCTAAACTTGATCAATTAGTTAAATAATTAACTCAATTAAAATAGCATATAAATATGCAAGGCAAGAATTTAACAGGAATTAGGACGGGCGTTACACCAAGCTCAATTGGCCTCAAGTTCTGTTCAAAACATTACTGGACCAGATTGACAAGTACAACAAGAACAAGAAGGAAGGGAAAACTAAGTTCAAGACTCACTGCAGAATACTCACCAAAATCTTCCTCACCTACCCTGCCCTTGCTCAATTTCTTAGTGAAAACCCAGTTTACAAAATTGATGATGTACCAGTTTTTGGGAAAGACAACCTTGTCTTGAAGAGGCGCAGAAAGCGCATATCTAAGCGAGCGCCTAGAGTTAAGGGTGCTCAGTTAGTTGATGAAGAAACTGGGTCAGATGAAGAAGCTGCTAATGGCGCAGCAGTTGGCGCTACTGATGGCGCAGATACTGATATTGTACCTGGCGCTCAGGTCAAGATCGTGGCAAAGGGATTGCACCAGTTGAGCATGGAAGAAGACCACCAAAGCACCCAATAACTGACACTAATGATCTTCTGGCTATTAAAGGCACGCAAGAGGCTAGTTTGGCTGAAGCGCAAAAAAAGAGAGACGAAGACTACCAGTTGAAGCAAGCCACTGAAATGGCTAAGGCAGAAAGGCGCAAAGGCGTAGGGTCTAGCACTGATGAACGCGCGCCTACTCCTACTGCGCCTCCTAGTGTTCTTGTGCCTGCAAAGAAATCATCTCATGCGTCTGTTCCACTCACTTCACATCAACAACAACAACTTAAGGATAAATTATCCTCTGCTCTTTTTGGTGACTTGAGTGAAGATCAAGTTGAGGGGGAGCCACAACCATTGATAACGTGCAAATCTACTCGTGCGCCATTGGCTCCTGCACCTCCTCTTGCTGCAGATGAACCCACTTCAAGTGATGACTATATTCTTTCTCCCCGACATACTTTTGTTCATTCACCTATTAGGCACTCTCCACCTCCTGTGCCTCAACACTCTCATGCACCTCAACCTTCTGTGCCTACTGCTTCTGATATGAGTATGGAAATCTCTCTACTTCAAAAACTACAGCAGGGTCAAGAACGTATTGAATCTCAATTTGAGCTTCATACTTCTATGTTGACAAATCAGGCAGACGAGATTACTGCCATTAAGGGGGAGATAACGCGCATTGGCGCTGATATCAGAGACAAACATTTTCTAACCCCTCAGCAATGGAGTGATGCTATCGCGCAAATGAACGACATGTTTAAAGACACTCTTGCTGAGCTTCGTGAAAGAATTAGCCCGAGAATTAAGCTCACTGATGGTCAAGCCTTTATTGATGCTATTAAGCAGGTAGAGACCAGTGTTGCTACGGACATCAAGAAGTTACTTAACTTAGTCACTGGTGAAAGTGATAAGTTAGTGAGTGTGATGGACAAACTGAAGGAGATCAAGGATGAGCTAGAAAATGCTCCTCATGCGCCTGTATCTTATGCGCCCTCATCCAGCTCTGATCTTGGCGCGCTTCTTAACTCTCGCTCCGTACTTTCAAAGTTAGATGTTTTGAAGGAGTTGATTGTTACTCACTTCAATGCCGCGCATTCCAGTGCTAATAGGCATGCAGAAAGAACTTCAGCTGATATTATTGTAATTACCCCAATCTGAAATTGACCTACTTTAGAGGAATTCTTGGTACCATTTCGGGATAAACCAATGGGCCAGGACCTCACTAGGATAAACCTGATATTCCAGGACGGAACTGGAATTAAACTTAGAAAAATCCAGAAGCTCGCCAGGTTGAGTCGTACGTATGGTTTGGGCACATGAGGTCCCTAGCCGTACGGCTATGTTGGGCACCCTCAGCCTCTATAAATTGAACCCCATGCTGATCATTTCAGGGGGAGAAAACGTTTTGTGAGCTGAAACTCTGCCAGTTTGAGAGCAGAAAGTGAGTGATATATACATTTGAGTGAAAAGAGAGGAAGATAGGCCATAACCATCATAGGTGAAGTCTCCTTCTCCCCATCTTCTTCTTCATCTCAAACTCTCTTTTATCTTTGTTCATATTACTTGTTTATCTTGTATTATTTCTTCTTGTTCTTGCAAAGTCTTGTCCATTTCAAGCACTTTACATTTCTTGCAAGTCTTGTCCATTTTCAAGCACTATATCTATATATTATACAAGTCTTGACTTTCCAAGCTATATATATTATGATTATATATGTATATGATCCAAATCATGAGGTGATTCAAGGTTCCCTTCACACCTAGTGTGTGATTTATGGGATAAACCTAGGATGATCATGATTTGTTAAATTTCATGATGATGTTGTTCTTATTTGGCCATGAGAGTCATGATTGGGTGATAAAGTTTCAATCTTTATCATCCCAATCATGACCTAGCCATAAAATTACCAAACATGGGACATAAAGACTTAATCTTTATGTTATATTTGTGTCCCTAAAGGTTTAATCTTGTGTAATAAGTCCATTTTGGTGGTAAAGTTTCAACCTTTATCCACCAAAATGGTCATTTTAGTTTAAATGCCATGTTCATCAACTTTTCATAAATTTCTCCAATGATTGCCTTTGATCACACCCAAATCTTTGTTTTTGGGGTTCCTTTGATGATCAAAGTGCATAGGAATGAACTTTTCAAACTTTTGCTGTTAATCATAAACTGGAAATCAACATTCCCATCTAGTTTCAGCAAAGATACTCTGTTTTGACTGAAACTGGACTGTTTTCTGATAAACTGTAAAAATACCCTGGAGAGCCCTCCCCATTCATACGGCTACTTTGGCCGGGGAGGGCATTTTCTAGTTTTTACCTTTTCTAACCAGAAAGTTTGCAAAATAAACCTTTTCTGTTAAATAATTATCTGGTTTTGCCAAAACAGTCAGTTTCTCCCATTTTGAAAACACACACACACACATGCACTTTCGTTAACTAATATTAGGGAGATTCGGTCCTATCCGAGGCGACTTGGGTGACGTGAAACTCTTCCCAAGGCGTAACCTGACCTCCGAACTAATAGAATCTCTAACCTTTTCTTTTGTTGGGTTAAATAATTAACAAAAGTGGCGACTCCGTTATGTTTTGTGAGATAACCGTGTTCGGCTTTTTCACCCCAAAACTCGTCGCGTTCTATCCGCGCGGGGCGGGATCCTTATAGTGGTGACTCCGCTGGGGATTAAAGTGTCCACAAACTTCTTTTTAGAAATTTTGGGGGTGCTTTTGTGTGGGTCAAACTCCCGTTCCCCATTTCCGTTAACTTTTGTGTTTGTTTTGTGTGTGCTGTGTTTCTGTTTGAACTTTCTGGAGATGAAACTGTTCTGGAAATGCAATAAACTGGGGCTTGAGGATTAGAAGCAGAAAACTGCAAAAAAATAATTGCCAGCATGCTATAGCCGTACGGCTATGTTGGGCAGGGAACAGAATGTTCCAAAATTTAACAATTTTGTGCAGGGCAGGAACATTCTGTGTCCCTTTGGCTTCTGCTTGTCCAGGTTCCAAATTTACAGTTTTGTTTGAGCACATTACCTTCTTCTTTTCTAGCCAAAACTTGGTTTTTGAAGCTTGGTCATGCACAAACTTTTGGACATAAATTTGGGTTTTCAAAACCTCTTTGTGCATAACCCATTTTGTAAAAGATTTTTGAATTCTTTGTTGTACACAACTTGTTTTGCAAATGATTTTCAAAAGAATTGTTCTTCTTGAAAAATGTTGATTTCAAAGGATTCTTTGGTTGTGCACAATTTTTTGTACATACAAGTTTTGGCTTTGTTTGTTCATATGATTCTTGCTTGATTGCTTGTATAAATAGCTCATTCATGCTTGATCATTTTTGTTGATTATACATTGCTCATGATGTTAAAACGAATTGAAAATTTCTATTTTAACTCAAAAGGGAACATAGAATGGCTTCACACTACGCGCACTTGACCTTGCACGTTCCAAATACCCTTTAAAACCGGGATGGATGCCACGATGCAGCTTGATTGGTGCTCTTGTGCCCTTCTAGCGTTCACGGGTCCATTCCACCTCCCCTTCCGACCCGAGTCAACCACACTGGTCCGTGACACACAAATACCGAGACCTTGGTTCGTTTTTGGTCTAGCTCACGTTACCACGTCCCTAATACGTGTCTGAGATTAATTGTGGCCAAGTTAATGCCCGAGTCATGACTCCTTGTGAAAGCAAGTGTGACCAAGGTCAACATTGACCCGGTCCTTGACTTATGCGTTAATGTTGACCGTAATTAACCTGAGTCATGTATTAAGGATAGGGTGACACCGTGTTGTCAAGACCTAATGAATGGTCCATACTAATCATCCTTAAGCCCAAGGATAAGGTTCGAGAGCCCTCATCAAAGATGAGGTTATACCGGAAGTCCCTTAAGTCCTTAAGACGAATCTCGATCTTAACCGGGGCTTAATCATGATTGGAATGGCTCACGCATTGGGAATCTTGCGACACACTAGACCCTAGGTTCGTTAATTTCGGTCGGTGGAGGCCGCTTGCCCTATAGGACCCTCGCCCGGGACAGTCCATCCTTGGGAGTGTGCAAGGCAGGTGAAAAACGAGGGGTCTATAGGCGTAGTGACGGCCTCCACTGATCCAGGATGTAGAATAGTTGCAAAAAAGAAGAGAAATATTTTCCAACCAGTTAGGAATAAATGTGTTTTAAGTAAACATGAACATAATTAATAATAATGAACCGTCATGTTGCATGAGCCTAAACCCATTCTCCCAAACACCAACCCGAGTTGATACCCGAGTCTGAAATGAACCTCCCTCTCCTCCGCAGCTCGTAAGAAGTAGGTTAGAGTTCCGGGTCATCGTCTGATTAGTGCCGAGTCTGACAGTTCATCAGCAGCTTCATTCAGACTTCTCTGAATGGCTAGTCTGGCAGGAAGTAGTAGTGGGGGTGACAACGCAGCGGATCCTAATGGTCTGAGTAGGGAAGAGCTGGTACAAGCTCTAGAGGCCACCAGGGCCCGGGAAGAGAATGTTAAGAAACGTCATGAGGATATCCATAATAGGGTTATGGAAGCCATGAGGCAGAGAGGGGTAGCCGTTGTGTTTGAAAATGACGGAAGTTTTGTGGAGATCACTGATGAAGAGGGAATTGAGAATGTGCAGCCCCGAGGATATAACTGAGTTTCGCCCCCTCAAGATTACCCAAATGTGGAGACCTCACGTCCCACATTCCAAGCCACCACTCACCAAAATCTGCCTACCACTCATGCTTCATTTGTCCCGTCGGGCGGTTTTCCCATATACCCGTCAGGGTTCAACTTGTATGACACAATCCCAAGTAGCCGAGCACCCTTGGCTCCAGCTACCATTGGCCTGCCACCTCCGGATTTGCCAACCACATCTCGAGAAGTGCCTTACCCACTTAACCACCCAATGGCCCAAATCTCTGAAGCAATCCCACCATATATCCCGACAAGTAACCCGGCACTAGGGTATGTCTACACCCATTTGCCACCTCAAAATCCTCCTCCGATGGTCCCATCCACCACTTCACCTCCCGCCACAATGCCAGTAACGAGCCAAACTGTGGGATCAATCAACTCAAGCCCACATGTGGACCCCCAGATGGGGTGGTTGGTAGAGAAATTGAAACAAATGGAAGAGAGATTTGAGGGGATGAACGAAAGGAAATCCTCCTTGGGGATCACCGAACCCAACAAGATTGTTCCTCTGCCTCACAAGTTCAAAATGCCAGAGATAGACAAATTTGACGGAACTGCCTGCCCCCAGACTCATCTCAATGCTTATACTTTAGCCATGAGAGCAAAAGGGTGTACCATGCAGCAAATGGCCGATCACTTCCAACTGTCCTTGAGAGGAAACGCCCTCAAGTGGTTCTTCCACTTGAAAAATGAATCTCGAGCAACATGGGATGTAATCAAAGAAGCATTCCTCACCAAGTATCGGTCAAACCTAGAATGGGAAACCAACTGGGTTGTGTTGGGTTTCCAAGTAACATGCGCAGCGGAATATAGCAATTAAAATTTTAAGAAAACCCAAAGCCATGGATCCGTTCATATGATTAAATCAAATACAACAAGATGAATAGAGGAATAACTAACCCTTGATGGCTATGAATTTTCTCTTGATCTTTGGTGGAGAAACTTGAAGACTTGATCACGATCACAAAGCTTGAACACGAACTTTGAAGATGATGATTTTCACCCTCTAGCGGTATCCACACTTCGAACGAATATCAAAGGAGCTTCTTTGATCTTGGTTGCTAGACCAAATATTATGAAACACACTTTCACAATACAATAGAGAACTATATGGAATTTATTTGTGAATTATTTTGTTCCTCAATCAATGATATCTTAGAACAACTGTTGACTCTGTGGTGGACCCATCAACAACTGTCTCATCATCCCCTTAAGGTCCTCAACATCTGTCTCAAGCTTATTTTTCACACCACCACTAGAATTTGCAACACTAACCTGTCTAAAACTTGACCTCCTGCCATGTGTCCGAGTGCTCTTAGCCAACTCATCAATAATCTCATTCGCCTCCTCAGTCGTCTTGTTAAGAATACTACCCCCACAGCAAGAATCCACCAAGCGCTTATCCTGAACCGTCAAACCCCCATAGAAATATACTATCAGTTGTTCATCATCAAATCCATGATACGGGCAACTCCTGCACAACTTGTGGAACCTGTTGTAATAATCATACAAGGTCTCTTCCACCTTCTGCTCCATGTTGCTAATGTCCCGCTTCATGACATTGATCTGATCTGGTGGGAAGAACTCATCCAAGAAAATCTCCTTCATCTCCTGCCATGTGGTGATACTGTTAGGTGGGAGATGATAGTACCACGCACTAGCATCATCTTTCAGAGTGAAAGAAAATTCTCTAAGGAGGAGATGCTCAATCGGGAGTGCTGCAGGCTTCATACTCTGACAAATCTGCACAAACTGGGATATATGTTGGTTTGGGTTTTCACCGGGCATACCCATGAAGTGTGGTAGTTGACTCAACAAACCCGGCTTCAACTCAAATGTAACCCCAGTAGGCAGATCGGGGAATTTAACTGCATGAGGTTGCTCACTCCAATTTGGGGCAGTTTTCTGCCTTAATGTTTGAGCCGCCATTTTTTCAGTCGACACAATTGCTTTGGATTTCCTGCTTTGTTTCTTTCGATTTCTAGGTCAAGACTTGCAAGCAATTCGTCAGTAGAACGGGTGTGGACCTTAAAAGGTACCACACTAAAAACAAATAACTAAATAACAGAAATAACTAAAAAGAAAATTAAATTAAATTAACTAAACTAAAAATAAAACTAAACTAAATAAACTAAATTAAAACAAATAAAAAAAGAAAGAAAGAACAATAAAATAAGAATGTAAACTAAATAAACTAAATTAAAACAAATAAGAACGTAAAATTTGATAGGCTAAATCGCACACCTACAAATTAAACTGGACTAGGTTCTAAAAATATAGCTAGGGCAAGTCCAGAATCGATCCACGAAGAACGGTTATTTATTTACGAACAGTCACTTGACCAGATTGGGGGAAAATATATTTATTAATGAAATTTGCTCGGGTAGATGGGTATGAACTTAAATTGCTATCTACTATTTGGGACTGCCATGAGCTAATTATGGGTGCCTTGTCAATAATGAAATTCCCAAGTGGGTAGGGAGAGGGTGCTGTGATATTTTAGGAGCCTTAATCACCCTGCTTTGTGTCTTTGCCCCTGCCATCTTACTTAGTGTTCACAATGTGGACATTGCTTTGTTTAAGTTTGGGGGTGGGGTGCATTGTTGGTATTTAAAAAAAAAAAATGTTTTTTTATTTTTTGTTTTTGTCGGGTTCGAACTACGGTGACCTGAGCTCTTTATTGTCCTAAGGGGAACGTAGGCAGCTATGCGCGGTCAAAATTTTTGTTTTTGTTTGAGTCTTGTTGTGTGACTTGGCCTTTGTCCGTGATAGTACAAATTAATTATGCATGCTTAAGTTGAAATCCTTTAATGCTATACTTGTCTGGATATATAACTTGATTGATCTATGATTCTCCACCTTTTTTGAGCACTTTTATGTTAATTACTTTGATCACCGGAAGACTTAGATGACCATTATTTAGTTGACTTATTCACTACATTCTCGGGAACTTTAGAACTTTCTTGATTGATTTTCGAGGCGAAATTTTTGGGATTATGATTGACCAGAGGGATGACGTAGGCATTCTTTGTTAGTCATATATTAAGCTTTAAACCACCCTTTATAAAATCATCCCTAGTTACCCTATTTGTGCCTAAAGTAAAAGAATGGAGTGTGCAAAAGCACACAACGACCCTCATTTGACATCGTTTCTCGTACCCACATTTACTCACCTCTTAGCCTATACACTTTTCCTTACCCATCAAGAGAGTGTAATTAAAGAATGAAAGACAAGGTAAAGTGAGATTATGGATGATATTTGAAATGGGCAAAAGTGATTGGAAGTTTGAGAAACCGTTATAAGGTAACTTTGGAAAGAAAAGTGAGACAAGAGGCTCAAAAACCGTTGATGAAAAAAAAAAAAAAAAAAAAAAAAGAGAGCTCTCTTGAAAAAAAAAAAAAAAAAAGTTGAGAAAAATATATATAAAAAAAAAAAAAAAAGGTTCAAAGAACCCTCACTTGTGTGCAAGTATAGAAGAAAAAGGGGAGGTAGAAAAGGGAATGCATTCAACTCAAAGTCAAAAGTATTATATGTCAAAGTTCAAGTTGGGGGTTGATGCATTGGTGAAACGAAAGAGGCCCATGAGTTGTACAAAATTGTGTTATTATTTGAAGACTCTTTGGTTATTCTCTCTTGAATTTGAATTCTTTACCTTTCGTTTGTAGCCCTTAACCGAGCCTAAACATTACAAGCTAATAAAGTCCTAACTGATCTTTGGTTGATTGTAGTCCCCATTAGTGGAGATAGTCATGAAAAACAAGCTATTTGGTTCTTGATCATCACACTTCATGTTCCATTGAATCTTTAACTCCATATATCATATCTATTAGAGAATGAGTGGATTCTTGACTTTATAATGTATTCCGGGTTTGACGGTGATCTAGTTATTGCATTGCGCACACACACGGAGAATCATGGTGATATTTTATTGATTGGGTTGCATATTTTAGACTTGCATGGTGCTCTTTGATTTCATCTTGAGTGCGTATAATTGATTTATGAGACTTTTATGGGCTAATGATCATGACTTGACAAGAACAATAATAAAAAAAAATGTGTTTTGCTTTAGTAGATTAGTTTGTTTTATTTTAGTAGATTTTTTTATTTTTTTTTTGTTTGGTAGGTAGTTTACTTTTGTTTTACTTGAGGACAAGTAAATGATTAAGTTTGGGGGTATTTGATGAGTGAGTTTTTACTCATTTAATTAGATACTTTTATGCTTAATTATTGCTTTGTTCTCAAGCTTTTGTTTTTGATTTGTGTATTTTTGTGTCTTTGTTGTGTAGGGTGATTATGTGCTTAATCTACAAGAAAACGGAGAAAAAGAGGTTAAATGAGCAATTTTATGAAGGCCAGGGCTGCTGTGCAAAATCTGCTGAAATCCAGGGACTAAACTGCAATTTCTGATACACAGGGACTGTTCTGGAATTTTTTGAAATACTGAGGACCAAACTGGAAATTATCAAAATATTAGGGACCTTAGAGGAATTTCGGAATTCAACCCAAAAATTACCCCAAGTTGGAGAAGGAATTTAATTTCCTAATTCATTATGATATCTTTTGACTATTCTTTTTAGTTTAGGATTTCTTTTTAGTTTCCTTTTCTTTTTACAATTCTTTTTCCTTTTAGATTTAGGTTAGTTTTCTTCCTATAAATACTAGATTAGTTTTCTTATGTTTTTTATCAAACAATGTAGCTAGTAAATATTTGTAAGGGTTGCAAGGTTGGAGATAACTTTTATCTTTTTATTTAATTGAGGTATTTTTCTTTTCATCTTTTAATTCTATTCATAATTTTACTTGTGCTTATTCTAAATTGATTGCTAGGGTTTATAGACTTGATCAACCTGTTTATCCTTGTCAATTGATTTATGCTAGAATTTTCTATGACTGTGCCAGTGTAGATATTCATAAGTAGCATCTTTACGATTTATGCATGTGCCATGGTAAATTGTGAAGTGGGTAAAATTAGACGATTATCTATATGAAATAATTGTAGAAATCGTTCTTGATCTTAGTTTCTTAAAACAATCAAGCAATTAATTTTTAGATCTAGACTGTGCCAGTTAGATTTGATTATTGATTAGGGTTTCTTGTGAGTGTGCCACTGCTAGTAACTAAACTGAAAGAAGAAACAGAGATTGAAATAAATCTCGTGATCAAGTGAATAGGGTGAAAAGTGAAAAGATGTACCAATGATATTTGAATTAAAGACGAAGATATCTTTTAATTATGCGATTCCTATCATTTATATGCTTGCTCATGTTGATCACCTATCCTTTATTACTGTTACTTTATTTTATTGTTTTAAAATAGTTAAATAACTTTGAATTAATCCAAGTCCCTGTGGATCGACCCTTGTGTTTGCATATTGCTATAACGATAGCTCGTGCACTTGCGAGGTATTATAATTTTGTCTATTAAGTTTTTGGCGCCGTTGCCGGGGACTTGCACTTTAATCTTAGTTATTTAATTGTCTATCTTAGTTAGTGTTTACGTCACTCGAAAGAGTCTCCTTGAGTTTGTGGGTTTATAGAGGACTGTAAATAGTGTCACCCTCCAAAAAGATTTTTATTTTAGTTTTACTTTTAAAGTGCCTCCAATTTGTAAAACCTTGCAATTTATTTATTTTATTATTATTAATTTTTGTTAGTTTTTAGTTTCATATTTTTGCTTCAATGGATATTATGCTTGGGGTTGTTTTTTGTTGAAGTAGCAGGCTAGTGAACGGCAGAAAGGGGCAGTGGCTAAAATGAAAAAGGTTAAAAAAAAAACAGGCTCTGCTGATTTACAGAGAGGTGTTGTGCGAGAAGTTTAGAAGAAAAAAAAAAAAAAAAAAAAACGTGCCTGGTACATACGTTTCTTGTTCTGGGCCGCCGGTTTGGGCCTGCTGAGATGGGCCTCGCCTTGTTTCCTTCTTTGGTCTGATTTGGGCTCCTTCTTCTTCTTTCTTCATTTCTCATCATCAACCTAACAAATATTCTCAAATACTCTTCCGTCCCAATTGACTTTCTTTCATATATTTTGGGAATTATTTTTAACTAAAAAATAAATTATATCGGGCTAAAATATAAAAACACTAAAATGCGCCCGAATTATAAATAAGCCCAAAAATATATATTTGCCCAAAATTACATAAAACTAAACTAAAATACATAAAAATTATCATTTAAGCATCATAAAATCCTAGGAATAAAGTGTATCAAATCCGTCTCATCAAATTCCCCCACGCTTAGACCTTTACTCGTCCCTTAGTAAAATCCTATCCCCCCTCTAAACACCGGTCTAATTAGCGTAGCATGGAGAAAAATGATTCCTAGTCACCTCTAAACCACCAATCAAACTCAACAATTAAAATCACGAAGTGTAGAAACTCCGTCTCCTTATAACTCCTTAAAGATATAATAACAATGACACTAGCTTGATACCAACACCATAATAAACGGTATCCAAACTAAATGCCTACTCAAAAGCCAAGGGGAACTAAAAATGTCCTTAATTTCCCCCACGCTTATCTCACACTACAATCTCCCTCATAAAAACAAAAGTTAGTGCATGATTAATAAATATGCACAAAACTTACCTCGTAACAAAACACCAACACCCCCTTATATCTCCAAGAAAAGAACGAGGATTTCTAACCTAAACTCCACTATCCGAACCTCCTACTCCAATAGTGTATATCCTACCCAAAACTCCAAACCTCCCTTATGTCTTCTCTCCGGTGGATGTATGATAATTTATTACTCAAACCTCACCTTTTGCCTAAGCGCCCTTTCGGGTTTTCACTTAGCCACTCATTTTTTTTTTTCAATTTTTTTTTTTTTTTATGCACACCCTGGTTTTTGCCTAGACTGCCCTTTCGGGTTTTCAATCTAGCGGGCTTCTTTTCTTGTGCGTTTTTTTTTTTTTTTTTTTTTTTTTAAGAAAAACTAACTATCTAGAAATAAAATGCGTACTATACAACTTTTTTAAGAAAAACTAACTATCTAGAAATAAAATGCGTACTATACAACTACAAACCCTTCCCCCACGCTTAAACTACACAGTGTCCTCAGTGTGTAAAAGTAAATAAACATAAGGACAGTTTAAACGTAAGGGAATAAATGGTACCTCATTAATGCACACTCCACCCCGTTTGAGCTCGAATTGTCTTCATGAATCCCTTCTCCTTTTTGTTCATCGTGCTCAAATCTCCATGCTTCTCCATCGAACCACTAGCCATCATCACTTCTTCCTCACCTCCAAATGCATGTTTTCGGTGCTCAGGAAGATTCTTCACCGCTAGTGGTTCATGTTTTACCACCGGGATCTTCAAATCATCATCCTCACGACAAATATTGGACTCATCCTCTACCTTTGGCTCTACTACATCCATAAAACACAACCCACGAACATCCTTAGGGTCTTTCTTGGAGAAAAAAATATTGAACTCCATTAAATCCCCATCAAACTCCATAGTCAATGAACCATTCGACACATCTAGCTTGGTATGAGCCGTAGACATAAAAGGCCTCCCCAACAGAATGGGAGCCTTAGGATCCGTATCCATATCTAACACATAAAAATCAGCAGGGAAAATGAACTTACCAACCCGGACCAAAACATCCTCAACCTTCCCCTTAGGGTATGCATTGGATCTATCCGCCAACTGAATCACAACCCGTGTATCCTGTAAAGGTCCCAACTTGAGCTTTTCAAACAATGCATAAGGCATGACATTGATTGAAGCACCCAAGTCAAGCATAGCATTATGCTCACTATCATCACCCAAAGACACCGGTATCACAAACATGCCCGGATCAGTACACTTCTTGGGCATCTTCTTATGGTAGACCGCAGACACATGCTCTTTCATCTTCACCTTTTTCTGACTTCTCGCTTTCTGATCCCTCTTCAGCGTACACAGCGCCTTAAGGAATTTGGCATATCTCGGAACAGTCTGCAGCAAGTCTAAAAATGGGATATTTACCTCAAGCCTTTTGAAAGTGTCATATATAGCATTGTCAGGCTCATGTTCTCGCGATCTTTTCCATGCCTCAGGAAATGGAACATCCGGCTCAAAAACTGTGGGCTCTGGTGTAGCTTTTTTCTCCTCCTCCGGGGTTTTCTCAGTAGGCACAACCTGCTCAACCTCAATCACTGGCTCCTCCGGTACAACTTCCTTCCCAATCTCCTTACCACTGCGCAAAGTCATGGCACATGCACTCTGCTTAGGGTTCGGTTCTGGTCTAGACTGTACCTTCTCTGCCTCTCTGACCTCTAATCTCCCAACTGCATCCACTATCTGACCAATCTGTCTCTCTAGATTACCAATACTCGCATCGGTCTTCTGTTGATACTGCTGGAAATTGCTATTCATCATGCTCACCGACTGTGCTAAGGAGTGAATCATATCATCTGTAGACTGTCTCGGAGGGTTACTCTGATACTGCTGCTGCTGCACATATGGTGGTGGTCTGTACTGGTTAGTCTGGTACTGCTGACTCTGTGGTGGACCCATCAACAACTGTCTCATCATCCCCTTAAGGTCCTCAACATCTGTCTCAAGCTTATTTTTCACACCACCACTAGAATTTGCAACACTAACCTGTCTAAAACTTGACCTCCTGCCATGTGTCCGAGTGCTCTTAGCCAACTCATCAATAATCTCATTCGCCTCCTCAGTCGTCTTGTTAAGAATACTACCCCCACAGCAAGAATCCACCAAGCGCTTATCCTGAACCGTCAAACCCCCATAGAAATATACTATCAGTTGTTCATCATCAAATCCATGATACGGGCAACTCCTGCACAACTTGTGGAACCTGTTGTAATAATCATACAAGGTCTCTTCCACCTTCTGCTCCATGTTGCTAATGTCCCGCTTCATGACATTGATCTGATCTGGTGGGAAGAACTCATCCAAGAAAATCTCCTTCATCTCCTGCCATGTGGTGATACTGTTAGGTGGGAGATGATAGTACCACGCACTAGCATCATCTTTCAGAGTGAAAGAAAATTCTCTAAGGAGGAGATGCTCAATCGGGAGTGCTGCAGGCTTCATACTCTGACAAATCTGCACAAACTGGGATATATGTTGGTTTGGGTTTTCACCGGGCATACCCATGAAGTGTGGTAGTTGACTCAACAAACCCGGCTTCAACTCAAATGTAACCCCAGTAGGCAGATCGGGGAATTTAACTGCATGAGGTTGCTCACTCCAATTTGGGGCAGTTTTCTGCCTTAATGTTTGAGCCGCCATTTTTTCAGTCGACACAATTGCTTTGGATTTCCTGCTTTGTTTCTTTCGATTTCTAGGTCAAGACTTGCAAGCAATTCGTCAGTAGAACGGGTGTGGACCTTAAAAGGTACCACACTAAAACAAATAACTAAATAACAGAAATAACTAAAAAGAAAATTAAATTAAATTAACTAAACTAAAAATAAAACTAAACTAAATAAACTAAATTAAAACAAATAAAAAAAGAAAGAAAGAACAATAAAATAAGAATGTAAACTAAATAAACTAAATTAAAACAAATAAGAACGTAAAATTTGATAGGCTAAATCGCACACCTACAAATTAAACTGGACTAGGTTCTAAAAATATAGCTAGGGCAAGTCCAGAATCGATCCACGAAGAACGGTTATTTATTTACGAACAGCCACTTGACCAGATTGGGGGAAAATATATTTATTAATGAAATTTGCTCGGGTAGATGGGTATGAACTTAAATTGCTATCTACTATTTGGGACTGCCATGAGCTAATTATGGGTGCCTTGTCAATAATGAAATTCCCAAGTGGGTAGGGAGAGGGTGCTGTGATATTTTAGGAGCCTTAATCACCCTGCTTTGTGTCTTTGCCCCTGCCATCTTACTTAGTGTTCACAATGTGGACATTGCTTTGTTTAAGTTTGGGGGTGGGGTGCATTGTTGGTATTTAAAAAAAAAAAATGTTTTTTTATTTTTTGTTTTTGTCGGGTTCGAACTACGGTGACCTGAGCTCTTTATTGTCCTAAGGGGAACGTAGGCAGCTATGCGCGGTCAAAATTTTTGTTTTTGTTTGAGTCTTGTTGTGTGACTTGGCCTTTGTCCGTGATAGTACAAATTAATTATGCATGCTTAAGTTGAAATCCTTTAATGCTATACTTGTCTGGATATATAACTTGATTGATATGATTGATCTATGATTCTCCACCTTTTTTGAGCACTTTTATGTTAATTACTTTGATCACCGGAAGACTTAGATGACCATTATTTAGTTGACTTATTCACTACATTCTCGGGAACTTTAGAACTTTCTTGATTGATTTTCGAGGCGAAATTTTTGGGATTATGATTGACCAGAGGGATGACGTAGGCATTCTTTGTTAGTCATATATTAAGCTTTAAACCACCCTTTATAAAATCATCCCTAGTTACCCTATTTGTGCCTAAAGTAAAAGAATGGAGTGTGCAAAAGCACACAACGACCCTCATTTGACATCGTTTCTCGTACCCACATTTACTCACCTCTTAGCCTATACACTTTTCCTTACCCATCAAGAGAGTGTAATTAAAGAATGAAAGACAAGGTAAAGTGAGATTATGGATGATATTTGAAATGGGCAAAAGTGATTGGAAGTTTGAGAAACCGTTATAAGGTAACTTTGGAAAGAAAAGTGAGACAAGAGGCTCAAAAACCGTTGATGAAAAAAAAAAAAAAAAAAAAAAGAAGAGCTCTCTTGAAAAAAAAAAAAAAAAAGTTGAGAAAAATATATATAAAAAAAAAAAAAAAGGTTCAAAGAACCCTCACTTGTGTGCAAGTATAGAAGAAAAAGGGGAGGTAGAAAAGGGAATGCATTCAACTCAAAGTCAAAAGTATTATATGTCAAAGTTCAAGTTGGGGGTTGATGCATTGGTGAAACGAAAGAGGCCCATGAGTTGTACAAAATTGTGTTATTATTTGAAGACTCTTTGGTTATTCTCTCTTGAATTTGAATTCTTTACCTTTCGTTTGTAGCCCTTAACCGAGCCTAAACATTACAAGCTAATAAAGTCCTAACTGATCTTTGGTTGATTGTAGTCCCCATTAGTGGAGATAGTCATGAAAAACAAGCTATTTGGTTCTTGATCATCACACTTCATGTTCCATTGAATCTTTAACTCCATATATCATATCTATTAGAGAATGAGTGGATTCTTGACTTTATAATGTATTCCGGGTTTGACGGTGATCTAGTTATTGCATTGCGCACACACACGGAGAATCATGGTGATATTTTATTGATTGGGTTGCATATTTTAGACTTGCATGGTGCTCTTTGATTTCATCTTGAGTGCGTATAATTGATTTATGAGACTTTTATGGGCTAATGATCATGACTTGACAAGAACAATAATAAAAAAAAATGTGTTTTGCTTTAGTAGATTAGTTTGTTTTATTTTAGTAGATTTTTTTATTTTTTTTTTGTTTGGTAGGTAGTTTACTTTTGTTTTACTTGAGGACAAGTAAATGATTAAGTTTGGGGTATTTGATGAGTGAGTTTTTACTCATTTAATTAGATACTTTTATGCTTAATTATTGCTTTGTTCTCAAGCTTTTGTTTTTGATTTGTGTATTTTTGTGTCTTTGTTGTGTAGGGTGATTATGTGCTTAATCTACAAGAAAACGGAGAAAAAGAGGTTAAATGAGCAATTTTATGAAGGCCAGGGCTGCTGTGCAAAATCTGCTGAAATCCAGGGACTAAACTGCAATTTCT
Organism: Campanula takesimana; assembly: GCA_026119855.1. NCBI lineage: Eukaryota > Viridiplantae > Streptophyta > Magnoliopsida > Asterales > Campanulaceae > Campanula > Campanula takesimana. The sequence goes on from JAOWBW010000994.1 coordinate 206,837, forward strand.
GATACACAGGGACTGTTCTGGAATTTTTTGAAATACTGAGGACCAAACTGGAAATTATCAAAATATTAGGGACCTTAGAGGAATTTCGGAATTCAACCCAAAAATTACCCCAAGTTGGAGAAGGAATTTAATTTCCTAATTCATTATGATATCTTTTGACTATTCTTTTTAGTTTAGGATTTCTTTTTAGTTTCCTTTTCTTTTTACAATTCTTTTTCCTTTTAGATTTAGGTTAGTTTTCTTCCTATAAATACTAGATTAGTTTTCTTATGTTTTTTATCAAACAATGTAGCTAGTAAATATTTGTAAGGGTTGCAAGGTTGGAGATAACTTTTATCTTTTTATTTAATTGAGGTATTTTTCTTTTCATCTTTTAATTCTATTCATAATTTTACTTGTGCTTATTCTAAATTGATTGCTAGGGTTTATAGACTTGATCAACCTGTTTATCCTTGTCAATTGATTTATGCTAGAATTTTCTATGACTGTGCCAGTGTAGATATTCATAAGTAGCATCTTTACGATTTATGCATGTGCCATGGTAAATTGTGAAGTGGGTAAAATTAGACGATTATCTATATGAAATAATTGTAGAAATCGTTCTTGATCTTAGTTTCTTAAAACAATCAAGCAATTAATTTTTAGATCTAGACTGTGCCAGTTAGATTTGATTATTGATTAGGGTTTCTTGTGAGTGTGCCACTGCTAGTAACTAAACTGAAAGAAGAAACAGAGATTGAAATAAATCTCGTGATCAAGTGAATAGGGTGAAAAGTGAAAAGATGTACCAATGATATTTGAATTAAAGACGAAGATATCTTTTAATTATGCGATTCCTATCATTTATATGCTTGCTCATGTTGATCACCTATCCTTTATTACTGTTACTTTATTTTATTGTTTTAAAATAGTTAAATAACTTTGAATTAATCCAAGTCCCTGTGGATCGACCCTTGTGTTTGCATATTGCTATAACGATAGCTCGTGCACTTGCGAGGTATTATAATTTTGTCTATTAAGTTTTTGGCGCCGTTGCCGGGGACTTGCACTTTAATCTTAGTTATTTAATTGTCTATCTTAGTTAGTGTTTACGTCACTCGAAAGAGTCTCCTTGAGTTTGTGGGTTTATAGAGGACTGTAAATAGTGTCACCCTCCAAAAAGATTTTTATTTTAGTTTTACTTTTAAAGTGCCTCCAATTTGTAAAACCTTGCAATTTATTTATTTTATTATTATTAATTTTTGTTAGTTTTTAGTTTCATATTTTTGCTTCAATGGATATTATGCTTGGGGTTGTTTTTTGTTGAAGTAGCAGGCTAGTGAACGGCAGAAAGGGGCAGTGGCTAAAATGAAAAAGGTTAAAAAAAAAAACAGGCTCTGCTGATTTACAGAGAGGTGTTGTGCGAGAAGTTTAGAAGAAAAAAAAAAAAAAAAAAACGTGCCTGGTACATACGTTTCTTGTTCTGGGCCGCCGGTTTGGGCCTGCTGAGATGGGCCTCGCCTTGTTTCCTTCTTTGGTCTGATTTGGGCTCCTTCTTCTTCTTTCTTCATTTCTCATCATCAACCTAACAAATATTCTCAAATACTCTTCCGTCCCAATTGACTTTCTTTCATATATTTTGGGAATTATTTTTAACTAAAAAATAAATTATATCGGGCTAAAATATAAAAACACTAAAATGCGCCCGAATTATAAATAAGCCCAAAAATATATATTTGCCCAAAATTACATAAAACTAAACTAAAATACATAAAAATTATCATTTAAGCATCATAAAATCCTAGGAATAAAGTGTATCAAATCCGTCTCATCAAATTCCCCCACGCTTAGACCTTTACTCGTCCCTTAGTAAAATCCTATCCCCCCTCTAAACACCGGTCTAATTAGCGTAGCATGGAGAAAAATGATTCCTAGTCACCTCTAAACCACCAATCAAACTCAACAATTAAAATCACGAAGTGTAGAAACTCCGTCTCCTTATAACTCCTTAAAGATATAATAACAATGACACTAGCTTGATACCAACACCATAATAAACGGTATCCAAACTAAATGCCTACTCAAAAGCCAAGGGGAACTAAAAATGTCCTTAATTTCCCCCACGCTTATCTCACACTACAATCTCCCTCATAAAAACAAAAGTTAGTGCATGATTAATAAATATGCACAAAACTTACCTCGTAACAAAACACCAACACCCCCTTATATCTCCAAGAAAAGAACGAGGATTTCTAACCTAAACTCCACTATCCGAACCTCCTACTCCAATAGTGTATATCCTACCCAAAACTCCAAACCTCCCTTATGTCTTCTCTCCGGTGGATGTATGATAATTTATTACTCAAACCTCACCTTTTGCCTAAGCGCCCTTTCGGGTTTTCACTTAGCCACTCATTTTTTTTTTTCAATTTTTTTTTTTTTTTATGCACACCCTGGTTTTTGCCTAGACTGCCCTTTCGGGTTTTCAATCTAGCGGGCTTCTTTTCTTGTGCGTTTTTTTTTTTTTTTTTTTTTTTTAAGAAAAACTAACTATCTAGAAATAAAATGCGTACTATACAACTTTTTTAAGAAAAACTAACTATCTAGAAATAAAATGCGTACTATACAACTACAAACCCTTCCCCCACGCTTAAACTACACAGTGTCCTCAGTGTGTAAAAGTAAATAAACATAAGGACAGTTTAAACGTAAGGGAATAAATGGTACCTCATTAATGCACACTCCACCCCGTTTGAGCTCGAATTGTCTTCATGAATCCCTTCTCCTTTTTGTTCATCGTGCTCAAATCTCCATGCTTCTCCATCGAACCACTAGCCATCATCACTTCTTCCTCACCTCCAAATGCATGTTTTCGGTGCTCAGGAAGATTCTTCACCGCTAGTGGTTCATGTTTTACCACCGGGATCTTCAAATCATCATCCTCACGACAAATATTGGACTCATCCTCTACCTTTGGCTCTACTACATCCATAAAACACAACCCACGAACATCCTTAGGGTCTTTCTTGGAGAAAAAAATATTGAACTCCATTAAATCCCCATCAAACTCCATAGTCAATGAACCATTCGACACATCTAGCTTGGTATGAGCCGTAGACATAAAAGGCCTCCCCAACAGAATGGGAGCCTTAGGATCCGTATCCATATCTAACACATAAAAATCAGCAGGGAAAATGAACTTACCAACCCGGACCAAAACATCCTCAACCTTCCCCTTAGGGTATGCATTGGATCTATCCGCCAACTGAATCACAACCCGTGTATCCTGTAAAGGTCCCAACTTGAGCTTTTCAAACAATGCATAAGGCATGACATTGATTGAAGCACCCAAGTCAAGCATAGCATTATGCTCACTATCATCACCCAAAGACACCGGTATCACAAACATGCCCGGATCAGTACACTTCTTGGGCATCTTCTTATGGTAGACCGCAGACACATGCTCTTTCATCTTCACCTTTTTCTGACTTCTCGCTTTCTGATCCCTCTTCAGCGTACACAGCGCCTTAAGGAATTTGGCATATCTCGGAACAGTCTGCAGCAAGTCTAAAAATGGGATATTTACCTCAAGCCTTTTGAAAGTGTCATATATAGCATTGTCAGGCTCATGTTCTCGCGATCTTTTCCATGCCTCAGGAAATGGAACATCCGGCTCAAAAACTGTGGGCTCTGGTGTAGCTTTTTTCTCCTCCTCCGGGGTTTTCTCAGTAGGCACAACCTGCTCAACCTCAATCACTGGCTCCTCCGGTACAACTTCCTTCCCAATCTCCTTACCACTGCGCAAAGTCATGGCACATGCACTCTGCTTAGGGTTCGGTTCTGGTCTAGACTGTACCTTCTCTGCCTCTCTGACCTCTAATCTCCCAACTGCATCCACTATCTGACCAATCTGTCTCTCTAGATTACCAATACTCGCATCGGTCTTCTGTTGATACTGCTGGAAATTGCTATTCATCATGCTCACCGACTGTGCTAAGGAGTGAATCATATCATCTGTAGACTGTCTCGGAGGGTTACTCTGATACTGCTGCTGCTGCACATATGGTGGTGGTCTGTACTGGTTAGTCTGGTACTGCTGACTCTGTGGTGGACCCATCAACAACTGTCTCATCATCCCCTTAAGGTCCTCAACATCTGTCTCAAGCTTATTTTTCACACCACCACTAGAATTTGCAACACTAACCTGTCTAAAACTTGACCTCCTGCCATGTGTCCGAGTGCTCTTAGCCAACTCATCAATAATCTCATTCGCCTCCTCAGTCGTCTTGTTAAGAATACTACCCCCACAGCAAGAATCCACCAAGCGCTTATCCTGAACCGTCAAACCCCCATAGAAATATACTATCAGTTGTTCATCATCAAATCCATGATACGGGCAACTCCTGCACAACTTGTGGAACCTGTTGTAATAATCATACAAGGTCTCTTCCACCTTCTGCTCCATGTTGCTAATGTCCCGCTTCATGACATTGATCTGATCTGGTGGGAAGAACTCATCCAAGAAAATCTCCTTCATCTCCTGCCATGTGGTGATACTGTTAGGTGGGAGATGATAGTACCACGCACTAGCATCATCTTTCAGAGTGAAAGAAAATTCTCTAAGGAGGAGATGCTCAATCGGGAGTGCTGCAGGCTTCATACTCTGACAAATCTGCACAAACTGGGATATATGTTGGTTTGGGTTTTCACCGGGCATACCCATGAAGTGTGGTAGTTGACTCAACAAACCCGGCTTCAACTCAAATGTAACCCCAGTAGGCAGATCGGGGAATTTAACTGCATGAGGTTGCTCACTCCAATTTGGGGCAGTTTTCTGCCTTAATGTTTGAGCCGCCATTTTTTCAGTCGACACAATTGCTTTGGATTTCCTGCTTTGTTTCTTTCGATTTCTAGGTCAAGACTTGCAAGCAATTCGTCAGTAGAACGGGTGTGGACCTTAAAAGGTACCACACTAAAAACAAATAACTAAATAACAGAAATAACTAAAAAGAAAATTAAATTAAATTAACTAAACTAAAAATAAAACTAAACTAAATAAACTAAATTAAAACAAATAAAAAAAGAAAGAAAGAACAATAAAATAAGAATGTAAACTAAATAAACTAAATTAAAACAAATAAGAACGTAAAATTTGATAGGCTAAATCGCACACCTACAAATTAAACTGGACTAGGTTCTAAAAATATAGCTAGGGCAAGTCCAGAATCGATCCACGAAGAACGGTTATTTATTTACGAACAGCCACTTGACCAGATTGGGGGAAAATATATTTATTAATGAAATTTGCTCGGGTAGATGGGTATGAACTTAAATTGCTATCTACTATTTGGGACTGCCATGAGCTAATTATGGGTGCCTTGTCAATAATGAAATTCCCAAGTGGGTAGGGAGAGGGTGCTGTGATATTTTAGGAGCCTTAATCACCCTGCTTTGTGTCTTTGCCCCTGCCATCTTACTTAGTGTTCACAATGTGGACATTGCTTTGTTTAAGTTTGGGGGTGGGGTGCATTGTTGGTATTTAAAAAAAAAAAAATGTTTTTTTATTTTTTGTTTTTGTCGGGTTCGAACTACGGTGACCTGAGCTCTTTATTGTCCTAAGGGGAACGTAGGCAGCTATGCGCGGTCAAAATTTTTGTTTTTGTTTGAGTCTTGTTGTGTGACTTGGCCTTTGTCCGTGATAGTACAAATTAATTATGCATGCTTAAGTTGAAATCCTTTAATGCTATACTTGTCTGGATATATAACTTGATTGATATGATTGATCTATGATTCTCCACCTTTTTTGAGCACTTTTATGTTAATTACTTTGATCACCGGAAGACTTAGATGACCATTATTTAGTTGACTTATTCACTACATTCTCGGGAACTTTAGAACTTTCTTGATTGATTTTCGAGGCGAAATTTTTGGGATTATGATTGACCAGAGGGATGACGTAGGCATTCTTTGTTAGTCATATATTAAGCTTTAAACCACCCTTTATAAAATCATCCCTAGTTACCCTATTTGTGCCTAAAGTAAAAGAATGGAGTGTGCAAAAGCACACAACGACCCTCATTTGACATCGTTTCTCGTACCCACATTTACTCACCTCTTAGCCTATACACTTTTCCTTACCCATCAAGAGAGTGTAATTAAAGAATGAAAGACAAGGTAAAGTGAGATTATGGATGATATTTGAAATGGGCAAAAGTGATTGGAAGTTTGAGAAACCGTTATAAGGTAACTTTGGAAAGAAAAGTGAGACAAGAGGCTCAAAAACCGTTGATGAAAAAAAAAAAAAAAAAAAAAAGAAGAGCTCTCTTGAAAAAAAAAAAAAAAAAAAGTTGAGAAAAATATATATAAAAAAAAAAAAAAAAGGTTCAAAGAACCCTCACTTGTGTGCAAGTATAGAAGAAAAAGGGGAGGTAGAAAAGGGAATGCATTCAACTCAAAGTCAAAAGTATTATGTGTCAAAGTTCAAGTTGGGGGTTGATGCATTGGTGAAACGAAAGAGGCCCATGAGTTGTACAAAATTGTGTTATTATTTGAAGACTCTTTGGTTATTCTCTCTTGAATTTGAATTCTTTACCTTTCGTTTGTAGCCCTTAACCGAGCCTAAACATTACAAGCTAATAAAGTCCTAACTGATCTTTGGTTGATTGTAGTCCCCATTAGTGGAGATAGTCATGAAAAACAAGCTATTTGGTTCTTGATCATCACACTTCATGTTCCATTGAATCTTTAACTCCATATATCATATCTATTAGAGAATGAGTGGATTCTTGACTTTATAATGTATTCCGGGTTTGACGGTGATCTAGTTATTGCATTGCGCACACACACGGAGAATCATGGTGATATTTTATTGATTGGGTTGCATATTTTAGACTTGCATGGTGCTCTTTGATTTCATCTTGAGTGCGTATAATTGATTTATGAGACTTTTATGGGCTAATGATCATGACTTGACAAGAACAATAATAAAAAAAAATGTGTTTTGCTTTAGTAGATTAGTTTGTTTTATTTTAGTAGATTTTTTTATTTTTTTTTGTTTGGTAGGTAGTTTACTTTTGTTTTACTTGAGGACAAGTAAATGATTAAGTTTGGGGGTATTTGATGAGTGAGTTTTTACTCATTTAATTAGATACTTTTATGCTTAATTATTGCTTTGTTCTCAAGCTTTTGTTTTTGATTTGTGTATTTTTGTGTCTTTGTTGTGTAGGGTGATTATGTGCTTAATCTACAAGAAAACGGAGAAAAAGAGGTTAAATGAGCAATTTTATGAAGGCCAGGGCTGCTGTGCAAAATCTGCTGAAATCCAGGGACTAAACTGCAATTTCTGATACACAGGGACTGTTCTGGAATTTTTTGAAATACTGAGGACCAAACTGGAAATTATCAAAATATTAGGGACCTTAGAGGAATTTCGGAATTCAACCCAAAAATTACCCCAAGTTGGAGAAGGAATTTAATTTCCTAATTCATTATGATATCTTTTGACTATTCTTTTTAGTTTAGGATTTCTTTTTAGTTTCCTTTTCTTTTTACAATTCTTTTTCCTTTTAGATTTAGGTTAGTTTTCTTCCTATAAATACTAGATTAGTTTTCTTATGTTTTTTATCAAACAATGTAGCTAGTAAATATTTGTAAGGGTTGCAAGGTTGGAGATAACTTTTATCTTTTTATTTAATTGAGGTATTTTTCTTTTCATCTTTTAATTCTATTCATAATTTTACTTGTGCTTATTCTAAATTGATTGCTAGGGTTTATAGACTTGATCAACCTGTTTATCCTTGTCAATTGATTTATGCTAGAATTTTCTATGACTGTGCCAGTGTAGATATTCATAAGTAGCATCTTTACGATTTATGCATGTGCCATGGTAAATTGTGAAGTGGGTAAAATTAGACGATTATCTATATGAAATAATTGTAGAAAGCGTTCTTGATCTTAGTTTCTTAAAACAATCAAGCAATTAATTTTTAGATCTAGACTGTGCCAGTTAGATTTGATTATTGATTAGGGTTTCTTGTGAGTGTGCCACTGCTAGTAACTAAACTGAAAGAAGAAACAGAGATTGAAATAAATCTCGTGATCAAGTGAATAGGGTGAAAAGTGAAAAGATGTACCAATGATATTTGAATTAAAGATGAAGATATCTTTTAATTATGCGATTCCTATCATTTATATGCTTGCTCATGTTGATCACCTATCCTTTATTACTGTTACTTTATTTTATTGTTTTAAAATAGTTAAATAACTTTGAATTAATCCAAGTCCCTGTGGATCGACCCTTGTGTTTGCATATTGCTATAACGATAGCTCGTGCACTTGCGAGGTATTATAATTTTGTCTATCATCAGGCGCCCGCCTGGTGCAACCCAAGCGCCCGCTTGGTTGACCAGGAGGCCCAGAACTTTCCAGAAATTCCTTGGAGGTCCTCCGACCCTAAATACCAATGTAGTCCTCTTATTTAAGATTCGTTCTATTGTGTGTGACCCTCTAGGATTATACTAAGTTGGCAATGGGCTCAAACATGATCCCATAAGATATGATTAGGTTCTAGCAAACCGTCATACCTACCCAAATAGTATAACTAGATACAAGTTCGCATTCCTTTAGAATATGTCACAATCCCTTTGTCCACGATGTCATTGAACACAAGTCATGGTCAAAGAGTCAACTTGTTTTGTTCAATACTTTCTCGATTCCGAATATGTTGATAATCCAAATAACATTGATCCAATCAATTCATTTGAGTCCGGCCGAACATTTCATCAACATCATTCCTACGAGAGGCCCAAGCTTGACATCTCTCCGAAGAAGGACAAATCCATTTAGCTTATTATTCTTCCCTACGTGAATCTGATTATGCCAATCATACCCTTTATAACTACTCGGTTAAAAGTAGCGTTTGAATATGTCAAACATAATGTTCATCAAGTGGAAGACTATAATAACTTCATGTCTAAGGATTCGAATGACATAACTAATATGAGATATATGTTCGACATAGACCATGACATAAATCTCATAGAGCGGGTCATGTCCAGTACCTTGTTCCAAACAAGTACCCATAAATCTAACATGATCATCCCATGATCATTTAGCCTTTATACTAGTGCTTAACAAGTACTAGGGACGGAGATTATTATAAGTAAACATGAACAACAATAATAATCAAAACATCTCTTTATTGATATGAAATAAATGATAACAATTACAACATTTATTAAACGTGCCTAGGGCACCACTACCAAAAATCTCCCACTTGCCCTAGGCCCAAGCTCCCATGTATCTAATACCCATGGACCTAACATGACCATCATGTTTAGCTTGTGGAAGTCCCTTTGTTAGCGGGTCCGCAACATTGTCATTAGTAGGTACTCTGCATATATTTACGTCTCCCCTATCAACGATCTCTCGAATGATATGAAAACGCCTAAGTATGTGTTTGGATTTCTGATGTGCTCTTGGTTCCTTTGCTTGAGCAATAGCACAATTATTATTGCAATAAAGGTCTATTGGATTAGCAATACTAGGAACCACTTCAAGTTCAGTTATGAACTTCTTAATCCAAACAGCTTCCTTTGCAGCATCCGATGCAGCAATATACTCAGCTTCTGTTGTAGAATCAGCGGTTGTACTTTGCTTGGAACTCTTCCAGCTTACAGCTCCACCATTTAACATAAACACAAAACCCGATTGCGATCGGCTATCATCTTTGTCGGTTTGGTAGCTTGCATCCGTGTAAGCATTTACAACGAGATCATTTTCCATTCCTCCATAGACTAAAAACGAGTCTTTAGTTCTTCTCAAGTACTTAAGAATCGCTTTTACGGCTATCCAGTGATTTTCGCCAGGGTCGGATTGGTATCTACTTGTCATGCTCAAAGCATAAGACACATCTGGCCTAGTACAAATCATGGCATACATGATAGACCCAATTGCCGAAGCATATGGAACATCATTCATTTTCTCACGCTCATCTTTTGTCTTAGGACATTGAGTCTTGCTTAGAGAAACTCCATGTAACACGGGCAAGGTGCCTCTCTTAGAATTTTCCATACGGAATCTTCTAATGACCTTGTCAATGTATGTACTTTGGCTTAAACCAAGTAGCCTTCTTGATCTATCTCTATAGATCTTAATGCCAAGAATATATGCGGCTTCACCCATATCTTTCATTGCGAAGCACTTTCCTAACCAAGTCTTCACAGACTGAAGTGTAGGAATGTCGTTTCCAATGATCAATATGTCATCCACGTATAAAATAAGGAATAGCACTATGCTCCCACTAATCTTCTTGTATACACAAGGCTCGTCTTCGTTCTTGATGAAACCAAACTCTTTGACCGATTCATCAAAACGGAGATTCCAACTCCTAGAAGCTTGCTTCAATCCATAGATGGATCTCTGCAACTTGCATACCTTAGAATCTTGTTCAAAACCTTCTGGTTGTGTCATATACACATCCTCTTGCAGTTTTCCATTCAGGAAAGCGGTTTTGACGTCCATCTGCCATATTTCATAGTCATGATATGCGGCAATGGCAAGCAAAATTCTTATAGACTTGATCATTGCTACGGGTGAAAAAGTCTCATCATAGTCAATACCATGAACTTGCTTATAACCCTTCGCTACAAGCCTAGCTTTGTAAGTATGCACCTTCCCATCCATGTCAGTCTTCTTCTTGAAGACCCATTTGCATCATATGGTTTTTACACCTTCGAGCGCATCAATTAAATTCCAAACTTGATTGTCTTGCATGGATTGCAATTCGGATTCCATGGCTCCAAGCCACTTGTCCGAATCAGGAGAAGACATCGCCTCTTGGTAGGTTGACGGTTCATCATTCTCAATGATTTCTACCTCATTACTATCCGTTACGAGAAATCCATATCTCTCGGGCTCGGATCGTAACCTACTAGATCTGCGAGTTGCTTGTGTATTCTGAACAGTTTCCACAACTCCTTGTGGTTCTTGTTCTTGTTCCACTATTGGTTCAATGTTATTTTATGGGTCTCGAATTTCTTCAAGATTTATTTTACTCCCACTGATTTCTTTGGAGAGAAACTATTTCTCTAGAAAGACACCAGTTCGGGCAACAAACACTTTGTTGTCCTCACGGTTGTAAAAGTAATATCCTCTAGTTTCCTTAGGATATCCCACGAAAATACATTTATCAGATTTGTGTGCAAGTTTGTCTGAGACAAGTCTTTTGACAAAAGCTTCGCAACCCCAAATCTTCATGAAAGACAGACAAGGCTTCTTTCCGCTCCACATCTCATATGGAGTCTTTTGAACCGATTTAGTTGGAACACGATTTAGTGTGAAAGCAGCGGTTTCTAGGGCGTAACCCCAAAGGGATATTGGAAGATCAACTTGACTCATCATTGATCGAACCATGTCTAACAAAGTCCGATTCCTCCTCTCGGACACACCATTCCATTGTGGTGTTCCAGGTGGAGTCAATTGTGAAACTATTCCACAATTCTTTAGATGATCATCAAATTCTTGACTTAAGTATTCTCCACCTCGATCTGATCGAAGTGCTTTTATACTTTTGCCAAGTTGGTTTTCTACTTCATTTTGAAATATTCTAAATATCTCAAACGCTTCACTCTTATGTTTCATTAGGTAAACATACCCAAATCTACTATAATCATCAGTGAAGGTTATGAAGTATTGAAATCCTCCCCTTGCATTGCTACTTAATGGTCCGCATACATCGGAATGTATCAACCCCAATAAGTCGCTTGCCCTTTCACCCAACTTGGTAAAAGGTGTCTTAGTCATTTTTCCAAGAAGACACGACTCACAAGTGTCATATGACTCGAGGTCACATGAACCTAAAAGTCCGTCCCCATGGAGTTTTGAGATACGCTTCTCATTAATATGACCAAGACGGCAATGCCATAAATATGTATGATTTACATCATTAGGTTTAGATTTCTTATTTACATGATAGACATTGTCATTATTTTCATTCTTGACATCCAAGATATAAAGGCCATTAAATGAATTAGCAATACCATAAAGCACATCATTTAAATAAATAGAAAATTTCTTATTCTCAATAAGAAACTTAAAACCTTCATTATCCAAACAAGAAATTGAAATAATATTTCTGCTTAAATCCAGAACATAATAACAATTGTTCAAAACAAGAATTAATCCGGAAGGTAAAGTGACTTCATAAGTCCCTACGGCTAATGCAGCAACTCTTGCTCCATTTCCCACGCGTAGATCTACTTCACCTTCTTTAAGCAGTCTCCTATTCTTTAGTCCCTGCACATTTAGACAAATGTGAGAACCACATCCGGTATCCAATACCCAAGAATCAGTGGTAGAAAGGAGAATATCTATCATATAGATACCTGAAGTCGACGCAGCCTTGCTGCTCTTCTTCTTGTTTTGCTCTTCCAAGAAAGCCTTGCAATTACGTTTCCAATGACCAATTTCTTGACAATGGAAACAAATTGCATCCTTTTGTGTATCGGGTTTTGCCTCAGAAGCCTTGGCAACCTTTGCCTTGCTTATCTTGGGTTTGACAACTTTTGTCTTACCCTTTCCTTTGGCACTAGGCTTCTTCCCATCATGAACCAAGAGCACGGGAGAACCTTTCTCCACAATTTTCATCTCTGCAGTTTTGAGCATCCCATGCAACTCAGAGAGATTCTTATCCATTCCATGCATGTTATAATTCATCACAAACTGATTATAACTTTTAGGCAATGAATTAAGAATGAGATCCGTAGCTAGCTCCAATGGGATTGGATAGCCAAGTTTCTCAAGGTGCTCTACATAACCTTTCATTTTAATAAAGTGAGGACTCACTTGTTGCCCTTCATTCATTTTACTAGTAGTGAATGCAACAATGGTCTTGTACCTCTCTTTCCTAGCTTGCTCTTGAAACATGGTTCTCAACTCCACGCCTATCTCATAGGCTTCCAAATGTTCCAAACTTTGTTGGAGTTTTGAACACATAGCAGCAAGCATGAGACAACTTACATCTCTAGAATCATTACGATGTTTCTTGTAATTGTCTCTTTCTACCCTAGGGGCAGTAGGCGGTGGTTCAGCGGGGAGAGGCCCATCGAGAATGTACAACTTATCTTCTTGCCTAAGAACGATTCTAATGCTACGGATCCAATCCATAAAGTTGGTACCATTCTCTTCGAGCTTATCCTTCTCAAGGATCGATCGCAATGACATTGATTGAGTGTTATTAGTCATTATCTACAAATATGCAAAATTTCCAAAATTTAATAAGTACCAATTTTTCATTAAAGAGATAAATAATGTATTTTTCAAAATACTCCCACTAAATTATATAACCTCCATATACATCCAATGTATAATATAATTTAATTGGGCTAAGATCCAACTTTAATTTAACTTTTGAGTCCACGGAGGCGGACCGCTCAAAAACTAAATTAATTAGGTAGACAATCATGTCAATCATATCCCATATGATTCTTAGATCCTTTTATGAGATTCTTTGAGAAATCCAATTTCAAAAAGCATGTTTAATCTCATCTTTTGCCTAGGCCCAAAACTGTTTTGACGCCTAATTAAGTCCAACCATTTTAAACGCATAGGAACCATTCAATTTAATGCACCTTGCGGAGGCAAGCCCACATTAAATTAATGAACCTCATCTTGCTTATATATGAATAAAATCAATGCACTTCGCGGAGGCGAACCCACATCAAAATCATCCATATATAAACAAATGTTTTAATCATGGCATGGCAAAGAAGGACTTAAAACTTTCTTTGAAGTTTCATCACATATAGCATATAACACATTTATGAGCACATAATATAAACATGTTACACATCAAGTTTAGCCACTAAATTAATCTCCATTAATTTAAGCATGATATTTATGTGTCATTAGTTTCTCTATAATTATGAGGATGAGACTATTTCAACTTCGGTTATTATCTCCAAATTAAGACAACAAGACGTGCGGTCGAACTAAGCCATAAGGCAACCACAATCCCGCACTAATTCAAGAAACCAAGAAAGTAGTCCATGTGGCCGAAACTAAGCAATAGATGGTCTCGATGAACGTAGGCCAATTGCATTCACAATTCCACATGGATCTCCAATCATTGAATCAAGAACCTTTGTTTCTCAATTTTAGCAATTATGAACTCTTCATAATTCTAACTTCGTTTTATCTTTGAAACTTTGATTGCGATCAATTTTGGGAAACACAATCTCGATGAACGCAGATTAGCCATCCAAAACTTGAACCAATCTAGGAATCACAAGACTAAAACAAATAGGAAAATCAAACCCCAAAATCCACACACAAACCAACTACCCAAAACCCATTCCAGATCAACAAGTCTGGACTGGTTCTGTTACTGGTTTTGTCGAATTTATCGAAAATTCCATATTCAGATTTTAACCAAAATCAGAACAAATCTTGACCACCGAGCGCCCGCCTGCAAAGGACCAGGCGCCCGCTTGAATGGCCAGAATAGTATAGAATTTTAAAGTTCGAAAATTTTGTCTCAAAATTATTTTTCCCCGATTATTGAAACTTTGATCCAATCAAAAATCAATAATTGAAATAATTCAGAATCCACCATAATTTTTATTGCGATTGAATCGTGCGATTAAATTTGAAAAAACAATAAACCACATAAAATCACAAAACACATAAGCATCATATATTCCAATATTCATATCATGCAAGGCACATAAACAATTTATATACACACAACAAGATCCAAGTATTGAATTAATCAACATGAACGGGGCTCTGATACCACTGTTGGGTTTCCAAGTAACATGCGCAGCGGAATATAGCAATTAAAATTTTAAGAAAACCCAAAGCCATGGATCCGTTCATATGATTAAATCAAATACAACAAGATGAATAGAGGAATAACTAACCCTTGATGGCTATGAATTTTCTCTTGATCTTTGGTGGAGAAACTTGAAGACTTGATCACGATCACAAAGCTTGAACACGAACTTTGAAGATGATGATTTCCACCCTCTAGCGGTATCCACACTTCGAACGAATATCAAAGGAGTTTCTTTGATCTTGGTTGCTAGACCAAATATTACGAAACACACTTTCACAATACAATAGAGAACTATATAGAATTTATTTGTGAATTATTTTGTTCCTCAATCAATGATATCTTAGAACAAAATAAAATTTCTCTCAAACTCTTTGAGACTCACAAAAGCACTAGTTAATATGGTCTGGCCGAATTGGTGTTTTTATACACAATTAAGACCTATTCCAAATAGGTAACTTGTGTCAAAAAATCATTCCTAAACGAATTAGGAAATTTCAAACCGGCATACCGGGCGCCCGCCTGGTCCTACCCAGGCGCCCGCTTGTTTGGACAGAAAGTCCATTCCTTTTCCGGCTTGTTCAGGCGCCCGCCTGGTGCAACCCAAGCGCCCGCTTGGTTGACCAGGAGGCCCAGAACTTTCCAGAAATTCCTTGGAGGTCCTCCGACCCTAAATACCAATGTAGTCCTCTTATTTAAGATTCGTTCTATTGTGTGTGACCCTCTAGGATTATACTAAGTTGGCAATGGGCTCAAACATGATCCCATAAGATATGATTAGGTTCTAGCAAACCGTCATACCTACCCAAATAGTATAACTAGATACAAGTTCGCATTCCTTTAGAATATGTCACAATCCCTTTGTCCACGATGTCATTGAACACAAGTCATGGTCAAAGAGTCAACTTGTTTTGTTCAATACTTTCTCGATTCCGAATATGTTGATAATCCAAATGACATTGATTCAATCAATTCATTTGAGTCCGGCCGAACATTTCATCAACATCATTCCTACGAGAGGCCCAAGCTTGACATCTCTCCGAAGAGGGACAAATCCATTTAGCTTATTATTCTTCCCTACGTGAATCTGATTATGCCAATCATACCCTTTATAACTACTCGGTTAAAAGTAGCGTTTGAATATGTCAAACATAATGTTCATCAAGTGGAAGACTATAATAACTTCATGTCTAAGGATTCGAATGACATAACTAATATGAGATATATGTTCGACATAGACCATGACATAAATCTCATAGAGCGGGCCATGTCCAGTACCTTGTTCCAAACAAGTACCCATAAATCTAACATGATCATCCCATGATCATTTAGCCTTTATACTAGTGCTTAACAAGTACTAGGGACGGAGATTATTATAAGTAAACATGAACAACAATAATAATCAAAACATCTCTTTATTGATATGAAATAAATGATAACAATTACAACGTTTATTAAACGTGCCTAGGGCACCACTACCAACAGGTTGATCTGCAAAGCACCCTGCAAAAGGGAGATGAACCAATACGAGAATTCTATAAGAGGTGGAATTATAAACTTGGGGAGATTTCCAATCCGCCAACAGAAGAAGAACAATTGGACATTTTCCAATCATGTCTGAAACCTAAGCTGTGGGCCTTGATCAGTCATCATTTTTACCCCAACCTCCGGGCAATGGTCACTGTCGGGTCTAAATTCGAGAAGACCCTCAATGAGCAATCCTCTACTCAGGACAGTGGAAACTCCTACAGATATCGTCCCCCGACAGTCGGTAAAGGGAAGGAAGCCGTGGGAGCTGTAAACAATATCCAAGGGGAGAATCCGAGACAAACTCCGCAAAAGGCCGGGAACTGGGAACGGTGCCCGTATGTTAGATTCGAGGACTTTGGGATGCCCTTGGGAAAGGTGTTTGAGGGGTTATTTAAACAAGGCCTTGCCAAACCCCTGGTTAACTTCCAACCCAGAAACCCCGAGAGGTACCTTGACGAGAGTAAGAGGTGTGCATTCCATAGCTACCATAGGCACGACACCGATGATTGCCCCGCTGTAAAACGCATCATCATAGACTTGATTGCCAAAGGGAAGCTTGAATGCCCCCGAAGTCCAAATGTAATCAACAACCCGTTCCCCATCAACCATGGCATTAATATGATTGAATTTGGGCCAGCCGATGTGAATATGATTGAGTTTGGGGAGCCGACACCGATAAACCTTTTGGAATTCAATGTCCCGATGATTGAGATTGGGGAGGTATGGAAGGAAACCCTATGGACATGTGTGAAGGAAGGAAACATGAAATGCCCATCCGACTCTATGATTGCCAATGTGATGAGTGCAAGGGTCCCCCACCAAAATGCCGATGAGTTGATCGTAGTAACACTTACCGAGCATGAGCTAACATTCGAAGAGTGCATGGAGGAAATGGAAAAGTCCATCAAGAGCACGTTAGACAGCGAGAGCCAGGGCTCAAATGGGGTTTATCCTCCGCACGATGATTGCTTCCATGTCATTGGAGCATGTAGTTCATCCACCGGCAAAGGACAGTCAAGCAGGTGGGTCACCCTAACGGAAAGAATGGGTCCGAAATTGAAAGACCTCGGGAATCACCAACTATGAAGGGTATCTCGCCCGAATGAAAGGTGCCATTCGATCTATGCCCTGTGAGGAGCTCCGAACCCTATGTGAAAGTGATGATGATGAGGTATCTTCAAATATGCCTCCCCGTGTTCCTTCCCCGAGATTGGAAGAAGAAGGCTTTCCGGCCTTAGATGACTTCTTAGCTTTGCCACCATTATCTCCACCGCCACCGCTGATTGATGAGTCTGTATTACCGGATTACTACTGTTGCATGCTTACTTTGGAAAAACTCCGTGAAACCGTAGGAGTTGATAGGATCCAAAGCCACCACCCTATCTCTTTAGAAAAGATCCGCGAGTCGGCAAACGACCCAAAAAGAATGGTCATAATGAATGAGTTAAGAAAGGAAGCATGGCTATATGGTAACCAAAACCCCTCGTCACTCGGGAAAAGGGCGGAAGAAGGTGACGACCCTTTTGAAGTAAGTGTACTGACTCGATCTGGGCAAGTGCACACGGAAAACCCTAAGAAACCACCGCCACCAGAATACCGAATGCCTCCCCCTCTTGCTAGTGAGGCAAAAGCCCTAGATTCCGGAGAAGAGGATCCCGTCTTAACCCAACTCAAGAGGACACAAGCTAACATATCTTTGTGGTCCCTCCTCACTTCCTCCTACCCTCACAAGCTCAAGTTGGAGGAATGCTTGGCCCGAACTATGGTACCTACCACAGCTACCCCCGAAGAGACCGTGCAAATGATCAGGAGTGTTCAATATGGGAATGTCATCACATTCACGGACTTGGATTTGCCGAAATTTGGGGCTAACCACAATGAAGCCCTCTATATCACGGTGCAGTTAGGCGAGCGCCGCCTCCCTCGGGTTTTGGTTGATAATGGCTCCGCCATGAATGTCCTCCCCGCTAAGATGATGGATCTACTTGGTCTTAGGACCACCAACCTAAAACCTTCCATGATCACCATTAAGGCTTATGATTCCACGGCCCGCTCAATCCTAGGGGTGGCCACCTTGAACCTTTGGTTTGGAAAACAAATGATGCCAACCGACTTCCAAGTGCTTGACATTCCCATATCCTTCACCGCCCTATTGGGACGCCCATGGCTCCATAAAGTCAACGGGGTAGCCTCCACCCTCCACCAATGCGTAAAATATGTGCAAGAGGGTAATTTGACAACCGTTTATGGGGACAGTGTTACTACAGAGGGAACTAATACCAATGGGATTCCCGTGTTACAAAACCAGAGGAGAGCGGCATAGTTTTGACCGGCTTCACCGAGATACCATCCAAAACCCACATCTGTTGTGTAGATCTTACACTCACCAAGGACATGATTCCCCCTGCAATGAAAATGATGCGTTTGATGCGATACCTCCCGTAGCTTGGTCTTGGAAGGAAACTCCAAGGGACCCACAAGATTGTTGAGATCAAAGAGCAAAAGACGCTCCATGGCTTGGGATACAAACCCACCCCCGAGGACCTTAGGATGGATAAGGAAATGGCTCGGGAAAAAAGCCAAGCCAGGGCTCAAGGGATTCCGTTTAAGGCTTCCAACGTCCGCCCTTACACTTTTGATATGAGCCGCTACTTTGTGAGAGGAGGGGTCCAAACCGAGGCCCCAGCACTGAAGGAGCCAATGGTGACCAATTGGGATAAACTGCAAGAGGATCTCAAAAGATTCCGAGGAATGGCGGCTAACCCCGTAAGGAGGGCATTTCTGGATGCACCCAAGATGACCGGTCCTACCGAGACCACCATGAGTCACGAATACACCTTTAAGGGAGTGCCCGAGATGGTAAGGGAATTCGAAACCCTGTCTCTGATGGAGGCTAGCCAAGGAAGGGGACCCGTTTGGGATCGAAACAGTAGATGCGAATTTGAGGAGGTAGCTCCCAAGTATGCCACCAAGGAAGTCATGGACGACGAATGGAATGGTGTGGTAATGCAAGAAATGTTTGGGGAGGAGTTGGTCGTGCCTGATCTGATTGGCCTCGAAAAGGAAATGATTGCTGTGATGGGAGATGGATCTCCTGGGATCTTTGACCCTCGCACCTTGGTAAGCCCGACGGACATGCCTCTGAAGAATTGGGTGACCTTCTATGGACCGGTGGCGAGCAAGGAGGAAATGACCATGAAGCTTGGACTGGTTCCCCGCCCCTTAGAATCAAGTGTCATAGGGACCAATGTAGTCGAATCCCCTCAATCTCTTGTCTTTGAATTTGAGTCTTCCTCCTCCGAGGGCCTTACGCCCGAGGATTATGAACTTGTAGCCAACATTGTATTCCCGTTTGCATTAAATGAAATGATAGACCTTTCCGAGTATCCCCTCATTGCCAACTTATTAGATAATAAATTAACTAATAATCTAAAAACGGTTAATAATGAATCACCTAATAATGAAGACATACTAAACGAACAAAACATTAAACAATCATCAAAGTAGGTTGCTGACCGAGAGGAAAACCGTGCCCAAGCTACCGAAGAGGTTTTAACTAAGGTGAATTTGGGGACTGAAAATGAGCCGAAAGAGACACAGATTGGTAACTACTTCAAAGGAGCCGAAAGGGAAGCTTTGGTTGAGCTACTTAAGGAATATGTGGATGTGTTTGCTTGGTCTTATAAGGATATGCCGGGGTTGGATTCTTCGATCGTTGAACACAAGATCCCCGTGGACCCCGAGGTGAAACCCGTCAAGCAGAAGCTTCAGCGGATCAAACCAGAATGGTCTTTGCAAGTCAAAGGAGAAATTGAGAAGTTGCTCCGGGTCGGCTTCATAAGAGTAATAGAGTACCCCTCGTGGCTATCCAATATAGTAACAGTCACAAAGGCCAACGGAAAGGTCTGATGCTGTGTCAACTTTAGGGATCTCAACAAGGCGAGTCCCAAAGATGATTTCCCCCTCCCGAACATCGACATGCTTGTAGATACAACCTCTAGTTTTGAGGTCAAATATTTTTTGGATGGTTTTGCCGGGTATAACTAGATTAAGATGGCCGAGGAGGACCAGGAGAAGACCGCCTTCACCACCCCCTGGGGGACCTTTTGCTACACCATAATGCCTTTTAGATTGCGAAATGCAGGGGCTACCTACCAGAGGGTCGCAACCGCACTCTTCCATGATATGATCCATAAGGAGATAGAGGTGTATGTCGATGACATGATTGTGCATTCCAAGGGCACCGATGGCCAACATTTGATAGACCTGAGAAAGTTCTTTGACAGGCTTAGGAAGCACTCCATGAGGCTCAATCCGGCCAAGTGCACTTTTGGGGTTTCTCGTGGAAAGGTTTTGGGGTACATGGTCACTGAACAAGGTATCGAAGTTGATAGACCAAATTATGAAACACACTTTCACAATTGCAAGAACTATATGGAATTATGAATATTCTTGTTCTTCACTTTTGGGATCTTAGAACAAGAAAAATAACCTCTCAAAACCTTATAGAGGCACTCACAATCATATGTCTAATGGCTGCTGAAAGGATCTTTAAATAGGTCCCAATCCTTAACCCTTAAGGACTTAGGAATCCTAAATCCCGTCACCAAATTAGGCAACAAGGAATTCTGGCCGACTTGACTGGCACGGTCGTGCCCTATAAACTGGCACGGTCGTGCCATCAGGTCCGCGTGATTTCCCCCAGTCGACCAATTTCGGCACGGTCGTGCTTGACTTTTTGGCACGGTCGTGTCAAACATGTCGACAGATTTGCCTTGGTTTGGATTTATGGCACGGCCGTGCCATTTTAAGGCGCACGACCGTGCCAGAGCCAAAACCTGACATTTTTCCATAATTCCAATTTAGTCCTTTATGATTCGTTCTATTTGTGTGTGACCCTCTAGGATTACACTAAGTTGGTAATGGGCTCAAACATGAACCCATAAGATATGATTAGGTTTTAGCAAACCGTCATACCTATCCAAATAGTGTAACTAGATACAATTTCGCATTCCTTTAGAATATGTCACAATCCCTTTGTCCACGATGTCATTGAACACAAGTCATGGTCAAACAGTCAACTTGTTTTGTTCAATACTTTCTCGATTCCGAATATGTTGATAATTCAAATGCTATTGATCCAATCAATCCATTTGAGTCCGGCCGAACATTTCATCAACATCATTCTTTCGAGGGGCCCAAGCTTGACATCTCTCCGTGGAGGGACAAATCCATTTAGCTTATTATTCTTCCCAACGGGAATCCGATTATGCCAATCATACCCTTTATAACTACCGTGTTAAGGTAGCGTTTGAATATGTCAAACACAATGTTCATCAAGTGGAAGACTATAATAACTTCATGTCTAAGGATTCAAATGACATAACTAATATGAGATATATGTACGACATAGACCATGACATAAATCTCATGCAGCGGGTCAAGTCCAGTACCTTGTTCCAAACAAGTACCCATAAATCTAACATGATCATCCCATGATCATTTAGCCTTTATACTAGTGCTTAAAAAGCACTAGGGACGGGGATTATTATAAGTAAACATGAACAACAATAATAATCAAAGCATCTCTTTATTGATATGAAATAAATGATAACAATTACAACGTTTATTAAACGTGCCTAGGGCACCACTACCAACAATCTCCCACTTGCCCTAGGCCCAATCTCCCATGTATCTAATACCCATGGACCTAACATGACCATCATGTTTAGCTTGTGGAAGTCCCTTTGTTAGCGGGTCCGCAACATTGTCATCAGTAGGTACTCTGCATATATTTACGTCTCCCCTATCAACGATCTCTCGAATGATATGAAAACGCCTAAGTATGTGTTTGGATTTCTGATGTGCTCTTGGTTCCTTTGCTTGAGCAATAGCACCATTATTGTCGCAATAAAGGTCTATTGGACTAGCAATACTAGGAACCACTTCAAGTTCAGTTATGAACTTCTTAATCCAAACAGCTTCCTTTGCAGCATCCGATGCAGCAATATACTCAGCTTCTGTTGTAGAATCAGCGGTTGTACTTTTCTTGGAACTCTTCCAGCTTACAGCTCCACCATTTAACATAAACACAAATCCCGATTGCGATCGGCTATCATCTTTGTCGGTTTGGAAGCTTGCATCCGTGTAAGCATTTACAACGAGATCATCTTCCATTCCTCCATAGACCAAAAACGAGTCTTTAGTTCTTCTCAAGTACTTAAGAATCGCTTTTACAGCTATCCAGTGATTTTCGCCAGGGTCGAATTGGTAGCTACTTGTCATGCTCAAAGCATAAGACACATCCGGCCTAGTACAAATCATGGCATACATGATGGACCCAATTGCCGAAGCATATGGAACATCATTCATTTTCTCACGCTCATCGTTTGTCTTAGGACATTGAGTCTTGCTTAGAGAAACTCCATGTAACACGGGCAAGGTCCCTCTCTTAGAGTTTTCCATACGGAATCTTCTAATGACCTTGTCAATGTATGTACTTTGGCTTAAACCAAGCAGTCTCCTTGATCTATCTCTATAGATCTTAATGCCAAGAATATATGCGGCTTCACCCATATCTTTCATTGCAAAACACTTTCCTAACCAAGTCTTCACAGACTGAAGTGTAGGAATGTCGTTTCCAATGAGCAATATGTCATCCACGTATAAAACAAGGAATAACACTATGCTCCCACTAATCTTCTTGTATACACAAGGCTCATCTTCGTTCTTGATGAAACCAAACTCTTTGACCGATTCATCAAAACGGAGATTCCAACTCCTAGAAGCTTGCTTTAATCCATAGATGGATCTCTGCAATTTGCATACCTTAGAATCTTGTTCAAAACCTTCTGGTTGTGTCATATACACATCCTCTTGAAGTTTTCCATTCAGGAAAGCGGTTTTGACGTCCATCTGCCATATTTCATAGTCATGATATGCGGCAATGGCAAGCAAAATTCTTATAGACTTGATCATTGCTACGGGTGAAAAGGTCTCATCATAGTCAATACCATGAACTTGCCTATAACCTTTCGCTACAAGCCTAGCTTTGTAAGTATGCACCTTCCCATCCATGTCAGTCTTCTTCTTGAAGACCCATTTGCATCCAATGGTTTTTACACCTTCGGGCGCATCAATCAAATTCCAAACTTGATTGTCTTACATGGATTGCAATTCGGATTCCATGGCTCCAAGCCACTTGTCCGAATCAGGAGAAGACATCGCCTCTTGGTAGGTTGACGGTTCATCATTCTCAATGATTTCTACCTCATTACTATCCGTTACGAGAAATCCATATCTCTCGGGCTCGGATCGTAACCTACTAGATCTGCGAGATGCTTGTGTATTTTGAACAGGTTCCACAACTCCTTGTGGTTCTTGTTCTTGTTCCACTATTGGTTCAATGTTATTTTCTGGGTCTCGAATTTCTTCAAGATTTATTTTACTCCCACTGATTTCTTTGGAGAGAAACTCTTTCTCTAGAAAGACACCTGTTCGGGCAACTAACACTTTGTTGTCCTTTCGGTTGTAAAAGTAATATCCTTTAGTTTCCTTAGGATATCCCACGAAAATACATTTATCAGATTTGTGTGCAAGTTTGTCTGAGATAAGTCTTTTGACAAAACATCACAACCCCAAATCTTCATGAAAGATAGACAAGGCTTCTTTTCGCTCCACATCTCATATGGAGTCTTTTGAACCGATTTAGTTGGAACACGATTTAGTGTGAAAGCAGCGGTTTCTAGAGCGTAACCCCAAAAGGATATTGGAAGATCAACTTGACTCATCATTGATCGAACCATGTCTAACAAAGTCCGATTCCTCCCCTCGGACACACCATTCCATTGTGGTGTTCCCGGTGGAGTCAATTGTGAAACTATTCCACAATTCTTTAGATGATCATCAAATTCTTGACTTAAGTATTCTCCACCTCGATCTGATCGAAGTGCTTTTATACTTTTGCCAAGTTGTTTTTCTACTTCATTTTGAAATATTCTAAATATCTCAAATGCTTCACTCTTATGTTTCATTAGGTAAACATACCCAAATCAACTATAATCATCAGTGAAGGTTATGAAGTATTGAAATCCTCCCCTTGCATTGCTACTTAATGGTCCGCATACATCGGAATGTATCAACCCCAATAAGTCGCTTGCCCTTTCACCCAACTTGGTAAAAGGTGTCTTAGTCATTTTTCCAAGAAGACACGACTCACAAGTATCATATGACTCTAAGTCACATGAACCCAAAAGTCCGTCCCCATGGAGTTTTGAGATACGCTTCTCATTAATATGACCAAGACGGCAATGCCACAAATAAGTATGATTTACATCATTAGGTTTAGATTTCTTATTTACATGATAGACATTATTTTTATTCTTGACATCCAAGATATAAAGGCCATTAAATGAATTAGCAATACCATAAAGCACATCATTTAAATAAATAGAAAATTTCTTATTCTCAATAAGAAACTTAAAACCTTCATTATCCAAACAAGAAATTGAAATAATATTTCTGCTTAAATCCGGAACATAATAACAATTGTTCAAAACAAGAATTAATCCGGAAGGTAAAGTGACTTCATAAGTCCCTACGGCTAATGCAGCAACTCTTGCTCCATTTCCCACGCGTAGATCTACTTCACCTTCTTTAAGCAGTCTCCTATTCCTTAGTCCCTGCACATTTAGACAATGTGAGAACCACATCCGGTATCCAATACCCAAGAATCAGTGGTAGAAAGGAGAATATCTATCATATAGATACCTGAAGTCGACGCAGCCTTGCTGCTCTTCTTCTTCTTTTGCTCTTCCAAGAAAGCCTTGCAATTACGTTTCCAATGACCAATTTCTTGACAATGGAAACAAATTGCATCCTTTTGTGTATCGGGTTTTGCCTCAGAAGCCTTGGCAACCTTTGCCTTGCTTATCTTGGGTTTGACAACTTTTGC
This sequence comes from Campanula takesimana, assembly GCA_026119855.1. Lineage (NCBI taxonomy): Eukaryota > Viridiplantae > Streptophyta > Magnoliopsida > Asterales > Campanulaceae > Campanula > Campanula takesimana. The sequence goes on from JAOWBW010000994.1 coordinate 232,129, forward strand.
ATTATCCTTGCCTTTGGCACCAGGCTTCTTCCCATCGTGAACCAAGAGCACGGGAGAACCTTTCTCCACAATTTTCATCTCTGCAGTTTTGAGCATCCCATGCAACTCAGAGAGATTCTTATCCATTCCATGCATGTTATAATTCATTACAAACTGATTATAACTTTTAGGCAATGAATTAAGAATGAGATCCGTGGCTAGCTCCAATGGGATTGGATAGCCAAGTTTCTCAAGGTGCTCTACATAACCTTTCATTTTAAGAAAGTGAGGACTCACTTGTTGCCCTTCATTCATTTTACAAGTAGTGAATGCAACAATGGTCTTATACCTCTCTTGCCTAGCTTGCTCTTGAAACATGGTTCTCAACTCCACGCCTATCTCATAGGCTTCCAAATGTTCCAAACTTTGTTGGAGTTTTGAACACATAGCAGCAAGCATGAGACAACTTACATCTCTAGAATCATTACGATGTTTCTTGTAATTGTCCCTTTCTACCCTAGGGGCAGTAGGCGGTGGTTCAGCAGGGAGAGACCCATCGAGAATGTACAACTTATCTTCTTGCCTAAGAACGATTCTTATGCTACGGATCAAATCCATAAAGTTTGTACCATTCTCTTCGAGCTTATCCTTCTCAAGGATCGATCGCAACGACATTGATTGAGTGTTATTAGTCATTGTCTACAAATATGCAAAATTTTCAAAATTTAATAAGTACCGATTTTCATTAAAGAGATAAATAATGTATTTTAAACAAAATACTCCCACTAAATTATATAACCTTCTTATACATCCAATGTATAATATAATTTAATTGGGTTGAGATCCCGCTTTAATCTAATTTTGAGTACGCTTTGGCGCACCGCTCAAAATTAAATCAATTAGGTAGACAACTCTTGTCAATCATATCTCATATGACTCTCAGTTCTTTTCATGAGATTCTTTAAGAAATCCAATTTCAAAAAGCATGTTAAATCTCATCTTTGCCTCAAGCCCAAAACTGTTTTGACGCTTAATTAAGTCCAACCATTTTAAACGCATAGGAAACTCTTATTCACTCATCTTGCTCAACACATGAATAAAATCAATGCACCTCGCTTTGGCGAGCCCACATAAAATTACTCATGTATAAACAAGTGTTTTAATCATGGCATGGCAAAAGGACTTAAAACTTTCTTTGAAGGTTCATCACATATAGCATATAACACATTTATGAGCACATAATATAAACATGTTACACATCAAGTTTAGCCACTAAATTAATCTCTATTAATTTAAGCATAATATTTATGTGTCATTAGTTTCTCTATAATTATGAGGATGAGACTATTTGAACTTTGGTTATCATCTCCAAATCAAGACAACAAGAAGTGCGACCGAAACTAAGCCATATGGCATCCACAATTCCGCACTTATTCAAGAAACCAAGAAAGTAGTCCATGTGGCCGAAACTAAGCAATAGATGGTCTCGATGAACGTAGGCCAATTGCATTCACAATTCCACATGGATCTCCAATCTTTGAATCAAGAACTTTGTTTCTTAATTTTAGCAATTATGAACTCTTCATAATTCTAACTTCGTTTTATCTTTGAAACTTCGATTGCGATCAAGTTTGGGAAACACAATCTCGATGAACGTAGATTAGCCATCCAAACCTTGAACCAATCTTAGACTCACAAGACTAAAACAAATAGGAAATTTAAACCCAAGATCCACACCCCCAAGACCCAAGCCCTACCCGCGCCCCCTAGGTCCGGCCGGGTCAAGGTATGGGTCCGGTCGGACCCTTCCGAAAATCAAAATTTTAAAGTTCCAAAATTTGTCTCAAAATTGTTTTTCCTGATTCAATAAGGATTTGGTGTTCTTGGTGATCCAATCACTATGATCAACAAAACCTTGAATAAACAATTTATTCTTGAATCCCTAGAATATCAAAACTTTGATCCAATCAAAAATTGATAATCCAAACAATTTTAAATCCACCATAATTTTTATTGCGATTGAATAGTGCGATTAAAGTTTCTAAAACAATAAACCACATAAAATCATATAACACATAAACATCACGTAATCCAATATTCATATCATGCTAGGCACATAAACAATTTATATACACACAACATGATCTTAGTATTGAAATAATCAACATGAACGGGGCTCTGATACCACTGTTGGGTTTCGATCTAACATGCGCAGCGGAAATTAGCAATTAAAATTTTAATGAAACCCAAAGCCATGGATCCGTTCATATGATTAAATCAAATACAACAAGATGAATAGAGGAATAACTAACCCTTGATGGCTATGAATTTCTAGCTTTTGAACTTGGTGGAGATTTTGAAACTTGATCAAGAACGCGAACCTTGAAGATGATGAGCTTCACCCTCTAGCGGTATCCACACCACGAACGAATATCAAGTAACTTCTTGATCTTGGTTGCTAGACCAAATTATGAAACACACTTTCACAATTGCAAGAACTATATGGAATTATGAATATTCTTGTTCTTCACTTTTGGGATCTTAGAACAAGAAAAATAACCTCTCAAAACCTTATAGAGGCACTCACAATCATATGTCTAATGGCTGCTGAAAGGATCTTTAAATAGGTCCCAATCCTTAACCCTTAAGGACTTAGGAATCCTAAATCCCGTCACCAAATTAGGCAACAAGGAATTCTGGCCGACTTGACTGGCACGGTCGTGCCCTATAAACTGGCACGGTCGTGCCATCAGGTCCGCGTGATTTCCCCCAGTCGACCAATTTCGGCACGGTCGTGCTTGACTTTTTGGCACGGTCGTGTCAAACATGTCGACAGATTTGCCTTGGTTTGGATTTATGGCACGGCCGTGCCATTTTAAGGCGCACGACCGTGCCAGAGCCAAAACCTGACATTTTTCCATAATTCCAATTTAGTCCTTTATGATTCGTTCTATTTGTGTGTGACCCTCTAGGATTACACTAAGTTGGTAATGGGCTCAAACATGAACCCATAAGATATGATTAGGTTTTAGCAAACCGTCATACCTATCCAAATAGTGTAACTAGATACAATTTCGCATTCCTTTAGAATATGTCACAATCCCTTTGTCCACGATGTCATTGAACACAAGTCATGGTCAAACAGTCAACTTGTTTTGTTCAATACTTTCTCGATTCCGAATATGTTGATAATTCAAATGCTATTGATCCAATCAATCCATTTGAGTCCGGCCGAACATTTCATCAACATCATTCATTCGAGGGGCCCAAGCTTGACATCTCTCCGTGGAGGGACAAATCCATTTAGCTTATTATTCTTCCCAACGGGAATCCGATTATGCCAATCATACCCTTTATAACTACCGTGTTAAGGTAGCGTTTGAATATGTCAAACACAATGTTCATCAAGTGGAAGACTATAATAACTTCATGTCTAAGGATTCAAATGGCATAACTAATATGAGATATATGTACGACATAGACCATGACATAAATCTCATGCAGCGGGTCAAGTCCAGTACCTTGTTCCAAACAAGTACCCATAAATCTAACATGATCATCCCATGATCATTTAGCCTTTATACTAGTGCTTAACAAGCACTAGGGACGGGGATTATTATAAGTAAACATGAACAACAATAATAATCAAAGCATCTCTTTATTGATATGAAATAAATGATAACAATTACAACGTTTATTAAACATGCCTAGGGCACCACTACCAACATCAATGGTCCAAATTGCTCGGAATCTTTCTCGACCACATTCTTCTTCTCCCAACCAGACTCCCAATCTTTATCAAATCACTTTCACATGTCTTGTTGTCCCATATCGGGTATTTTTTGTCAAACTAACTTGAATTTTGATTTACATTTTATGCTAAATTATTAATTTTTATAAAAAAATTTAAAAAAATTACTAAATTAGTAATAGAAACATTATTAATAATTATTTTTAAATTTTTATAGAAATAAATTATTTAACATAAAATATTAGTTAAAGTTAAGACAGGTTTGATCAAAAGTATCCATTAGTGTGAGACGGAGTGAGTATTTTTCTTTGTTTTTCTTTTTCAAATTTCAAAATCTAAGTCTTCAAAACGAATGATTAATAATCAAAGTGTTATACTTACACCATCCTCCCTCTATCCCCCGGCTTAATTTTAGTTGATTTTAACACGCACAGTTACTTACAGTAAACACAATAATTAAAGAGAGAATATATTTGAAAACATTTTTGTGAATGAAAATAATGTTGTGTCATATATGACACTCACAATATAAATGCGAGTAGGCAGTGGTGAGGCTATGACAAAGGGAAGGGGGCGACCCCTTGAATTTTGAAATGTGTCAATTTTACTACCTTCAAAATTTCAAAAAATGACATTTACTGTTGGAATTTGGCTCAAATTCTAAAAGAAATCAAGATGCAATGTCTCATGTGATTCATGACTGTGGTTCATGAATGTGATGGTTGGTTTTTCCAATGAGACTTTTGGTGTTTGATTATCTTGATACAGTTTGAAATAGGAGATGTCTAGTGCCTATAAATAGAGACATGTAGAAAGAGTTCAAGTGTGCTTTGTGGTGCCAAGAGTGGACTCCCTGAGGGGAGAGTGAGTGGGAGATAGGGATGGCAATCTCGCCGAACCCGACCCGTTTCCGAGGCTTTTCAGCCCGAGCAGGCCGGGTTTGGTAGCTGTTTTTCAAAACCCGGCGGGTTCGGATTCGGTAATACAGCCCGACCCGACCCGTTTAGACCTGTCTGGCTGTGCATTTCCTTTTGTACCCTTATTTATCCCTTTTATTACTTCAACACCTAAGTATAAATATAAATTACGCCTTTTAGGGTTTCCATTCCCGCCGTTTGCAATTACAGCCGCACAAGGAGATGGTGAAGTGAACGAACCGGCGAAATCTACAGCCCCTTCCTCCGCCGTTCCACCTGCGCCTTGGCCATCTTGATTCCTCGACACTCGACACTCGACAGCCGTTCCTCCGTCGTCCGTTTACTCCAGTAAGGTACGCACTCGCCAAGTCGCCGCTCCTACTTCGAGTCTTTGTCCCTCCCTCCGACCTCTCCCTCTCCTCATTTACATTCTGCAGTAAATTGTTTCATAACCAATTTTCTGTAATCCAATTTTCGATTAACAAAATCAATTTTCAATTGTTATAATCCCTTTCATAACCAAATCAAGAAGTGATGTTGTTGGTGTTTGTTTGTGAAATGGAATGAAGATTCTGAATTCTTAACCAAATTAAGAAAATCAATTTGCAATTGGTAAACTGTGATAGGTTCGGATTATATTGTTGGTGTTTGTTTGTGAAATGCGCTTTTATTCTGGAATGAAGATTCTGAATTCTAGTGTTGGTGTTTGTGTGCCAGCCCAGGAAAAAAAAAAAAAAACACTGCGCAGACGGGTCGGGTTCGGGCCGGTCGCGGGTTTGCCATTACCGGGCCGGGCCGGGTTCGGTAATAGCTTTGTATATCTCGGGTCGGGTTCGGGTTTGGTCAAACCCGGCCCGTACCCGACCCGTTGCCATCCCTAGTGGGAGATATGTGTACAATCTTGAACGAGTTGTACACTATTATGAGAGTAGCATAGTGTTATCATTTCTTGTAATCCTTGAGTGTGGGGGACTCGGATTTGAGGGTGATACGCTTTGTAACGTTGGAGATATGTATTGTTGATTGGTTTGTGGACGTAGCCCATTGATGTTGGGGTGAACCACGTTAAAATCTTGTCTTATTTACTTTTCGTCATGTCATTCGTGTCCAAATTAATGGTGTAGCATAACCTAATTATTGGTATGCATGAGAATCGCTTTCGCGCCGCGCACAGCATTTACTACAAAAAAATGATGAATTTATTCATTTTGACCCCCTTAAATTTGAGAAAAAAATTGCACTATTCGACCCCCTTGTATACTAAATTTGTAAACCTCAACAATAATACTTATCCCCAAGCAACCTTGACCTCCCTTTTTCGAAAATCCTAGCTTCGCCACTGCGAGTAGGATAAGTGGAAGTGAGTTAAATTACTTTCTCTGTTCCAGACTAAAGTTTTTACTTTTCCTTTTGTTTTGTCCCAAGCTAAAAGTTCTTAATTACTTTATTACCTAAAATGAACAATATGACCTACTTTGATATTGGAGAGATAGTTATAAAAATGATGTAATGTTTGCCCATTGAGATTATCCGGCCTAATGAATCAGTCGCTTAATAAGTTGATTATTTAGGTCGCAGTTGCCCCCACTTTAATCACAAAATTGCCCCTTTGAAGTTGTCCTCGTGGACTAAAAGATTTTTATTTTATTTTATTGCTTTTTATAGATAGTCCTCTCATTTACTTTTATTTTTAAATGCCAATATTTAAGTTTTACTCTATAAGTCTTAATATTTCCGTTAACTATTTATGTCATTGTCACATTTTCAACTATTTTCTTACATATTAGTTCAAAAGCTACATGTTCAACTAATGTCATCAAACTAAAATCTAGCCTTTTACTTGTTTTATCTTATATTACGTGGTTTTGTTTATTTTTCTTGGATAAACTCTCAAATTTCCTAGTATTATCACTTGAATATTTCCCTTTCCCACATAAGATAATTTTCTTATAATATTTTCTTTTTAAGTTAGATTATATTTTTAGTTTATTTACATTAATAATTTTTTTATCATCATATAACATTTAAAGTAATACCAATTGCAATTTTTAAATTTTATGAAGATAAATAATTTAACATAATATTACTTGATAAAGAATTATCAAATTTATCAAAAAAAGAAAGTGAAACTACCTTTATATAATGCCCGGAGTATATTGTTTTATTGTTAACAATAAAGAGATGAAACAGTCAAAAGTCCCTTTATTTTTTGTCTAGAAAATTACTCTTCCTCACATGATTTTTTTTAGTATGTCTGAAATAAATGTCATATTTTTTGGTAGAGAAATACTCCTAGTCATTATGCAATTTAAACATGTTACGATTAACATATAAATATACATTTTAAATATTCGACAAGTCAACTATTCTAATACTCCCTCCGTCACATTTTAAACTGCAAAATTTATCATTTTGTGTGTCCCAACTAAAATTGCAAAATCCTTAAATAGAAAGTTTTTAATACTTTTTAATTAGTGGGCCCCACTTCTCATACTCACATCAACTAACCCGTGACAAAACGGGTCCTGACATCCACTCCCTCCTATTACGCCACCTGGCGGGTGACGGGGGACAGTTTTGTCCGTCCGTCCCCGCCACTTTTGTATGGGGGAGGTTCTTGGGCGGGATTCAGACTCTTTTGGCTTCTCATATTAATGGTACGCTTGTTCCGCTACTTAAGGAAGCTGGAGCGCTCTGGCTATGATCATCACCGGAATTTAGTATACTTAGTAGATTATTTAGGGATGTCTTAATTAAACATTACTAACATGTTTTAGTAGAATTACACTCAGTTGTGGGAATATATATGGATCATTTAGTGTCCGTTTGCGGTATGTTTAATCGATATATAAAAGGTTTTTCTTTTGGTTAGTAATACAAGTTTATTTTTAGGATCGTGGTTGCACCACTACATTTTTAAGCGAACGCAACGCATTTAATGAACGATTTGAGAATGACGTTGCATTAGTTCATCTAATGCAATGTTTACATGAGCTATTGTAACACCTATGACCTAAGCGTTATTAAGTAACTTGGTGTTGCATTATATCCTTCTAATGCAATGGATATTACTAATGCAACACCTTCAATAATGTCCTTGCATTAAGTAACTTGTCGTTGCATTATATCCTTCTGATGCAAATGCTATATTACTAATGCAACGCCTTCAACGCCTTTAGCTACCATTCAATTCACTTGAGATCAGTGGCCCAAAATTAATTGAACTAATTTCACTTGTCAATAGAGAGACCAGCGTGGTAAAAGAGAATGAGAAAGAGTTTGCATTTTTCTATTCTTCCCTTTATGATAATAATTGTTCAAATTAAGGCAAAACTGAAGAACAAAAATTAAAAGTGAAAAAAATTGGGGCCGCCAAATTGCGAATTTGGAACCGCTCCACCCAAGAGTTAGCTCCACCCAATGGTGGAGATTGGAGCCACGTCATTTTACCTACACCCAACGGTTGAGATGATGCCGAGCTCGGTGGGACCCAAAAAAAAATGAAATCATCTTGACCGCCCCCTGATTTGTGTGTGTATGTGGTTTTGATCCGAGCCGTTGGGTGGAGAGTTTATGGACTCGGAACCGCTCCACCGAGTTAGCTCCACCTCTCCACCCAACGGCTCGGATCAAGGCCACATACACACACAAATCAGGGGGCGGCCAAGATGATTTCAATTTTTTGTGGGTCCCACCGAGCTCGGCATCATCTCAACCGTTGGGTGTAATTAAATGATGTGACTCCAATCTCCACCATTGGGTGGAGCTAACTCTGAGTGGAGCGGTTCCAAATTCTAAAATTTAGCTCTTTTCCCTCCCTCTCTTCCCTCTCCGTGAGTAACCCTAAAACACTTTTAACCAGCCGGCCTCTCTCCCTCTTCGCCCATTCCGTCTTTTGCTCCTTTCTCTAATTTCTCTCTCTCTCTTGCGCGCTAACCCAACCACGACACACACTAAGCACCGTCCCCCACCCCTCTCCTCCCTTCGATTCTCTCTCCACCAGCCTCCACCGTCCGCCGTCGTCCTCCAGCGTTCAGCGCCATCAAATCGACGAGCCTCCCACCACTTTGCATTTTCCTTCGCCTATTTGTGGCTGTCATTTAATCTTCACGTGTGATTCAGGTTAAACCCTAATTTTTCTCTATAAATTTTCCTTAATCTTCCCCTGCAATCTCTCTCTTATCTCTTACTATGTGTGTCTTTGTATGTGAATTTTATGAATTTTGAGCAGAATATTGACAATATTTGGTCTGAACAGAAATGTTGTATCACATCATTGAATACCTTCAAAGTTCTCTGACTACTATCACTAATCTTTGTTATATTGATTTACTGTATGCAATTACCTCATTATTTTTCTTCTCATAACTCTATTCATTTCTTTATTCAAGAATCAAATTGGTTATCTAGTAATGGAGGGATTAGTTTCTTGGAATTAGAAAGGGGAATTGTAATTCTTTTTGAGCTTATTGTAATGACTACCATTATGAAACTAGTTGCAAAATACCCTGACTCACTTTTGATAAAATGATTTCCCATGTTATAATTTGTAATGTGAATGGGTAGTCTATAGAGCTTACATACTGTCTAGTGTTTTTTTCCTAATGATTCAATATGAACTTCACTTTTAGTTTGCTTATAACTAGCTCTGGTATGCCTTAATTGTTAGTAATTACTGATTTGATTTCACTTGTTGATGTGAAAATGAAGAATTGACCGATCCACCAAAAACACCAAGCTTTTCAAGATTATGAAGTCACCCATCTCTGTTTGCAGCCATGGTTGTATCAATGGGTCAGCAATATGAGTTTTCCCCCCAACAAACAAATCACCATGTCCATTCTTGATAAAATTTTGTGTAAAGAAGAGTATTTGGAGTAAGATTTTCAACCTTGATGCCTTTTCTTGTGGAGAAAAAAGTGAGAAAGTTACGGATTTCTTGATCTGAAAGCTCTTATTCCCTTTGAACTAGAGCTTTTCTAGGAAAATGATAAGCCTTTGACTTTGCTTTCCAAAGAAAAAAAAAGGCCCATCAAGCCCAATATTGATTTGCTGCATTGACAACAGTTTTTCTGTTAATCACTTTGATAGGCTCCTGTTAAGTCCATGTGTTCAAGGGATAAGCCATGTATGGGTCAGCTAGCTGTTGTTGGTTTGTCTCTCCTTATATCAATAAATTATTATTATGAAATTACATGTAGGTGTTGCATTATGTGTCTATATAGTGTATTTTTTTTCAGAATGGCATGCATTAGATGCCTACTTGGTACTTTTGACAATGGTTACATTTGTTGTGAACCGTTGCATTATATCACAAATCAATTACAAAAGGGACCGTTGCATTAGTTAACAAGTGTTGCATCATGTTTTGGCAACATGTTTCGGCCACTATTGGAACGAATTTTGGGGTTGCATTAGATTTGAAATGTAGTAGTGTTGATTTTCTGTTGTCGGATCGCAGTCTAGAGTATGCCAAATCATATGTTTGTAGTTCTTAATCACATTGATGAATATTACTCTCTGTTTCCAAAATTCAGTCTCTCTCTTTTTCTCATCGTTACTATGAATGAACCTTGGGCAATAATTTTAGTTACTTTTAATTATCTTAATTAATGAGAATCTAAAAATTGACATTGATACTAATCATTTATAATGATGCATCAATTCTTAAAATTGGAGAGGGCTTATTAATCGGGTGGCGTGGACCAAGGCAGCGGAAGCGATCAGACCACCATCGGTTAGTGGCTCTGATACCATCTTAGAATTACAGATGGGTCAGAAGCAGTGAGGGGCCCAAGTGTGAACATTGACTTGAATGGGCTAGTAACAGACAATATTGGAGGTTACACCTTAAAACCAACCGTTGATAAGGGGAATCGCTCCGCAAGTCTATATACCTATTGCCAGTCCATTTTCCTCTCTTTAGTAGATGTGGGATAATTGTCTAACACTAATAATTAAATTTTAAATTTTCATTAGCATAATTATAATTACAAATACCTTAAATTATTGTAATTATTTGGCTAGTTAAGAATTTTATTCTTGAGACACTGATATATACTCCTCCATAATGCAGTTGTGCTACAATTTTAGCTCTCTCTCTCTCTGTTTTTTTTTTCCTTTTCGAAACATCAATTTTAACCAAATCAGCACTTAAAAGATAGCTAAAATTGTACTCAGCATCATGATATGTTTTCAGCCCTCCACTTCCACATCAAGAGCCATCAAATTGAATTTGACATAATTTTAACCATCAGATGCCATACCACATACTCTTTCTGTCTCATTTTAAATTACAAAATTTGTTATTTCGAGTCTCACTTAAAGTTGTAAAATCTTTAAATGATTTTTTTAAAATACTTTTTAATTAGTGGAACCCACTTCTCGTATCCACATCAACTAACCCACTTACTATTCTCTACCCCACTTTTTCTCTCATACCCAACTATTTACACTCACAATACATCAAAATTTTCACTTTTCCTTAATTCTCGTGCACAACCTAATTTTTGCAATTTGAAATTGGACAGATGGAGATGGAGTATACTAAAGTTAGACCCCAACCTAAATGTTTTGACAGCCTTTAGTGGATATAGGGTAAAGTATGGGGGCCTTGGCGTAAATTTAATTTCTGTTGGGGCTATATATGCATATAAACCCCTTTTAATTTGTAGAAAATCCCTCTCCCTCATCGCAAACCTTCCCCCTCGGTGATTCTTTGCTTCCATTGAAAGGGTAAAAACCCTTATGTTCAGTCTAATTATTCATGTTTTCTCTTCATGAATTAGTTAGGGTTAACTTGAACTTGATTTTGATTGTATTAATTTAATATTCAATTGGGACAAATTACTAACGATGAATCATTGTTCTTATCTGTCTGCGTATTGGCACCTTGATTGTACAGATTTGCAATTTGTATTGTTACTTTGCGTTTTGATTTTAACAAGTCTCTCTCTCTCTCTCTCTCTAGCAGGAATTATATCTGTGGTGGAAGTTGCTTTAAAGATGGTTGAAACGCTTTTTGAAGATATTTTTAGGGTTGAGGGGCTTGATCCAGATGGCAAAAAGTTTGATAAGGGTATCTTCTTTGATTTCCTGTTTTGATTGACTTAAAACATGGGGAAATGTTTTCGGTTTTTATTATAAATGTTGTGGTATGATTTAGGACTGCACAAATTTAAGGTATAAATTTTGAATTATTCTTCTAGATTTTTGTCTAAGAACTAAAAAGAAAAAGAAAAAAAAAGTGCCTCTAGGTTCTGTAGTATGTACCATTAAAGTGTTGGGTGAGGTCTGAGATTTGCGTTTGGTTAAGTGGAAGACGAGCACACTAAAATACCTTGAGAAGGAGTGCGGAATATTGTTGCTTGTTATTTTTTTTAGTTGTAGCTAGGTTAAGCTTAAATAGTTCATAAGGAGTAGAAGTAGTAGTTAATTGAGCTCTGTAATTGTTTCCGTAGTGTTAATTTGAATTCACTTCTTAGTTTCATTCCAAATTCATGTGTTTATTGAGTGTGATCATTACAGAAGGATTGTTTACTATTCCCTTCCCTCTACCTCTCCCTCTCCCAGGCAGTGTTCTAAAAAGCGTTAGGCGCCCGCTAGGCGGCGAAGCCGGGCCTAGCGCTTAGGGGCCTAGGCGGGGCTGAGAAATTAACTCATTTTTATAAATATTTACTAAATTTATATGTAATTATATATATTTTTAGATATCACAAAAATAAAACTCACATCTCCCACATCACATGTGTAAGAAAGTCTTTAAAAACCAAGTAATATAAAACTGCTTGTGTGGTTAAATTGAACATTAGAGAACTTGGTGGTAAAATAGACAAAAAGAACTAGAAGATTAGCTTTGTGGAATAGTATCCCACATCACATGTGTAAGAAAGTCTTTAAAAACCAAGTAATATAAAACTGCTTGTATGCATATTGCATAATACTAAATATGAATAATTGATTACCAAGTGATTGCAACAAGAAATAATGAATTAAGGGGGAATGTCTGGCAACTTTAAACACGATTATTGGGGCTGGAGTTGTGGTGCCATAAAACAATAGACTAAGAAGAAAAGTTAAACATGAAAATTGAAAAGACTTTTTTATGTAGTGGGTTTATCCCACATCGCCCAGATAAAAAAATTCTAAGAAACAAGGTGTTTACAAGAATGAAGAAGAGAGAGCCTTAGTGAATGGAAGTGGGTTTATCCCACATCGTCTAGTTAAGAAAATCTAGGCAATGAGGTCTCTATAAGAAGTGGGATCCTTGTGAAGGCAAGTGATCAAACAGCCTCAATATAAGATGGGCATTCGGGGCGCCTAGGCAACACCTAGATTTGCGATGTCAACGATTTATAGGTTTTACGCCTAATTTGCCCGATTTGGGGTTTGGTGCGGCGTTATACTACCGCCGAGCACTTAGGCGCTGCCTAGACCGCTTTTTAGAACACTGCTCCCAGGCATGGTAGGTGAATCCAATGAACACAAATAAAATCACCAACTGGATTCAATAAATTGAGGGAGAAGAAAAACTGATTTACCCTGATTTTGTTTCAAAATCCCACTTCAAAAGCCATTGAAAATTGTTGTTCATCCTTGTTGAAACCCTTCATCAAAGAACCAAGCTTGAGTTCATCCTTTGTGGAATTGAGAGTATTGTTAGGTTTTGGAAGATGATTAAAGGGTAGAGGAAGGTTAGAGACGGTTCTTCTTGGTATCAGCATATCCTTCCAGAAAGTCAACTATTGCATCCCAAGTTGCTTTTGCGGTTTTGCAGTGCAGCACCTTTGAGTGGGTCCTTAGGTTAATAGCTGAAACAAGCATAGACATCGCTTTTCCATCAAAGTCCACATTGTTGCGATCTGCATCGGTCCACTCACTTTTCAGCTTCTTAACATAGTACTTTACCTGCACTGTTTCATATGTGACTCTTTGAGAAATCAAATTCTTCAACTCTTGTGGTCTATAAACACTTCAAATATGGCTCCATAAAAGTCATCCACTAATGCAATGCCTGTATAATCACAATCAATTCCAAGTCATGGATAAGATAATTCTATTCATAAGGAGTCCTCTATACGGACTTCCAACCGGCGAACGGATCCCCTATACGGATTCAGCTAGTCCCCTAACAGACTTCAACTCGGCAAACGAGTCCTCTATACGGATTTACCCAGTCCCCTAACGGACTTCAACTCGGCAAACGGATCCTCTATACGGATTCAGCCAGTCCTCTATATGGACTTCCAATCATCAAACGGAACTCACCAACAGGTTCCAGCTTCAGTCCTCTATACGGACTTCAAATAGGCAACACGGATCGTCAAATTTCATGTCCATACTCCATGCTTAGACCATGATTTCATGAATAATTTTGGGTTACAGATGTGCTGCCATGTTTATTTCTCTCTGTACCTTGCTCTGCTGCAGCATCAAATGAACCATCTTCTAGTAGATTCGCTTTGACCATGTGAAGTCTTTCCTTGGCTCCATCAAGTGAGGACCTTGTAAGATTTGGCCTCGACCCATTCCGTGAAGTAGTCTACAGCTACTAAAACAAATTCGTGGCCATTGCTCCCTGGTGGGGAGATCTTACGTCTTGATGACAGTCATCGGATTTGGAGTTTGGTTGATGAAGTAGCAGTCGGGGTGATAACACAGTGGATCCGAATGGTCTTACCAGGGAAGAGTTGGTACGAGCTCTAGAGGCCGCCAGGGCCCGGGAAGAAAGTATTAGAAAACATCAGGAAGATATGCAGAATAGGGTTTTGGAGGCCATGAGGCAAAGGGGAGTAGCCGTCGTGTTTGAGAACGATGGACGTGCCTTTTGATGCGCATGTATCTACCTGGGCAGCGATTCTTCATACAACGGGATCCTTCACAATATTTCCCAATTCTATTTCTTCATCCCAACGCTCTTCTCTCTCTCTTCCCCCTATGCCGCGCCTCACAAACCCGCTTCCCTCCACCGCTTCCTCCCAAATCCTCCATTAAATCCGGTCACCCAACCTTCCTCCACCCTTTAATCATCTTCCAATACCCTCAAAACCTTCCAAATCCGAGCCAAAACCCCCAATTTCGAAACCCTAGCTTTCTTCCCAAATTTCAGAATTTGCAGATTTCATGGAATTCGAACTCAAGCTTGGTTCTTTGATGAAGGGTTTCAACAATATAACAAGGATGAACAATAGTTTTCAATGGCTTTTGAAGTGGTATTTTGAAACAAAATCAGGGTAAATCAGTTTTTCTTCTCCCTCAATTTATTGAATTCAGTTGGGTGATTTTATTTGTGTTCATTGGATTCACCTACCATGCCTGGGAGAGGGAGAGGTAGAGGGAAGGGAATAGTAAACAATCCTTTTGTAATGATCACGCTCAATAAACACAGGAATTTGGAATGAAACTAAGAAGTGAATTCAAATTAACACTACCGAAACGATAACAGAGCTCAATTAACTTCTACTCCTTACTAAACTATTTAAGCTTAACCTAGCTACAACTAATAAAAATAAAAAGCAACAATATTCCACACTCCTTCTCAATGATTAGCTCAGCCTTGTATTGTTCACAAATGCATTGATGATCAAAACAATATTCCACACTCCTCCTCAATGATTAACTCGGCTGTGTAGTTTGCGTGTTCTTTCCTGCTTGCTTCATATTGGTGATGATCAAAACGATGTACCTTGAATAACGATTTAGTAGAGCTTAATCATGTAAGTTCTGAAATCTGTTTGTTTTGAAGGTCAACCATCTGTACTGAATTAGCGTCAAATAATATTTCCTTATGATATACAAGTAGTTATGTAGCTTATTAATTCTCTTTGAATTCCTTGTGATTCGTAACATGATTGAATAGCACATGCTCTGAAAGTTGAAATGACTCCGTATTTTTTGTGATCTATGAATGCTTGTGATTTTTTTAAAAAAATTGTGAGGTACACTTTATTGGTTCTCATTATTGGATTCCTCAGTTTCTCGTATTGAAGCACGGAGCGATCAGTTTGAAATGTACATGCAGCTAGATGTGAATTCAGATATATATCCAATGCATGTTGGTGAGAAATTTATGATGGTACTAGCACCCACCCTGAATTTGGATGGAACTCCTGACACAGGTTATTATAACCAGGTAATCCCTCTAATGTTTCAAATGACTAGTTCGTTGTTTCCATTTTCAGACCCGGTGTCACATTTGAGTTTGCTTTTGGATTTGATCCATGCCTAGATAAAACCTATATTATTATATGCGATGAGTAGATACACTTCATAGTGTATTTATTTCAGTACTGGTAGAGGCTGCATAATTTTTTACCATTTTCATTCTCCTACTTGTTAAAGAAGAGTAAGCTGCTGTTTTATGTGTTAAGCCGAGTGGAAAAATGTATCTTACTCCCCATAATTGGTTCATCCAACACACGTATCTATAGTTAATTGATTTATGCCATGCACATTTGGTCCGATGTAAAGAGCAATTGCAAATGAATTAAAATTACCGGAAGTTGAACATAAGCATTTTGATCTTGGCCATCCCCTAGAACCCCAAACACATATTTGAGATGAAATTAAAGGCATGATGCTATCGTTTATGAGTTTCCTTTTAGATTCAAATCATTAATCACAACATGAAAGCCTGAATCTTCATGAGTCATACTCCCTCCGTCCCAAAATGATCTGCCCACTTTTTTTTTTGCGGTTACTGCGAATGAACATTGAGCAATAATTATAGGTTGAATTAATTATACTAATGAAAATCTAAAACTTGTAATTGATACACCTCCAGCAATACTATCAATAGTAAGTTTTAGATTTTCATTAGGATAATTAAATCAACCTAAAATTATTGCTCAAAGATCATTAGTAGTAATCACAAAAAGGTGGGATGGTTGTTTTGGGACGGAGTGAGTAATATTCATGGTGTACTGTACTTGTGACAATTTTATTGGGGGCTGCATAATCTTGTACTGTTTACATTCTGCTTGTTTAGTGAAGGTATTACTGCGTGCGTGCAATGCACAGCAGGATAGCTCAGGATAGCTTGCTCCCTCTTTATTGGCTTATCCAACAAAAACTTCTATTGTTTAAAGGTTGAACCTATTCCCATTAAATCCAGTACAAAGTGCAGTTGCAAAATGGATTGGAAGAACATCAATCTTTCTGTTTAGTCCATCATTTCTTATAAGTCAAATCAAATTCAAGATGAGTTTGAGGTTGAATGAGAAAAAAAAAAAAAAGATCTGGATCAGCAATATATATGTTGAATTTGACTTTATGATTAGAGGAGAAATAATATTGAGTTACGTATGTGTACTATGAGTCTATGATCGAATTACTTGTACTTCAATGTAGTCTGAAAATTTATTACTAACTGAAATTATGTGATTTCAGGGTGCACGGAAGTCACTTGCGGACAAGTTTGAATATGTCATGCATGGAAAATTGTATAGAGTCTCGGAGAAGAATGAAGGACCTTATGTCAGATCGTAAGTTTGTCTGTGGATTTTTTTTCCCTTTGCACGAGATGGTCTTACACTTGATAATCGGCTAGTTTGGGTGGCTATTTCTTGTTACTACGAGGACAAACTCTAGTGGTGGCACTCCATTACTCCCTCCATCCTAATAAGTCATACTAGGTACTTAACAAATACTCCCTCCGTCCCAGAAAGATAGTCCACATTTTTTTCGTTGTTACTACGAGGGAACTTTGAGTAGTTATAAATGCTACTTATAATTATGTTAATGTGAATCTAAAAATTGGTATTAATAGTATTTATAATGGTGTATCAAGAACAATTTCAAAAAATTCATTAGAATAATTAAAAGTAGCCTTAATTATTACTCAAAGTTCCTTTGTAAAACCCATAAAAATAGGAGGACTATCATTCTGGGACATAGGGAGTATTTGTTAATCTTTAGAAGAAAAAACCTTCATCAAATATATGTCACGCGTCACAAGAAACTATACAACTCAGTGCAACTTGAATGAAATATGGATGAGCAAAAGTATGTTTCTAAAAGCTTAGGAAAAGAAATCAGAATACTCCTATAGAACATGATAAAGAAGAATCATACTACTATCTGATCGCAACTTTAGATTGCTTTCTATGGGTGACTTGTAATGAAACTTTATACGTCAGTTGAATTAGTATGGTCTATGGTGTATCTCCTGCTCTCTCTCTCTCTCTCTTATTGGGTCCCGAGGGTGGGTTGGGTTTGGTTGATTGGACTGTGCAACATTTACCACTGTAATGTTCCCTCTTTGTATTCATTTATTCAATTCTGTAATTGGCTTCAGGGAAATGTATGTTTCATTTGGTGGACTGTTGATGATGTTGGTGGGAGACCCCTCAATTTCTGCTAAATTTGAGCTTGATCAGAGGTTGTTCCTCCTCATCAGGAAGGTAAAAGTTTGTATTTCTGTTTTGGCCTAAGAAATTTGAATTTAAAATGGTACACTGCACTTGCTTCTAATTTGACACATTTTCTCTAGTCCATTAAGGTAAAGTAAAACATTCTCTGCTTTCTTTATTGTTGCAGGTGGACAAGGCTTAATGGGCTATTATGTTTTCTCAATGCATTCAACCAAAAAGACTACCTGTTTCTTAGTTTCTACTCCCAATTTAAGTACTGAAAAGTGAAAACTATTACTTGGCCATGCAGCTAGCCATGTTGGTTTATGTGATTGTTACATAGCTAGAAACATTTTGAAAGGGATGTGGAGTTTTGGCCACAAACTCGATCGACGGTGATTGATGAAATATTGTGGGTTTAGCATTACTGAATTGAATTCGGCAGATTGATGAAATATTGCGAGTATAGCATTACGAAATTGAATTCGACAGTTACGTAGGAGGTAGAAGTTCATCATCTCATACAAATGAGGCAAGTGCACAACTACATATATCTATTTATATGGAGTGGGGGATGTTGGGGTGCAAACTTAAAGTCCCACATCGATAATTGAGGAAATAATTGTCGAGCATTCGCCCACATCATTAGTATGCTCAAAGCGGACAATATCTTATTAATGGTGGTCGGGATCCCTATGAGGGGAAACACTTATTTCATTGTCTTGAAAGATATAAATTCAATTGGAGAAACGAAAAAGAACACAAACATGATTTTGGTATATCTTATAAAAAAAATGCAATAACAAATGTCAGAGTGCACTATTTACGTCACAAAATGAATGATTGAAATTATTTTTGTGTCAAAATGAATGATTAAAATTATCAAAAGTTTTTTTCAGATCTCATTTTTTTTTTTTTTTTTTGGGACGGTGGGAGCACACATAAGAGAAGTGATGGTCAAATATTGGACAGCTTGAAGAATTACCATAATCTTTACGATTTCATAAATGAGTTAACCTTATACAAGCAAACAATACACACATCAGTCCTCATGAGACCTATTACATTAGAGTCAAAATTTCCCTTTTTTTTTTTTTTGGAAGAAGAAAGCAAGCTTTACCTCGGTCCAATGTAGTATCAATATCTCGACCGCACCTATCAGCGATGATGTCGATTCAGAAAACTGTCAACCGTTAGCAATAACTTCCTTTTCCCCGTCACCGGTCCCAAAGTAATGAGCATTATTTACAATTCAACTTGTCATCTAAATAGAGATTTATCGCGTCTTTTTTGTCCCTTTTTGAGGTCTCGCTGTTTCTCTCCTTGGATCTTTCTGATACTTTTACGTCTATATAATAAGGCTGAAAAAGATGAAGAACAGATGTGGTTATGAAACAATAAAAACAGCGGATCTTTCTATGACAAAAGCTAACAAAATAAAGCTCGGGTAAACCTTCAAAAACTCTGACAATAGTTCCTAACTATCTATCCCTGTTCACAATGGGTTCCTCTTACTTGAACAAAGCAAGGAAAAGAAAAATGAAACGATATTACTCCCTCCGTCTCGAAATGATCTTCTCAAAACTTTTTTTTTTAGATTAATTTTTTTAGGGTTAATTACAAATTAGGGCCTAACATCTTATATGAGGGCCCCCCTGACTTTTTATTTTTAGCGAATTAGGGCTTGAATTAACGTTTTTTGCTCAAACAAGGGCTTTTGAACAATTTCCATCCAAAAATTCCGTTAAGTTAACACGTATGTTGCGTATGACTTTGAAGGAAGGTTGTTTTTTTGACATTTTGCGTTCAAGGCTTGGTTAGATATCGATTAAGAATGGATGGGGCTTCATTACAAGGAAATTGCAGAAAAGTTAAAGAGATTTTCAACAAATTCCGTTAAGTTAACACGTGCGTTGCATATGACTTTTTATAGTCAAGTCACATTAAATTTGACCATATAAGGACATTTTCGTGCTTTATAGAACTATCCCTAACGCGAAATGACAGAAAACCTCTCATTCAAAGTCATGGACAACATACATGTTAACTTAACGGATTTTTTGGATGGAAATCGTTAAAAAGCCCTAACTTGGGCAAAAAAAATGTCAATTCAGGCCCTAATTTACTAAAAATAAAAAGCCAGGCCCCGTTTGGGGACCTCATATGAGATGTTAGGCCTTAATTTGTAATTAACCCTTTTTTATTATTTTTTTTGGGGCGGAGGGAGCACACATAAGAGATGTGATGGTCAAATATTGGACAGCTTGAAGAATTACCATAATCTTTACATATTTCATAAATGAGTTATTGGAGTTTTTTAAGACGACCACAACGGTATTTTCAGATTTTTTGTCGACTTCAAAATCTCAAGATATTGCATTTTAAAGTTATTGGAGTTTTTTTTTTTAAAAAAGAAATACACGTGGCGCAACCTGGGAGTGCGCGCGTCAGAATTGGGCGGCCGCCGGTTGCACTTTGTACATTGGCACTTTATACACTGACATGTCAAAAACACGTTTTAGAGTATTTGGTGCATACCCTAAGACCCCTAACCAAAATCAATTTAAGAGTCCTTGTGTCAAACAAAAACAAAGGCAACATGTCGAGTTGAAAACCTACTTTAGTTAACAAAAAGATTTACTTTTAATTAAAGTTAAGTTAATTAAACAGATTAGTTGATTAGATAAGATTGGAAAAAACTGAAGTGCATTATTAATATCTAGTATTCGGTAATACACCATTAAGCACTAAACAAAGAGCCGGTCTCCTGTACATCCGTTGTACGGCGTACAACGAAGCCGAGCCGCCGAGCCGACCATTATTTTATTTATTTATATATATTTTTTTTTTTTGCGTTTTTTTTTTTTTTTTTTTTTTTTTTTTTTTTGTTTTGCCACCCCAACTTTTTTTTCTTCAACAAAAGTAACACTTAGTATAACGAAATGTAACACTTTTGTTTTTCAAATGTAACACTTTTTTTGTTTAAAAAATGTACCACAAATTTGATGCAATAGATTAAAAGATAGCATAAAGATAGACAACTACATTAATGTAACACTTTTTATAAAAGGAATGTAACACTCTCTTTTCAAATGTAACACTTTTTTTTTTCGAATGTAACATTTTTTTTCTCCCAAAAATAACATAGGATTGACAACTAAACTAATGTTACATTTTATAAAAAAATGAATGTAACATTTTTTTTTCTCAATTGTAAAAGTTTATATTCTTAAATGTAACATTATATATGAAATGTAACAATTATTTATTGAGAAAGTAACAATTGAAATGCAAAACCATTTTTTTTGTAAAAAACTGCTGTTACTTTTAACAGTAGAAAGTGTTACTTTTTTAAGACGAAATTATTACATTTATTAGAACAGAGTGTTACTTCTTAGCTGGTGAGCAGTTCAAACTTTTTTTTGTGTAAAAAAATGTATTTTTTTTAAAAAAAAATCAAACCATATCATGACCTATGTAGTTTTTTTTTCGTCTCGTCGAGACGAACAAAACGGTATTTTTAAATATTTTTTTCGACTTATAAATCTCAAGATATAGCATTTTAAAGTTTTTGGGTTTTTTTTTAAAAGAGAACACGTGGCAGCGCGCGGTTGGGTGACCAACGAGTGGCTCACAACGCGCCACATGTCGCTCTGGTAGTGGCTGTAACGCGGGCGGGCGGTGCGGGTCGGTCGGGTTTGGCCCGCCACACCCCATGCGGCTGATGTATATAAGATTTTGTCCTAAACAAAATAGTGAGCGTACAAGTAATCATGGTGGCCACTGCCTCCCACAATGTAGTTTAAGATAATAAGTAGAATCAATAATTCTAATTACTCTAGCGGAAACCCCACTATGATGACCAACTGTATACGACCTTTGCTCCCAACTTGGGCTGCAACATTGGCATTCCCACTTACTAGCTAGTGGTACAAAAGCATGTCACTTTACAAATTACAATAATGACACATTTGTCCCTCCATCGAGCTCGACGCTTGACTAGTTGCTGAGTTATTTCAATTGACCGAGTTGCTCGATCATATTTAAGTTACTTTTAATTATCTTAATTAATGAGAATCTAAAAATTGACATTAATACTAATCATTTATAATGATGCACCAATTCTTAGAATTGGAGAGGGCTTATTAATCGGGTGGCGTGGACCAAGGCAGCGGAAGCGATCAAACCACCATCGGTTAGTGGCTCTGATACCATCTTAGAATTACAGATGGGTCAGAAGCAGTGAGGGGCCCAAGTGTGAGCACTGACTTGAATGGGTTAGTAACAGACAATATTGGAGGTTACACCTTAAAACCAACTGTTGATAAGGGGAATCGCTCCTCAAGTCTATATACCTATTGCCAGTCCATTTTCCTCTCTTTAGTAGATGTGAGATAATTGTCTAACACTAATAATTAAATTTTAAATTTTCATTAGCATAATTACAAATACCTTAAATTATTGTAATTTTTGGCTAGTTAATTAAGAATTTTATTCTTGAGACACTGATATATACTCCTCCATAATGTAGTTGTGCTACAATTTTAGCTCTCTCTCACTCTTTTTTTTTTTTTTTTTTTTACTTTTCGAAACATCAATTTTAACCAAATCATCACTTAAAAGATAGCTAAAATTGTACTCAACATCATGATATGTTTACAGCCCTCCACTTCCACATCAAGAGCCATCAAATTGAATTTGACATAATTTTAACCATCAGATGCCATACCACATGCTCTTTCTCTCTCATTTTAAATTACAAAATTTGTCATTTTGAGTGTCTCACTTAAAGTTGTAAAATCTTTAAATGCAAAATTTTAAATACTTTTTAATTAGTGGAACCCACTTCTCGTATCCACATCAACTAACTCACTTACTATTCTCTACCCCACTTTTTCTCTCATACCCAACTATTTACACTCACACTACATCAAAATTTTCACTTTTCCTTAATTCTCGTGAACAACCTAATTTTTGCAATTTGAAATGGGACAGATGGAGATGGAGTATACTAAAGTTAGACCCCAACCTAAATGTTTTGACAGTCTTTAGTGGATATAGGGTAAAGTATGGGGGCCTTGGCGTAAATTTAATTTCTGTTGGGGCTATATATGCATATAAACCCCTTTTAATTTGTAGAAAATCCCTCTCCCTCATCGCAAACCTTCCCCTTCGGCGATTCTCTTCTTCCATTGAAAAGGTAAAAACCCTTATTTTCAGTCTAATTCTTCATGTTTTCTCTTCATGAATTAGTTAGGGTTAACTTAAACTTGATTTTGATTGTATTAATTTAATATTCAATTAGGACAAATTACTAACGATGAATCATTGTTTTTATCTGTCTGCGTATTGGCACCTTGATTGTACAGATCTGCAATTTGTACTGTTACTTTGCGTTTTGATTTTAACAAGTCTCCCTCTCTCTCTAGCAGGAATTATATCAGTGGTCGAAGTTGCTTTAAAGATGATTGAAACGCTTATTGAAGATTTTTTTAGGGTTGAGGGATTTGACCCAGATGGCAAAAGGTTTGATAAGGGTATCTTCTTCGATTTCCTATTTTGATTGACTCAAAACATGGGGAAATGTTTTCGGTTTTTATTATAAATCTTGTGATATGATTTAGGACTGCAGAAATTTAGGGTTTAAATTTTGAAGGTTTTTTATTTTTCTAGATTTTTGTCTAAGAACTAAAAAGAAAAAGAAAAAAAAAGTGGTCTCTGGGTTCTGTAGTATGTACCATTAAAGTGTTGGGTGAGGTCTGAGATTTGCGTTTGTTTAAGTGGAAGACGAGCATACTAAAATACCTTGAGAAGGAGTGTGGAATATTGTTGCTTGTTATTTTTATTAGTTGTAGCTAGGTTAAGCTTAAATAGTTCAGTAAGGAGTAGAAGTAGTAGTTAATTGAGCTCTGTAATCGTTTCCGTAGTGTTAATTTGAATTCACTTCTTAATTTATTCCAAATTCATGTGTTTATTGAGTGTGATCATTACAGAAGAATTGTTTACTATTACCTTCCCTCCACCTCTCCCTCTCCCAGACAGTGTTCTAAACCCCTTTTAATTTGTAGAAAATCCCTCTCCCTCATCGGAAACCTTCCCCCTCGGCGATTCTCTTCTTCCATTGAAAAGGTAAAAACCCTTATGTTCAGTCTAATTCTTCATGAATTAGTTAGGGTTAACTTGAACTTGATTTTGATTGTATTAACTTAATATTCAATTAGGACAAATTACTAACGATGAATCATTGTTCTTATCTGTCTGCATATTGGCGCCTTGATTGTACATATTTGCAATTTGTACTGTTACTTTGGGTTTTGATTTTAACAAGTCTCTCTCTCTTTACCAGGAATTATATCTGTGGTGGAAGTTGCTTTAATGATGGTTGAAACGCTTTTTGAAGATATTTTTAGGGTTGAGGGACTTGA
The DNA here is from genome assembly GCA_026119855.1 of Campanula takesimana. NCBI lineage: Eukaryota > Viridiplantae > Streptophyta > Magnoliopsida > Asterales > Campanulaceae > Campanula > Campanula takesimana. Next base: position 256,550 of record JAOWBW010000994.1, read on the forward strand.
CCCAGATGGCAAAAGGTTTGATAAGGGTATCTTCTTCGATTTCCTGTTTCGATTGACTCAAAACATGGGGAAATATTTTCGGTTTTTATTATAAATGTTGTGGAATGATTTAGGACTGCAGAAATTTAGGGTTTAAATTTTGAAGGTTTTTTATTTTTCTAGATTTTTGTCTAAGTACTAAAAAGAAAAGGGAAAAAAAAAAGTGGCCTCTAGGTTCTGTAGTATGTACCATTAAAGTGTTTGGTGAGGTTTGAGATTTGCGTTTGGTTAAGTGGAAGACCAGCACAATAAAATACCTTGAGAATGAGTGTGGAATATTGTTGCTTGTTATTTTTATTTGTTTTAGGTAGGTTAAGCTTAAATAGTTCGGTAAGGAGTAGAAGTAGTAGTTAATTGAGCTCTGTAATCGTTTCCGTAGTGTTAATTTGAATTCACTTCTTAGTTTCATTCCAAATTCATGTGTTTATTGAGTGTGATCATTAGAGAAGTATTGTTACTATTCCCTTCCCTCTACCTCTCCCTCTCCCAGGCAGTGTTCTAAACCCCTTTTAATTTGTTGAAAATCCCTCTCCCTCATCGCAAACCTTCCCCCTCGGCGATTCTCTTCTTCCATTGAAAAGGTAAAACCCTTATGTTCAGTCTAATTCTTCATGTTTTCTCTTCATGAATAAGTTAGGGTTTACTTGAACTTGATTTTGATTGTATTAACTTAATATTCAAGTAGGACAAATTACTAACGATGAATCATTGTTCTTATCTGTCTGCGTATTGGCGCCTTGATTGTACAGATTTACAATTTGTACTGTTACTTTGGGTTTTGATTTTAACAAGTCTCTCTCTCTCTTTACCAGGAATTATATCTGTGGTGGAAGTTGCTTTAATGATGGTTGAAACGCTTTTTGAAGATATTTTTAGGGTTGAGGGACTTGACCCAGATGGCAAAAGGTTTGATAAGGGTATCTTCTTCGATTTCCTGTTTCGATTGACTCAAAACATGGGGAAATGTTTTCGGTTTTTATTATAAATGTTGTGGAATGATTTAGGACTGCGGAAATTTAGGGTTTAAATTTTGAAGGTTTTTTATTTTTCTAGATTTTTGTCTAAGTACTAAAAAGAAAAGGGGAAAAAAAAGTGGCCTCTAGGTTCTGTAGTATGTACCATTAAAGTGTTTGGTGAGGTTTGAGATTTGCGTTTGGTTAAGTGGAAGACCAGCACAATAAAATACCTTGAGAATGAGTGTGGAATATTGTTGCTTGTTATTTTTATTAGTTTTAGGTAGGTTAAGCTTAAATAGTTCGGTAAGGAGTAGAAGTAGTAGTTAATTGAGCTCTGTAATCGTTTCCGTAGTGTTAATTTGAATTCACTTCTTAGTTTCATTCCAAATTCATGTGTTTATTGAGTGTGATCATTACAGAAGTATTGTTACTATTCCCTTCCCTCTACCTCTCCCTCTCCCAGGCAGTGTTCTAAACCCCTTTTAATTTGTAGAAAATCCCTCTCCCTCATCGCAAACCTTCCCCCTCGGCGATTCTCTTCTTCCATTGAAAAGGTAAAACCCTTATGTTCAGTCTAATTCTTCATGTTTTCTCTTCATGAATTAGTTAGGGTTAACTTGAACTTGATTTTGATTGTATTAATTTAATATTCAATTAGGACAAATTACTAACGATGAATCATTGTTCTTATATGTCTGCGTATTGGCACATTGATTGTACAGAATTGCATTTTGCACTGTTACTTTGCGTTTTGATTTTAACCAGTCTCTTTCTCTCTAGCAAGAATTATATCTGTGGTGGAAGTTTCTTTAAAGATGGTTGAAACGCTTTTTGAAGATATTTTTAGGGTTGAGGGAATTGACCCAGATGGCAAAAGTTTGGTAAGGGTATCTTGTTCGATTTCCTGTTTTGATTGAGTCAGAACATGGGGAAATATTTTCAGTTTTTATTATAAATGTTGTGGTATGATTTAGGACTGCTGAAATTTAGGGTTTATATTTTGAAGGTTTTTTTTTGTACTAGATTTTTATCTAAGTAGTAAAAAGAAAGGAAAAAAAATGACCTCTAGGTTCGTTAGTATGTACCATTAAAGTGTTTGGTGAGGTCTGAGATTTGCGTTTGGTTAAATGGAAGACGAGCACACTAAAATACCTTGAAAAGGAGTGTGGAATATTGTTGCTTGTTATTTTTATTAGTTGTAGCTAGGTTAAGCTTAAATAGTTCGGTAAGGAGTAGAAATAGTAGTTAATTGAGCTCTGTAATAGTTTCCGTAGTGTTAATTTAAATTCACTTCTTAGTTTCATTCCAAATTCATGTGTTTATTGAGAGTGATCATTACAGAAGGATTGCTTACAATTCCCTTCCCTCTACCTCTCCCTCTCCCAGGCAGTGTTCTAAACCCCTTTTAATTTGTAGAAAATTCCTCTCCCTCATCGCACACCTTCCCCCTCGGCGATTCTCTTCTTCCATTGAAAAGGTAAAACCCTTATGTTCAGTCTAATTCTTCATGTTTTCTCTTCATGAATTAGTTAGGGTTAACTTGAACTTGATTTTGATTGTATTAATTTAATATTCAATTAGGACAAATTACTAACGATGAATCATTGTTCTTATCTGTCTGCGTATTGGCACATTGATTGTATAGATTTGCATTTTGTACTGTTACTTTGCGTTTTGATTTTAACAAGTCTCTTTCTCTCTAGCAGGAATTATATCTGTGGTGGAAGTTTCTTTAAAGATGGTTGAAACGCTTTTTGAAGATATTTTTAGGGTTGAGGGAATTGACCCCGATGGCAAAAGTTTGGTAAGGGTATCTTCTTCGATTTCCTGTTTCGATTGAGTCAGAATATGGGGAAATATTTTCAGGTTTTATTATAAATGTTGTGGTATGATTTAGGACTGCAGAAATTTAGGGTTTAAATTTTGAAGGTTTTTTATTTTTCTAGATTTTTGTCTAAGTAGTAAAAAGAAAGAAAAAAAAATGGCCTCTAGGTTCGTTAGTATGTACCATTAAAGTGTTTGGTGAGGTCTGAGATTTGCGTTTGGTTAAATGGAAGACGAGCACACTAAAATACCTTGAAAAGGAGTGTGGAATATTGTTGCTTGTTATTTTTATTAGTTGTAGCTAGGTTAAGCTTAAATAGTTCGGTAAGGAGTAGAAGTAGTAGTTAATTGAGCTCTGTAATCGTTTCCGTGGTGTTAATTTAAATTCACTTCTTAGTTTCATTCCAAATTCATGTGTTTATTGAGTGTGATCATTACAGAAGGATTGCTTACTATTCCCTTCCCTCTACCTCTCCCTCTCCCAGGCAGTGTTCTAAACCCCTTTTAATTTGTAGAAAATCCCTCTCCCTCATCGCAAACCTTCCCCCTCGGCGATTCTCTTCTTCCATTGAAAAGGTAAAACCCTTATGTTCAGTCTAATTCTTCATGTTTTCTCTTCATGAATTAGTTAGGGTTAACTTGAACTTGATTTTGATTGTATTAATTTAATATTCAATTAGGACAAATTACTAACGATGAATCATTGTTCTTATCTGTCTGGGTATTGGCACATTGATTGTATAGATTTGCATTTTGTACTGTTACTTTGCGTTTTGATTTTAACAAGTCTCTTTCTCTCTAGCAGGAATTATATCTGTGGTGGAAGTTTCTTTAAAGATGGTTGAAACGCTTTTTGAAGATATTTTTAGGGTTGAGGGAATTGACACCGATGGCAAAAGTTTGGTAAGGGTATCTTCTTCGATTTCCTGTTTCGATTGAGTCAGAACATGGGGAAATATTTTCAGTTTTTATTATAAATGTTGTGGAATGATTTAGGACTGCAGAAATTTAGGGTTTAAATTTTGAAGGTTTTTTATTTTTCTAGATTTTTGTCTAAGTAGTAAAAAGAAAGAAAAAAAAATGGCCTCTAGGTTCGTTAGTATGTACCATTAAAGTGTTTGGTGAGGTATGAGATTTGCGTTTGGTTAAATGGAAGACGAGCACACTAAAATACCTTGAAAAGGAGTGTGGAATATTGTTGCTTGTTATTTTTATTAGTTGTAGCTAGGTTAAGTTTAAATAGTTCGGTAAGAAGTAGAAGTAGTAGTTAATTGAGCTCTGTAATCGTTTCTGTGGTGTTAATTTAAATTCACTTCTTAGTTTCATTCCAAATTCATGTGTTTATTGAGTGTGATCATTACAGAAGGATTGCTTACTATTCCCTTCCCTCTACCTCTCCCTCTCCCAGGCAGTGTTCTAAACCCCTTTTAATTTGTAGAAAATCCCTCTCCCTCATCGCAAACCTTCCCCCTCGGCGATTCTCTTCTTCCATTTAAAAGGTAAAACCCTTATGTTCAGTTTAATTCTTCATGTTTTCTCTTCATGAATTAGTTAGGGTTAACTTGAACTTGATTTTGATTGTATTAATTTAATATTCAATTAGGACAAATTACTAACGATGAATCATTGTTCTTATCTGTCTGGGTATTGGCACATTGATTGTATAGATTTGCATTTTGTACTGTTACTTTGCGTTTTGATTTTAACAAGTCTCTTTCTCTCTAGCAGGAATTATATCTTTGGTGGAAGTTTCTTTAAAGATGGTTGAAACGCTTTTTGAAGATATTTTTAGGGTTGAGGGAATTGACCCCGATGGCAAATGTTTGGTAAGGGTATCTTCTTCGATTTCCTGTTTCGATTGAGTCAGAACATGGGGAAATATTTTCAGTTTTTATTATAACTGTTGTGGTATGATTTAGGACTGCAGAAATTTAGGGTTTAAATTTTGAAGGTTTTTTATTTTTCTAGATTTTTGTCTAAGTAGTAAAAAGAAAGAAAAAAAAATGGCCTCTAGGTTCGTTAGTATGTACCATTAAAGTGTTTGGTGAGGTCTGAGATTTGCGTTTGGTTAAATGGAAGACGAGCACACTAAAATACCTTGAAAAGGAGTGTGGAATATTGTTGCTTGTTATTTTTATTAGTTCTAGCTAGGTTAAGCTTAAATAGTTCGGTAAGGAGTAGAAGTAGTAGTTAATTGAGCTCTGTAATCGTTTCCGTAGTGTTAATTTAAATTCACTTCTTAGTTTCATTCCAAATTCATGTGTTTATTGAGGGTGATCACTACAGAAGGATTGCTTATTATTCGCTTCCCTCTACCTCTCCCTCTCCCAGGCAGTGTTCTAAACCCCTTTTAATTTGTAGAAAATCCCTCTCCCTCATCGCAAACCTTCCCCCTCGGCGATTCTCTTCTTCCATTGAAAAGGTAAAACCCTTATGTTCAGTCTAATTCTTCATGTTTTCTCTTCATGAATTAGTTAGGGTTAACTTGAACTTGATTTTGATTGTATTAATTTAATATTCAATTAGGACAAATTACTAACGATGAATCATTGTTCTTATCTGTCTGCGTATTGGCATATTGATTGTATAGATTTGCATTTTGTACTGTTACTTTGCGTTTTCATTTTAACAAGTCTCTTTCTCTCTAGCAGGAATTATATCTGTGGTGGAAGTTTCTTTAAAGATGGTTGAAACGCTTTTTGAAGATATTTTTAGGGTTGAGGGAATTGACCCCGATGGCAAAAGTTTGGTAAGGGTATCTTCTTCGATTTCCTGTTTCGATTGAGTCAGAATATGGGGAAATATTTTCAGGTTTTATTATAAATGTTGTGGTATGATTTAGGACTGTAGAAATTTAGGGTTTAAATTTTGAAGGTTTTTTATTTTTCTAGATTTTTGTCTAAGTAGTAAAAAGAAAGAAAAAAAAATGGCCTCTAGGTTCGTTAGTATGTACCATTAAAGTGTTTGGTGAGGTCTGAGATTTGCGTTTGGTTAAATGGAAGACGAGCACACTAAAATACCTTGAAAAGGAGTGTGGAATATTGTTGCTTGTTATTTTTATTAGTTGTAGCTAGGTTAAGCTTAAATAGTTCGGTAAGGAGTAGAAGTAGTAATTAATTGAGCTCTGTAATCGTGTCCGTGGTGTTAATTTAAATTCACTTCTTAGTTTCATTCCAAATTCATGTGTTTATTGAGCGTGATCATTACAGAAGGATTGCTTACTATTCCCTTCCCTCTACCTCTCCCTCTCCCAGGCAGTGTTCTAAACCCCTTTTAATTTGTAGAAAATCCCTCTCCCTCATCGCAAACCTTCCCCCTCGGCGATTCTCTTCTTCCATTGAAAAGGTAAAACCCTTATGTTCAGTCTAATTCTTCATGTTTTCTCTTCATGAATTAGTTAGGGTTAACTTGAACTTGATTTTGATTGTATTAATTTAATATTCAATTAGGACAAATTACTAACGATGAATCATTGTTCTTATCTGTCTGGGTATTGGCACATTGATTGTATAGATTTGCATTTTGTACTGTTACTTTGCGTTTTGATTTTAACAAGTCTCTTTCTCTCTAGCAGGAATTATATCTGTGGTGGAAGTTTCTTTAAAGATGGTTGAAACGCTTTTTGAAGATATTTTTAGGGTTGAGGGAATTGACCCCGATGGCAAAAGTTTGGTAAGGGTATCTTCTTCGATTTCCTGTTTCGATTGAGTCAGAACATGGGGAAATATTTTCAGTTTTTATTATAAATGTTGTGGTATGATTTAGGACTGCAGAAATTTAGGGTTTAAATTTTGAAGGTTTTTTATTTTTCTAGATTTTTGTCTAAGTAGTAAAAAGAAAGAAAAAAAAAATGGCCTCTAGGTTCGTTAGTATGTACCATTAAAGTGTTTGGTGAGGTATGAGATTTGCGTTTGGTTAAATGGAAGACGAGCACACTAAAATACCTTGAAAAGGAGTGTGGAATATTGTAGCTTGTTATTTTTATTAGTTGTAGCTAGGTTAAGCTTAAATAGTTCGGTAAGAAGTAGAAGTAGTAGTTAATTGAGCTCTGTAATCGTTTCTGTGGTGTTAATTTAAATTCACTTCTTAGTTTCATTCCAAATTCATGTGTTTATTGAGTGTGATCACTACAGAAGGATTGCTTATTATTCGCTTCCCTCTACCTCTCCCTCTCCCAGGCAGTGTTCTAAACCCCTTTTAATTTGTAGAAAATCCCTCTCCCTCATCGCAAACCTTCCCCCTCGGCGATTCTCTTCTTCCATTTAAAAGGTAAAACCCTTATGTTCAGTTTAATTCTTCATGTTTTCTCTTCATGAATTAGTTAGGGTTAACTTGAACTTGATTTTGATTGTATTAATTTAATATTCAATTAGGACAAATTACTAACGATGAATCATTGTTCTTATCTGTCTGGGTATTGGCACATTGATTGTATAGATTTGCATTTTGTACTGTTACTTTGCGTTTTGATTTTAACAAGTCTCTTTCTCTCTAGCAGGAATTATATCTGTGGTGGAAGTTTCTTTAAAGATGGTTGAAACGCTTTTTGAAGATATTTTTAGGGTTGAGGGAATTGACCCCGATGGCAAAAGTTTGGTAAGGGTATCTTCTTCGATTTCCTGTTTCGATTGAGTCAGAACATGGGGAAATATTTTCAGTTTTTATTATAACTGTTGTGGTATGATTTAGGACTGGAGAAATTTAGGGTTTAAATTTTGAAGGTTTTTTATTTTTCTAGATTTTTGTCTAAGTAGTAAAAAGAAAGAAAAAAAAATGGCCTCTAGGTTCGTTAGTATGTACCATTAAAGTGTTTGGTGAGGTCTGAGATTTGCGTTTGGTTAAATGGAAGACGAGCACACTAAAATACCTTGAAAAGGAGTGTGGAATATTGTTGCTTGTTATTTTTATTAGTTCTAGCTAGGTTAAGCTTAAATAGTTCGGTAAGGAGTAGAAGTAGTAGTTAATTGAGCTCTGTAATCGTTTCCGTAGTGTTAATTTAAATTCACTTCTTAGTTTCATTCCAAATTCATGTGTTTATTGAGTGTGATCACTACAGAAGGATTGCTTATTATTCGCTTCCCTCTACCTCTCCCTCTCCCAGGCAGTGTTCTAAACCCCTTTTAATTTGTAGAAAATCCCTCTCCCTCATCGCAAACCTTCCCCCTCGGCGATTCTCTTCTTCCATTGAAAAGGTAAAACCCTTATGTTCAGTCTAATTCTTCATGTTTTCTCTTCATGAATTAGTTAGGGTTAACTTGAACTTGATTTTGATTGTATTAATTTAATATTCAATTAGGACAAATTACTAACGATGAATCATTGTTCTTATCTGTCTGCGTATTGGCATATTGATTGTATAGATTTGCATTTTGTACTGTTACTTTGCGTTTTCATTTTAACAAGTCTCTTTCTCTCTAGCAGGAATTATATCTGTGGTGGAAGTTTCTTTAAAGATGGTTGAAACGCTTTTTGAAGATATTTTTAGGGTTGAGGGAATTGACCCCGATGGCAAAAGTTTGGTAAGGGTATCTTCTTCGATTTCCTGTTTCGATTGAGTCAGAATATGGGGAAATATTTTCAGGTTTTATTATAAATGTTGTGGTATGATTTAGGACTGTAGAAATTTAGGGTTTAAATTTTGAAGGTTTTTTATTTTTCTAGATTTTTGTCTAAGTAGTAAAAAGAAAGAAAAAAAAATGGCCTCTAGGTTCGTTAGTATGTACCATTAAAGTGTTTGGTGAGGTCTGAGATTTGCGTTTGGTTAAATGGAAGACGAGCACACTAAAATACCTTGAAAAGGAGTGTGGAATATTGTTGCTTGTTATTTTTATTAGTTGTAGCTAGGTTAAGCTTAAATAGTTCGGTAAGGAGTAGAAGTAGTAATTAATTGAGCTCTGTAATCGTTTCCGTGGTGTTAATTTAAATTCACTTCTTAGTTTCATTCCAAATTCATGTGTTTATTGAGTGTGATCATTACAGAAGGATTGCTTACTATTCCCTTCCCTCTACCTCTCCCTCTCCCAGGCAGTGTTCTAAACCCCTTTTAATTTGTAGAAAATCCCTCTCCCTCATCACAAACCTTCCCCCTCGGCGATTCTCTTCTTCCATTGAAAAGGTAAAACCCTTATGTTCAGTCTAATTCTTCATGTTTTCTCTTCATGAATTAGTTAGGGTTAACTTGAACTTGATTTTGATTGTATTAATTTAATATTCAATTAGGGCAAATTACTAACGATGAATCATTGTTCTTATCTGTCTGCGTATTGGCACATTGATTGTATAGATTTGCATTTTGTACTGTTACTTTGCGTTTTGATTTTAACAAGTCTCTTTCTCTCTAGCAGGAATTATATCTGTGGTGGAAGTTTCTTTAAAGATGGTTGAAACGCTTTTTGAAGATATTTTTAGGGTTGAGGGAATTGACCCCGATGGCAAAAGTTTGGTAAGGGTATCTTCTTCGATTTCCTGTTTCGATTGAGTCAGAACATGGGGAAATATTTTCAGTTTTTATTATAAATGTTGTGGTATGATTTACGACTGCAGAAATTTAGGGTTTAAATTTTGAAGGTTTTTTATTTTTCTAGATTTTTGTCTAAGTAGTAAAAAGAAAGAAAAAAAAATGGCCTCTAGGTTCGTTAGTATGTACCATTAAAGTGTTTGGTGAGGTCTGAGATTTGCGTTTGGTTAAATGGAAGACGAGCACACTAAAATACCTTGAAAAGGAGTGTGGAATATTGTTGCTTGTTATTTTTATTAGTTGTAGCTAGGTTAAGCTTAAATAGTTCGGTAAGGAGTAGAAGTAGTAGTTAATTGAGCTCTGTAATCGTTTCCGTAGTGTTAATTTAAATTCACTTCTTAGTTTCATTCCAAATTCATGTGTTTATTGAGTGTGATCATTACAGAAGGATTGGTTACTATTCCCTTCCCTCTACCTCTCCCTCTCCCAGGCAGTGTTCTAAACCCCTTTTAATTAATAGAAAATCCCTCTCCCTCATCGCAAACCTTCCCCCTCGGCGATTCTCTTCTTCCATAGAAAAAGTAAAAACCCTTATGTTCAGTCTAATTCTTCACGTTTTCTCTTCATGAATTAGTTAGGGTTAACTTGAACTTGATTTTGATTGTATTAATTTAATATTCAATTAGGACAAATTACTAACGATGAATCATTGTTCTTATCTGTCTGCGTATTGGCACCTTGATTGTACAGATTTGCAATTTGTACTGTTACTTTGCGTTTTGATTTTAACAAGTCTCTCTCTCTCTAGCAGGAATTATATATGTGGTGGAAGTTTCTTTAAAGATGGTTGAAACGCTTTTTGAAAATATTTTTAGGGTTGAGGGACTTGACCCAGATGGCAAAAGGTTTGATAAGGGTATCTTCTTCGATTTCCTGTTTCGATTGACTCAAAACATGGGGAAATGTTTTCGGTCTTTATTATAAATGTTGTGGTATGATTTAGGACTGCAGAAATTTAGGGTTTAAATTTTGAAGGTTTTTTATTTTTCTAGATTTTTGTCTAAGTAGTAAAAAGAAAGAAAAAAAAAATGGCCTCTAGGTTCGTTAGTATGTACCATTAAAGTGTTTGGTGAGGTCTGAGATTTGCGTTTGGTTAAATGGAAGACGAGCACACTAAAATACCTTGAAAAGGAGTGTGGAATATTGTTGCTTGTTATTTTTATTAGTTGTAGCTAGGTTAAGCTTAAATAGTTCGGTAAGGAGTAGAAGTAGTAATTAATTGAGCTCTGTAATCGTTTCCGTGGTGTTAATTTAAATTCACTTCTTAGTTTCATTCCAAATTCATGTGTTTATTGAGCGTGATCATTACAGAAGGATTGCTTACTATTCCCTTCCCTCTACCTCTCCTTCTCCCAGGCAGTGTTCTAAACCCCTTTTAATTTGTAGAAAATCCCTCTCCCTCATCACAAACCTTCCCCCTCGGCGATTCTCTTCTTCCATTGAAAAGGTAAAACCCTTATGTTCAGTCTAATTCTTCATGTTTTCTCTTCATGAATTAGTTAGGGTTAACTTGAACTTGATTTTGATTGTATTAATTTAATATTCAATTAGGGCAAATTACTAACGATGAATCATTGTTCTTATCTGTCTGCGTATTGGCACATTGATTGTATAGATTTGCATTTTGTACTGTTACTTTGCGTTTTGATTTTAACAAGTCTCTTTCTCTCTAGCAGGAATTATATCTGTGGTGGAAGTTTCTTTAAAGATGGTTGAAACGCTTTTTGAAGATATTTTTAGGGTTGAGGGAATTGACCCCGATGGCAAAAGTTTGGTAAGGGTATCTTCTTCGATTTCCTGTTTCGATTGAGTCAGAACATGGGGAAATATTTTCAGTTTTTATTATAAATGTTGTGGTATGATTTACGACTGCAGAAATTTAGGGTTTAAATTTTGAAGGTTTTTTATTTTTCTAGATTTTTGTCTAAGTAGTAAAAAGAAAGAAAAAAAAATGGCCTCTAGGTTCGTTAGTATGTACCATTAAAGTGTTTGGTGAGGTCTGAGATTTGCGTTTGGTTAAATGGAAGACGAGCACACTAAAATACCTTGAAAAGGAGTGTGGAATATTGTTGCTTGTTATTTTTATTAGTTGTAGCTAGGTTAAGCTTAAATAGTTCGGTAAGGAGTAGAAGTAGTAGTTAATTGAGCTCTGTAATCGTTTCCGTAGTGTTAATTTAAATTCACTTCTTAGTTTCATTCCAAATTCATGTGTTTATTGAGTGTGATCATTACAGAAGGATTGGTTACTATTCCCTTCCCTCTACCTCTCCCTCTCCCAGGCAGTGTTCTAAACCCCTTTTAATTAATAGAAAATCCCTCTCCCTCATCGCAAACCTTCCCCCTCGGCGATTCTCTTCTTCCATAGAAAAAGTAAAAACCCTTATGTTCAGTCTAATTCTTCACGTTTTCTCTTCATGAATTAGTTAGGGTTAACTTGAACTTGATTTTGATTGTATTAATTTAATATTCAATTAGGACAAATTACTAACGATGAATCATTGTTCTTATCTGTCTGCGTATTGGCACCTTGATTGTACAGATTTGCAATTTGTACTGTTACTTTGCGTTTTGATTTTAACAAGTCTCTCTCTCTCTAGCAGGAATTATATATGTGGTGGAAGTTTCTTTAAAGATGGTTGAAACGCTTTTTGAAAATATTTTTAGGGTTGAGGACTTGACCCAGATGGCAAAAGGTTTGATAAGGGTATCTTCTTCGATTTCCTGTTTCGATTGACTCAAAACATGGGGAAATGTTTTCGGTCTTTATTATAAATGTTGTGGTATGATTTAGGACTGCAGAAATTTAGGGTTTAAATTTTGAAGGTTTTTTATTTTTCTAGATTTTTGTCTAAGTACTAAAAAGAAAAGGGAAAAAAAAAGTGGCCTCTAGGTTCTGTAGTATGTACCATTAAAGTGTTTGGTGAGGTTTGAGATTTGCGTTTGGTTAAGTGGAAGACCAGCACAATAAAATACCTTGAGAATAAGTGTGGAATATTGTTGCTTGTTATTTTTATTAGTTTTAGGTAGGTTAAGCTTAAATAGTTCAGTAATGAGTAGAAGTAGTAGTTAATTGAGCTCTGTAATCGTTTCCGTAGTGTTAATTTGAATTCACTTCCTAGTTTCATTCCAAATTCATGTGTTTATTGAGTGTGATCATTACAGAAGTATTGTTACTATTCCTTTCCCTCTACCTCTCCCTCTCCCAGGCAGTGTTCTAAACCCCTTTTAATTTGTAGAAAATCCCTCTCCCTCATCGCAAACCTTCCCCCTCGGCGATTCTCTTCTTCCATTGAAAAGGTAAAACCCTTTATGTTCTGTCTAATTCTTCATGTTTTCTCTTCATGAATTAGTTAGGGTTAACTTGAACTTGATTTTGATTGTATTAACTTAATATTCAATTAGGACAAATTACTAACGATGAATCATTGTTCTTATCTGTCTGCGTATTGGCACATTGATTGTACAGATTTGCAATTTGTACTGTTACTTTGCGTATTGATTTTAACAAGTCTCTCTCTCTCTCTCTCTCTCTCTCTCTCTCTCTCTCTCGCAAGAATTATATCTGTGGTGGAAGTTGCTTTAAAGATGGTTGAAACGCTTTTTGAAGATATTTTTAGGGTTGAGGGACTTGTTGACCCAGATGGCAAAAGTTTTGATAAGGGTATATTCTTCGATTTCCTGTTTCGATTGACTCAAAACATGGGGAAATGTTTTCGGTTTTTATTATAAACTAGTACAGCCCCCGTGCTACGGACTTATTAGTTAATATTTATCTATAATTTTGAATTAAACAATATTTGATTATTTGAAATTTATTAACTCATGAAATTTGAATGTAATCATTAACAAACATTGATAAAGTATGAAATGGTAATAGATTGAAGAAAATATATTTCATAATGCAAATGAAGGGATGTAATAAAATATGTTTTAAATAATAATTAAATTATATCGTATATAATTAGATTTGTTATTGATTTAAGTTGAAATAATGTTGTTATAAGACCACATCCTTAATTTGTTTCAACTTGTACAGAGCCATGTTTAGCTTAGACTTTATGACGTTCATTTTATTATCCTTTGTGACTTATTTTTTTTTGTCCTTCCCAACTCATTTGAGACCTAGCAAAATAGCCAACTTTTAATAATTTTATATTGAATTTACTCCCCCATTTATTCTACCTTCATTTCTCACCATTCAATTTAAAAAGCGGATATTTTTTAAAACAGCGACTCTCCATTCATAATGGTAAAAATGGAAATGAAAATTCAGTGGCATTTCAAAATATAACTAAATATTCAAAATATGAGATATCAACACAACCTTTAATTGAACTTTGAGTAATAATTGAAACTATTTTTACTTTAATTAATAAAAAGTGGTAACTCGTTATTGATATATCATTATAAATACCATTTTTAGATTTCATGTTCAGTAAACCTAAAACGAATTAAGCTCTAATCAAGCAAAAAATAACGAAATTGTCAAAAACCTGATATAAACTTTACCCGTTTCAGAGCTTAAATGACTTTTTTTGGGCTTTTAATACCCTACGTCAATAACACAAACGTTGTTGTTTTTTTTTTTTTACTTGTACACTCACAACACCAATCAACTTACTATTCTTCCCACTCATTTTATCTCATATTTAATTTTTCATACTCACAAACACCTCCTCCCACTATTTCTGTCTCCTACTTTTTCTTAATTTGTGTGCTAAAATTTTTGGTTCAAGGGACATAAAACGGAAGGAGTATTCACAACACTAACTTTAATTCCACCATTTTTTAATCTTCGTGCAAATGGGAGGTGTACGGATGGATTATATTTTATTGCAATTGAGAAAATGGGATAATATTTTGTTTCGGAACCTTGATCCTTTCCTCAATGATTTTGAATACTCCCTCCGTCCCTCTTTAACTTACAATAAATGAGTTGGGCAGATTAACTAATTAAAAAGTTGAAAAGGTGATGTGTTGTGAGTGTACTCCCTCCGTTTCATGAGAACTGAGACTTATTTCCCTTTTCGTCCGTTTCACCTCAATTGAGACTGCCCAAAATAGCAAACTTTTTAATATTTTATATTCACCCAACCTCACCACTCATTCTCTCTCTTCATTCTCCACCACTCATTTTATTCAACAACATTACTATTTACCCCACTAATTCTCTCTCTTCATTTTCTACCACACATTTTCCTTATTTTATTAGTATTCCTTAGTTCTTGTGTCATTTCCTTTAGTCCCAGTTCTCATAAAACGGAGGGAGTATATGGTTGGGCGAGAGAGAGAATGTAGGATATAAAATAGTTTTTTATTATAAATGTTGTGGTATGATTTAGGACTGCAGAAATTTAGGGTTTAAATTTTGAAGGTTTTTTATTTTTCTAGATTTTTGTCTAAGAACTAAAAAGAAAAAGAAAAAAAAAAAGTGGCCTCTAGGTTCTGTAGTATGTACCATTAAATTGTTGGGTGAGGTCTGAGATTTGTGTTTGGTTAAGTGGAAGACGAGCACACTAAAATACCTTGAGAAGGAGTGTGGAATATTGTTGCTTGTTATTTTTATTAGTTGTAGCTAGGTTAAGCTTAAATAGTTCAGTAAGGAGTAGAAGTAGTAGTTAATTGAGCTCTTGTAATCTTGTAATCGTTTCCGTTGTGTTAATTTGAATTCACTTCTTTACTTCTCCTACCTAATACTTGTATTAAAGTACCAAGTTAAGATGGGATTATGGGAACAACTTGGTAAATAAATACTCCCTCCGTTTCACAATAAATGTCACTTTTGGTCAAACACATGCAACTTTGACCAACAATTTAATAAAAAATAATGATGCTAACAAGCATTAGTGTCAATTTAATGATGACAATAAAATTATAAAAATTGTTATTGATAAATTACTTAATGATTTATCAAATACAAATTTTAAAATTTCACTAGAATGATTAGAACATCACCAATGAGTTGTCAAAGTTCATTTTTCTTGACCATAAAAAATGATAATTGGACTATCTTTCTAACGCAGAAAGAGTATTTTTTATTTCCTTGGTCAAAATTTAACAAAGAGAAAAAGCTTATTATAACTGATTATTGTTATTTGTAAGGCCTATAGGGAGCCTTTCCAGAATTCTCAATGGAACTTTCTGTGATTAACAGATCACAAAAAATTCATAAGAAAATTCATGCAACCAAGAAATAGAGTCAAATAGCTCTCAGAAATTTAAGTACAACTCTTTTCATGTCCCAAAATACATGGAAGATCTTTTTGGGACAGATCCACACAATATGATAAGTCCTTTTATTTGAATAACTAAATCAACCTAAAATTTTCCTCCGCGGTAATGGCGAAAAAAACGTGAAGATCATTTTGGGACGGATCCACACAAAAGAAACGAGTAAACTAAGGGTGGAGGAAGTGAGTAAGCAGTCCAATTTTTACCCACATAAACAATGTTGGTGAGGTCTAAAATAAGAGGGCATAAAAATAGCCCTTTTGAATGAGTTGTTCCTGATTATACAAGAAAATGTCCTTTATCATGATATCAGATTGTAATGGACCATGGTCAACAGGCAAATTCCATAAATCAAAATTTAATTTTCTTCTTCACTTTCTGGCTGGCCCCTCAAACATTTTTCTGCATGCAAGTCATGAAGAGAGTAAAATAGCTTTCAAAATATCTAGTGCACCTTTTTCACATGCTCACGTTCATGGACATATCTTATGATTGTGTTTTGTTGTGGGGAGATGGAAGAATTTACATGACTACAACATATCCACAAGTAAAGAGTACGTCAGGGATCCATATATATACATATATACATGTATACATGTATATTATATATATAAATACAATGCATACGTATATATACACACGCATATATATGTGTATATACACACTGTGGCGAAGCCAGGAATTTGTTCGAAGGTTGTCAGAGTTATTTTAGACGTAACATGTTACATAAAAATGTACAACTTTTACCAGAAAGAGGGTCAAAGTTAAAACTTAGTGTAATTTTTCTTCAAGAAAAGGGGGTCAAAACTTAAAATTTCTTATTATTTTAGTGCTAAAAGAGAGACTTTCCAAATATGTATATATATATATGCATATGTATGTATGCATATGTATGTATATATGTGGATATATAATATACATATACATATGCATGTATATGTATATGTGTATACACACACACATGTATAATAAATATCGTGGTGATGATTGATAAGAGGATTAATGTCACTGACCATTAACAACACCAGTAAGATCATGATCCGGTGGTTGACATGAATGACTGGATTCCAAACACAATGAACAAAACTCCACCAGAGAGCACAATCTGCATCGATAAGGATATAAAATACTGATGAAAGGTTGAAAGGGTAACAGAAGATTCGAAAAGGGTATAAGCCATAAATGAGGGGACGGTAAAGGAAGGGAACAAAAAGGTAAATAGTAAAATGAATAATAAAAAAAAATGTTAGAGAGTTACGAATTTCTCCGGTATCTGGGTTGCCAAGCTCTTCCCTCCCATGACAGCAGCAGTAGTACACAAAGCTTGTCCTCTGATAAAGAGAAACATTGTAAAGGGCTCCACCAGTCAGTAGTGTGAATTTAATGAAAACTACTTCGAATCAAATGATAGTATGTCACTCTTAAACGTGATATTTGTGATTCTTGTAAATAGAATGATAAGCAAGGTTTTTGAAACTGTGAAACGCCGGGATAGTGTTGAAAATTGGAACGTATAAACTGGCGAAGACAAAATAATCTTGGAACTTCTTATTAAATTACTCACTACATCCCTAAATGAGTAATCCCTCCGTCCCAGCACAAGTAGGACTAGAGGAGTGAGCACAATAATTAAGAAAAAGTAAGATATGTGTGGTAGAAAATAAAGAGAGAGAATGAGTGGGGTAAATAGTAATGTTGGTTGAATAAATTGAATGGTGGAAAATAAGGAGAGAATAAGTGGGGTTAAATGGTGGGGTATGATGAATATAAATATATTACTCCCTCCATCTCACTATGTTTGGCCACAAAACAAAATCTCGTAATTTAAGAAACTTCAATAAATGTCTTGTTCATCTTTTACATTTCCAATTCTACCCTTCTTTATGACATGAAAAGCTGCACATCAATTTTGTAATTAATTGATACATGTTCATTTAATTGGGGTATAATGGAAAAATAAGGTATAAATTTACATTGAATTTATAAGTGGCCAAACACAATGAGACAAACAAAAATAGAAATGTGGCCAAACATAGTGAGACGGAGGGAGTAATACATTTCCATTTTGGGCAGTCTCACTTGTGTTGGGACGGACCAAAAGGGAAAGAAGTCTCACTTCTGCTGGGACGGAGGGAGTATATTAAAATGTAATGTTGAGGGACATGTAAGAAAGTTGAAATTTTCTGCTGGGACGGAGGGAGTATATCCAAATGTAATGATGAGGGACATGTAAGAAAGTTGAAATTTGAGCATTTTTAGTAGCGTAGTACATAAAATCCCTTAATGATTTCACCATATTGCATCATGAGTGCAAGTATGGAATAAACATACTTGTTTGACGAGGGATGATTTCGTAACTTCTCCAAGATAGAACATTCACTTTGTTACAAATATAAGGAAAAATAGACATTCATTTAGGGACGGAGTGAGTAAGAAATACTCCCTCCATCCCAAAATGATCTTCATACTTTTTTCGTTGTTATTGCGAAGGAACTTTGAGCAATAATTTTAGATTGATTTAATTATACTAATAGAAATCTAAAAGTTGTTATTCATACACCATCAACAATAGTATCAATAGCAAGTTTTAGATTTTCATTATGACAACTAAATCAACCTGAAACTATTGCTCAAAGTTCCTTCGCAATAAAAGCGAAAAAAGTACGAAGATCATTTTGGGACGGAGGGAGTATATTAGAAGTGGCAAGACTTCTGGCTATGAAAATCAAGGTGTAAAATAAATAGTTACCGGGAACTCCCAACCCCCCCTCGTCCCACGTCCCGGGAACACGCGTCCCGGGTTCACAAGGGAACTCGACCCAAAGTACTCAAACAATCGTACCGGAAAATAAACGGTCATCAACGTAGAATCTTGTCTGCATTTACAATCTTTTATGGTTATCCGCCTTTAAATTATACTCTTTTATCTCCCTAAAAGTATATATATATATAAATATATGTAAGTGTGTGTGTATATATATGTTATTATATTCAACTTAATGATGTGTTTTCAATATAGAGCGTACCACGTTCCTAATTGATCCTACCCCCAACGTACCCAAAATTTACTAGGTCACGTTCCTCGTTCCCGTACCCGTCCCGCGTCCCACGTTCCTGGTAACTAGTAAAATTTCCATGGTTCACCTTCTTCCCAATTCACGTGCTATGAAGTACAAAACTTGAAAAACTAAAAGATAATGTCAAATCTACTAAGCCCTCTATCATGGCCTAGTCATGTTAATAAGGAAGATGATAGGTGAACTTACAAAATTCCCCCAAGAACTACACCAAATGGATTCTCATCTGCAGCCAAACCAATAGTGGCTATCTGCAAGAAAAATAGAAGATTTTAGAGATTATCGAAATGAAGCCAGAGTTATGGTCACATTCTGAATATAGAAGCTTACTTGGCTCTTGTCACCCCATTCACCAAAGAAAGTTATAGAAAATGCCTGCAGAATGGATTTTAAAAAATTGTGAACATTCATTACGTATCACATATAAATACACCAAATACACGACTGATAGTTCAGGAGCCGTACCTTTAGAAAGATGGGTGAGAAGAACTGAGAGAGAAAAGGCCTCTTCTTCTTTTTCAAATCATCATCGGCCTGCAAAGAACTTAATATGCTTAAGATTGCTTGACAAGATCAACATGTTGAAAGAAGAGTCTACTAGCTGATATCATGAACCACAATAGACACTGATAGACAATACAAGTGTTATAAGGACTGAGGCCCAAAAATTGTGATTCGCTTTGCCTGGTGATGGCTGGATAAGGACCAATATCAAAATATCAATATCATCAGTATTTCATCTTTGTTTATGTAACCATATTACATACTCCCACCGTCCCTAAATGAATGTATAATTTTCAAAATTCTTTTGTCCCAAAGTGAATGTCCTTAATGTGAAAAACTTTGTCCCTAAATGTTTTTTTACGAAATATGTTTTTCACTAGTCACTTGCAAAACTAAGTGTTTGGAAAGTGGATAGCAAGAATTTATGCATTTTTGCCATTTAATTGTTTAAAAAGTGAACATTTTCAGAATGTCCCCTAAATGAAATAAGGCATTCATTTAAGAACAGAGGTAGAAGATAATGTCGGCCCCAAAAATTAAATAGAGCTTTTATTGATAATCCATCCAAGTGTACGTCTAAAGGCTAGCAAAGTCCAACTTCAGAGATTCCTCAGCAGTCATCATTTTGTTATGTTGTTTCGAATGATTCATCAACATTCCCTTCCCATGGGCATCATTTTAATTATATGAAGTGCTTTAATTATACTTCAGCTAAGTAACAATAGTAAGGAGACACATCGTTAAGTAATACTCCCTCCGTCACACTGAAAAGTTCCGATTTCTTTTTAGGAACGGTATTTAAGGAAAATTATAATTAAATTAGGTGTCGTGAGTATGAAGGAGAGAAAAAGTGGGGTAGAGAATAGTAAGTGGATAGTTGTTGTTAGTATGATAAGTGTGTCTCATCAATAAAAAAGTATTACTACCTCTATCCCTAAATGAATGTCCGAAAAAATTTCAAATTTACCCTTGGCCAAAAGCAAATTTGAAAAACAAATTTGAAAGTTTTTCGGACATTCATTTCAGAACGGAGGGAGTATAATTTTTTTTTGTGGGATCTCCCAATGAGACACCCAAAAATGGCAAAAAAAATGTGAACTTTCCAATGGAACAGAGAATAATAAATTTCGAAGTTGACTTATCAACCTGGATTTTGTTTTACTTGTTTGTCAATTAAGTATACAACAACAACAGCAACAACAACTACAATAACAAAGCCTTAGTCCCAAAAATAATTTGGGTTGGTTCTAAGATTTATACAGAAATGTGACACTTACTTTGGGACTGACTAAAAAAGAATGTGCACCACATAATAAGGAACAGAGGGAGTACACACACAAACATATATATATATATATATATATAGGTAGGTGCTCAAATGAGAACTTAAATATCGTGAGAACCGTGAGAACTTTATGTATCCAAGTGCACATCGGATACATTAGTTTTTACCTAATGTATCCAATGATGTATCCAAGTCAAGTAATGTATCCAAGTGAACCATTGGATACATTAGTTTTTTTACCTAATGTATCCAAGTTCTCACGGTTCTCACGATATTTAGGTTCTCACAGGAGCACGATATATATATATATATAAAGAGAGAGAGGGAGGAGATAATATCACAGAGTAAAGTCTCGTTGCATCAAGCAAGTAAATAGAGGACAAAGAATTCACATTACCTTCTCTTTGCCGTTGGCTTTCGTATCAGCATCCTATTAACATGACAAAGACATATTAAAAGAAAGTGAAGAGAAAATACAAGCCAAGTCAATATTGCAAAAAGAGACTGACCAGTTCTGCTTCAACTTCAGCTATTTCAGACTCCCTGTAAGGAGAAATAGTATCTCAGACACCAAACAAATGGTATTATCATTTGTTTAACTAATGCATAGAAAAAATATGCAAAGAGAAAGAAGCTAATTACCCTTCATGAAATGCATCCCACAATGACCATAACCCAAATCCAAAGAAGAGCAATGTCGCTACATGATGAGTCAAAGATCGCGAAATCTGCATTGTATAAAGCATCAAAGCACATTAGATTAATAAGAATGAAATAACAAATGACGCTGGTGTCATGTCCTAAAGAAATTTATTATCATTATTACCCTAGACTAGAATGTGAAACTAACAGCAAAAACATTAATGGTCAAAAAACTATTTCTAGTCAATGTACTATCATTTGTTCGGTACCCCTCAGTCCCAAAATAAGTGTCCATTTCGCAAAAAAAAAAAAAAAAAAAAAAAAAAAAAAAAAAAAAACTTGTCCCAAAACGAGTGTCCATTTTCTAATGAAGTTACGTTCTTTGCAAGATGTAATGATAAATGTGAAGCATCAATGGTATTTAGGTCATTCTGCTACTAGAAGTGCATAAAAGACAAGTTCTCTTAATTCGTTGAGAGCTTAAAATAGAGAATCGTTCAGGGACGTATGTAGTAGAGTTTTTTGAGCTTGGTGATCCAGATTCCAGAACATGGCGGAAATATTACAGTTTGACAGTGGAAACAACATACTCGAGATTGCCAAGACAACCCCCTCAAATTAAGTTCTTCGGGCGCACCAAAGAATACAAATATTCAACTATTGTTCCATTTTTATTTCGTGAAATATACTCCCTCCGTCCCAGTTTAAGGTTCTTAGTTTTCTTTTTAGTTTGTCCCAGTTTAAGGTTCTTAGTTGCTTTATTCCATAAATGGCAAAGGATGAACAGTGTTTTGGACACAATCTTCTCCTCAAAAGTTCATTTAATTACAAAAATACCTTACTTACATAACTTACTTTTCACCTACTTGCTTTATGAATAGTGTTTTGGACATTTATATCCTTCATTCTCTACTTTTGGTTGACTCATTTCCATTGTTTTTGCCTTGGTTTCTTAATAAGCGTGCATAGTCAAACTAAGAACCTTAAACCGGGACGGAGGGAGTACCAATTATGCAAATATATTTGGAACCGCTACCATAGATTATCAGTGTCATAACAATAATTATATCACTCAAACTGGATAATCGTTCTTGCTTGAACTACTGTTTTTCTTTTTAATGCAAGTTTCGTGTCCTCTAAATGATACAATGTCAGGCACTGTTTGTTATACCAGCTTCGCATTCTGTTTTCATTTTTCCTTTAGATTTCTAAATTTCTTTCTTTATCTTTCTTTTTCACCTCTGAATTTTTCTGTATGTTTGATTTCTCTCACAGAATATGTCATCTGTAAATGCACAGAACTTCTTAAAATGAAGAATTGTAACCATTGTCCAAATAATACACTCATCCCAGAAAAATGGTCCATTTTCTATGTTGAGAAAAAATAAACTCAGGACAACTACATCAGCGAGACTACTTTTTTGGGACACAGGTTTGGCAAGTTGACTGGTCCCGTCTATCATTACTAAGACATATGACCTTGGAGGTGTGGGCAATGCTAATTTTAGGAGCAATAATTATTAATAACTCTCATCGTAATTATTTTAACAATTCACTTTCATCAAATGTAATCAAATAATCAGAAAGTGTTAATCGCATGCCTTTATGCCTAATCTCATATTGTGGAAAAGGATATATGATATTCAGCTAGCATCACCAAGAGCAAGGTGATTTAGTGAACACTTTGAAGTTCTCTAAGTGACACAATAGAATCATGACCCCAAAACATTAAGAGTCTAAAAGCATGTCCAATGCAGGATAAGATATCAGTGTATGTTTCAGGTTAACTGAAAGCATGCAACAATTGATTGGTCTATAAACAGAGATTGCATACAAAAGCATATAGGAGTAAATAAACTTTCGAATGATTCATGCAACACAAAAATAGTAACAGAAATTGATCCATTATTGGAATACTTTAGGATGCAGCGATATGTGCTTTTGTTTGGAACGGGTAGCAAGGTAGACATTTACCAGGTTTGGAGCAGCCCAGCCAACAGCAGCAGACAAAATCGTCATAACCTAGAATCAGTATAATGTCATCATAAGGCCAAAATAATCACGATGGGAGAGAGAGAGAGAGAGAGAGAGCAGAAGATATACAATTAAAGCTCCCAGGCAGCCGGACAAGACGTATCTCCTTGGGTGACGCATGGCCAATATCTAGAAAGAGTATCACAAAGTCAGATACTGTAAATGAACGACACGTGTTGATATATATATATATATATATATATATATATACACTCACTCCTTCCCACTCGATTAGGACAAATTGCCATTTTGAGTGTCCCCCTCGAAATAGGACAACCCCAAAATGGAAATGTTTTATTTAAATGGCACCCACATTTACACTCACAACAAATTTCCACTCATTATTCTCAACCCCACTTTCTCTCTCCTACCCCACTTTTCATACTCAACACTTTCCCCACTAACATCTTTCCTTAATCCCTGTGCCCAACTAAAATATCCTACTTTGAGTGGGACGGAGGGAGTATATATGTGTGTGTGTGTGTGTTTTATACTCAAGAATGAAGGGTGGACTCACTTTGCATACAAAACCAATGAAAGAAGGGGAAAAGAAAAAAAACAAACAGAAAGATATTCTCAAGAATGTCATATCTAGATTTCTCAAGCATCTAATTCTCAGTCAACACGCAGAAATGGAAACAGATCTAAGGCTTGAACAAGCAGATGTTTGAATAAAATCGCTAAGATCCTGTTCAAATAATTCAATCTTTGTACCACATTCCCCACTTTAAGAGGGCTAGAGGGAAGAGTTTCAACTGAGATAGTATCTGACAACTACTTTCAGTAACAAGTTACCCAATGTTTATGTGCGTGTTAACCTCGATATTTGATGCTTTCTATGGCGAATAAAAAGATCATCTCCAGAGACGGGCATTTAATCCCAAACTCCTCATTAATTGGCATTAGGGAGAACTGAAGCAACAGAAATTAATACACCCTCACAAGATCTATATGAGCCCATAAATAGGCCACTGTCCTCTAACAACCTTAGATTGTTAAATACTCCCTCCGTCCCAAAATGATCTTCCCATTTTATTTTATTTTTGCCTTTACTATGAAAGAAGTTTGAGCAATAATTTTAGGTTGGTTCAATTATACTAATGAAAATCCAAAACTTATTATTGAAACACCATCAACAATACTATCAATAACAAGTTTTAAATTTTCATTAGGATAACTAAATCAATCTAAAAACATTGCTCAAAGTTCAATCACAGTAATGACGAAAAAAGTGGGAAGATCATTTTGGGACGGAGGGAGTATGAAAGGAGCAGAGGGAATCGAAATTACAGCAGAATGACAACTCCTGGGACAATAATTGATCAAAGAAACCCAAGAAACTTGTGTTTACACCAGTCAAACAAATCCGTGGGCATATAAATAAATGAATTAAAAAAATATGGGTCCATCATACTAGTAATTGCCAGTATCAAATTTGAAGCATGTGAGTTAGCTAGACAACCCACACACAAGCATGAATAAAGTCAACGAACTCTCAGTGATACAATCATACATAGCAGTATAGCACCAATAAAAACAAGGGTACCAATTAACCAAACAAATAATACCCAAAATCATATCAAATCGATAGAACTAATGTTTTTCAAAAAATACAAAAATAATAACATAGAAATTAGAAATATCAAGAAATAGAGAAGATCCAACTCACAGCAGCAGCAAAAAATGTCTTATCCCCGATCTCAGATAGCACAGTCATTGCAAGGGACTTGCTAAACCCCTAAAAAATTAACACCCACCAAAAATAAACAAAAAATTCAATATACCCACATGTAAAGTTCAATTCTTTTTTCCACAAATAAACAAAATCTGCATATATAATACACATTAAGACTTACTTGTACAATTGATAAACTCATTGTTGATCAACCCAGAGAGAGAGAGAGAGAGAGAAGTATTTAGGTTTAGTGAGGAAAAGTGGTGAATCTGAGTCGGGTAATCAGGTCTGATGGTTGCCGAAATTGGGAGTGCGGTATAAAACAAAGAGAGGGAGGGGAATATGATTTTTTGGGAATGTGGCTGGGGAATTTTATATGGTGGTGGAGAGGGAAGGGGGATTTATTCGCAGTATAATTGGAGTGGTGGAGTATTTCTTTGGCGGAATAACAGCAGACGGCTGAAAGGTCACAGTCGTCTCGTCCACTGTACAATGGCATTTTATGCATTCAATTTCAATAGTAAATTATTGGTAAAGTAGGAGTCAGATTTATTGATGTACTTTTAACTTCACTTTCGTCCTAATCAATGTTATAATATAATGGAAATGTTAAAAAAACTAACGGAAATGTTAAAAGGGTTAATGACAGATTAGGGCCTGAACTGCAGGGGGTGCGTCTAAAAGGGGCCTGGGTTTTTTTTCGCTAGATCAGGGCTCAATATCTCAAATTTTTGGCAGTTAAGGGCTTTTTGACGGAAATCGTTAGAAAAGTCAGTTAAGTGCCATGTGCCGAGCACGTGATCGTCAAAATGGATGTGTTTTGTAATGAAAATTTGTCAAAAAGGGTCAAACTGTAAATTTTAAAATTTGAAGGGTTAAATCTACCCATCCAAAATCAGCTACCCATTTCCGATTTACACCTCCTCCTATGGGCGTCGTTAACCCCCGGCGTTCTATCCAAACTCATCCACAATGTCGGCAACCAAAACGTTAAAGTCGCCGGCGAACACCGCTCTACCCTGTTGCAAGTCATTGGGATTTTACCCTCTTTCGCCGGCGCCGACGATGATCCGTGGAAGAGTAAAGGGTTTTATCTCCGAGTCTCCGACTCGGTTCACTCGGCGTACGTGTCGGTTTCCGATACCGACGCGGAGTTGATTCTCAATGATACGATCCAACTCGGTCAGTTCGTACACGTGACCCGGCTCGATTCCGGGTCGCCGGTGCCCGTGCTTCGCGGGTTGAAGCCGATGCCGAAACGTCGGCCGTGTGTCGGTGAGCCGAAGGATTTGATTTCCAGTGAGGCGCTGCAGATTCGGAATATGGTTGATTTCTCGAAGAAGGGGACTTGATGTTTACAGAGAAATTAGATACCTTGACTTCGCGAGCGAGATAGACACGGCCAAAATTGCTCTTGGCAAGGGGTTTTCCGATCTCAATGTCCGATTGCAAGAATTCTCACCTTCATACTGCTGTTGTTGTTGATGGACGCATTGAGGTGGTGCCGTTGCTTGTAGGTTCGTACTTGCGGTGGTTGCCCGCCGGCAAGAGGCAAGCGGCAATGGAGGGAAGATGAAGAAAGTAGCAATGGAGGGATTTAGTTGAGAGGGGGCAAGGGTTGCTGGGTTGGATAGGGAGCTGGAAGGGGCAGATTGGTAGGGATGAAGGTGGGGTTTTTTTTTTTCATTTTTTTTAATTAAACAAGGTAGTTCACATACTATATACTCCATCCGTCCCATCCGAAATAGGATTCTTAGTCCCGACACGGGTATTAATGAATAATAATCTTTTATTATAAAAAGTTGTTTGAAAAGTAGGTGTTGTGAGTATGAAGGAGAGAGAAAGTGGGTGGGGAATAATAAATGAAAAGAAATTGTGAGTATGACAAGTGGGTCCTACTAATAAAAAAAGTAATTAAAGCTTTCCATTTTGAGATGTCTTATTTCGAGTGGGATACCCAAAATGGCAAAACGTCCTATTTCGAGTGGGACGGAGGGAGTTTGTTCATAGAATAAAATTTAAATTTATTTATAATTTTCTTTATTTTAAATTTATTATTTAGAAAATAATCTAAATCCTTTTATATTTAATATAGCTATTAGATTAATTTGTTTAATAATTTTGATTTTTTTAATAAATTTATTTTATATATGATAATTACTTATTTTATTATATACTTGATTATTTAGAAAAAAATATTTATTTCATTTTTAAACCCTCTAAGTTTCAAAAATTTCATAAAGTCCTTCATTGCTAATATTCATTACAAACCATCCATTTTGACGATCACGTGCCATGCACATGGCACTTAACTGACTTTTCTAATGATTTCCGTCAAAAAGCCCTTAACTGCCGAAAAATTAAGATATTGAGCCCTGATCTAGCGGAAAAAAAAACCCAGACCCCTTTTAGACGTACCCCCTGCAGTTTAGGCCCTAAATTGTCATTAACCCATGTTAAAAATTTAAGTGAGATAATTAAGATAGAGAGGGGAACAAAACAACTTAGGGGGCGTTTGGTTCGGCAGAAAAAAAATGAAGGAATGGAATGATCAATGGAAAAGGAATTGGAAAGGAATGGAAAGGAATATAAAATGGTCAAACCTCATGTTTGGTTGCCATGGAATGAAATGGAATTCCTTCAATAATCATGTTTGGTTTGAAAATACAAATTATAGGAATAGAATGGAAACATATAAAATGTCCAATTTACCTTTCTTTCAAAAAATTAATGAGTAAAAAAAAAACTGTAATGATTAAAAAAAAAAAAAATTTGGGGGGTGGGTGGGTGGGGTAGGGGAGTTAAAAAACTGTAATGATTAATGAGTAAAAAAAAAAAAACTGTAATGATAAAAAAAAAATTGGGGTGGGTAGGGGAGTTAAAAAACTGTAATGATTAATGAGTAAAAAAAAAAAAAACTGTAATGATTAAAAAAAAAATTTTTGGGGGGGGGTGGGGTAGGGTGGAGGGTGGGGGGGTAGGGGAGTTAAAAAACTGTAATGATAATGAGTAAAAAAAAAACTGTAATGATTAAAAAAAAAAAATTGGGGGGGGGGGTGGGTGGGTGGGTTAGGGGGAGGTTAGGGAGAGTTAAAAAAACTGTAATGATTAATGAGTAAAAAAACTGTAATGATTAATGAGTAAAAAAAATTGTAATGATTAAAAAAAAATGGGGGGTGGGTAGGGTGGGGGGGGGGGTAGAGGAGTTATAAAAACTGTTAAAAAAAACTTAAAATTTTTTTTGGCAGGGGAAAGTTTTTTTTGTGTTTGAGGGAGGTATTTTGGTCTTAAAAATTTGTTCAAAACTTTTCCAATGGAATGGAATCTTTTCCTTCCAAATTTGGAAGGAATGAAAATCCATTCCAATGAATGGATTTTCATTCCTTTGGGAATGGGAAAATTTTGGTAAAAATGAACCAAACATGGGAATGGAAAAAGTCAAAGAAAATTCTTCATTCCATTCCCCCCTTTTTTCCTTCACTTTCTATCCAACCAAACACTACCTAAGATTTGGAAAAGAAGGAAAAATAAAACCTAATGTTCTTTAGCAAACCTCCCTTCCCCCCCCCCCCCCACCCCACTGATCCCCATCTACGATCGCTCTCTTCATTTCTTCTTCACCCCCCCCCCCCCAAAAAAAAAAAAATCGCGTCGTCTTTCTGTTTATTTTTATCAACATATTTTGTTTATTTTTAGATTTTGTACATCTTTAGAAGTCTTACGGTATTATAAATGGAGATCATTTTCCGTCTCTTTTTCTTTTGAAGTTTTCTCCATCCTCATTACCTTTTTAACGTTTTCGTTACATTTCTAACCCCCATTAGGGCGAATAAAAAAAGTGACATTGAATAGCATAGTACAGTACGGTGACAACATTGACGGGAATGGGTACTAGCAAATACAGTGGTTAATATTATATTTCTCCTTAAAATGATGTAATTTTTTATTTTTTATTTTTGGGTACAAATATCTATCCTTTAAGATGCAAATAGTATAGGGACCATAAGAATAGAGAGTTAAGTACCTATTTCATCCCTGAACTATTTATGTTTTTACCTTTTCGTCACTAAATAATTTTTTTTTTTTACTATTTCATCCTTAACTTTTGTATTTGGTTGATTAAGCGGTCCTTCCATCAACATGACGTTAATTTCACTGTTAAAAATGTTTGATGTGGCATTGTGACATCATGTTTTTGTTCTTATGATGCTGACTAAGTAAACAAACACTAATTTGAATGTTTCCATTAAATTAGGGGATGAAAATGTAAATTATGGAAAGAAAAAAAGTAAATTCTTGTTACACCCCCACATCATCTTCTCCATCAGCACCACCCACTATCACCAGCACCAGCAACTTCCATCTCTGTCAATCTCATTACCACCATTAACTTCCATCTCCACCAGTCTCAACACCACCATCAAGCTACATCTATGTCAGTCTATACCACCAACAACTCTATTAACCTCCATCTCAAAAAATCCTCAAAACCCAATCAAACATAAACATCACCCGAAATTTCGAAAATCAAAATCATAGATTTGAAATCCAAAAATCCAGATTTGAACATATAATTTAGAGCCGAATTCAAACTATAACACATACAAAAAAACAATCTAACACAAAAATCTCTTCATATCAAAAAAAAAAAAAAAGAATTGAAAATGTGTACAAATTCAAAACACCTAGGTTTATAGATCGTTGAAGGAAGACAGAATCATTAACAAGTTTAAATAGCAAATTTTCAATGTCAAAATAAATCAATAAATTTAAAATCACACAATCAATCGTGCCTATGGGGAGAGAAAAAACGGGATGGAAGGAGACTTTGATTTCTGAAAAAATAGTGAGGGTGAGCCCGAAATTGCAAACAGATCAAGATCTAGCGAGATGCCGGCGGTGGTTTTGAGGGGGAAAGGCAAACGGAAAAAAGAGCAGGGAGCGGGAGATGGGAATTCGCCGCCGGTTGACAGCGAATCGAGGGTAGAGACGGCGGCAGACGGCAATCAAGGACAGAGGCGGAGCTGTGTGGGTGGATTCTGTGGAAACGGAGGAACCGATGGCGGAGGGACGAAGAACGGGAAGGGCGTTATTGCAGATCTGTTAAGGGGGTTATATGTTAGGGTTTTTCTTTTTTCCATTTTAGGATCACTAGTTAAATGTGTTACATTTTACCCCCTTATAATTCCACATCAGCTTTCTACTCGATTAATCAACGCCACGTATATAAAAATGTGTTGTCATCATGCCAAATCACCAACGTTAACGGAAAACTAAACGGAATGTTGACAGAAGGACCACTTAATCAACCAAATATAAAGGTTAAGGATGAAATAGTAAAAAAAATTTGCTTAGTGATGCAAATGTAAAAACATAAATAGATCAGGGATGGAATATGTACTTAACTTTAACTCTAAGTAAGAATAGATAATCCTTAAATTTAAATCACATCTTGAAAAGAAAATCACTAATTTAATAAAGCAGTCGCCATCAATTACTAAAGTCAAAGAGAAATTGTGGCATTAAATACGTGTTAAGGTACGTATTAGATTTGGATTGATTTCTGATTGGGTTAGATTAATTAAACTGAGCAACGAAGCAAATTACAAAGTGATACATTATTCTTTGACTTTTTGTCTATTCGAAAAATGTTTCATTCTTGGTATCTTGTTACACATATGATCATGTCGAATTATCAAGCAAACTTCAAATATACTTTTATTATAGATGAAAAACTTGTTTTACACTAAAAAAATGTATAAAATGTGTTTTACATTAAAAAAAAATGTTTTACATTAAGGAATGAAAAAAAGTTTTACACTAAAAACGAGTGTAAAACAAGTTTTTTTTTCAAGATTTTTACTTTATTATGCTAAATTTATTTACTTATTTAAAAATGTAGGTAATATTTATTTTAATATAACTGAAAATGAAATGTTATTTATTATGGGGTTAATTTCAATGCCTACCCCTGAGGTTTGGGTAAGTCTCAGAGCCCCCCTTGAGGTTTGAATTCGTCTCACAGACCACACTTTTGACAATAATTTGACTATTTTACCCCCCACTTTAATTTAATTAGTGCTTTTATTTATCATTAAATAAATTCATTGAATAAATTAAATTACTACAAAATCTAGTATAATGTGAAAAATATTTTTTTGTTATGCTCACTTAGCCTCTATATAAGTAAATAAATTAACAAATAAATACTTATCAATCAGCTCTTTCTCAAATATAAATGTTTTTAAGTTTACTCCACAAAATAATTATAGTTTTTGAAAAAAAATAACTATATAAACAAATTAGAAAAATATAGATTCAAATAACAATTTTATGCTTTAAAAGATTAAAATTTGATACTCCCTATGTTACAAAATAAATATTAATTATTATTTATAATATTTGATAACCATAAAGCTAACTCAATAAAGTATAAATTAAAATAACCACATAGTTTGTAAAGAAAATAAAAAAATATTTGGAATAAAAAATTTAAAAATGATTGTTATTATTTAGTGAAATATAGACTATAAAATATTAAAATTTAGAGCATATTATTATTATTATTTCATAATGATAAATATTAAAATTAATTTTCCTTTAAACTATTGTTTAAATTGCTGAAAAAATGTTATTTGAGTTTATACTTTATTGAATTGGTTATATGATTAATAATAGAATTATAATAATTGTTTAGGAGTTAATTTACAAAAGATAATATGTGAGGAATAGTTGATTGGTAATTAATAATTTATTGATTTATATACTTAATGTACATTGAGCTTAAATATAATATTTATTTTTAAATTGCTAAAAAAATAAAATGTTATTTGAATTTATAATTCAATTAGTAATTTGATTTATATAATGGGAGATAAAGACTATCTTTATATAAAAGTGAGGGTAAAATAGTCAATTTATTGTCAAAAGGGTGGTCAGTGAGACGAATTCAAACTTCAAGGGGGGCACTGAGACTTAACCAAACCTCAAGGGTGGGCAATGAAATTAACCCATTTATTATGTGATACAGGAAATACAATTTTGTTAACTGATTAAATTTTTCTGTTTGCAGTAGCCACCTTGTAAGATTGAGGAATGCATTCAGAATGAAAAGAAAGAGACAACAGGAAATCATTTGTATTTTCGGAAGTAAAAGAATATGAATGATGGTTGCTAAGATTATTTATAATACCATGCTCGATTCCTAAAAATGAGCATTTATCATGCCACATATACTCCTTATGGCACATCACATAAATTAATGAAAAATGAAAACACTCACATTTTTACAAAATAATAAGTAAAACAAAATAAAATATGTATTAATA
The DNA here is from genome assembly GCA_026119855.1 of Campanula takesimana. NCBI lineage: Eukaryota > Viridiplantae > Streptophyta > Magnoliopsida > Asterales > Campanulaceae > Campanula > Campanula takesimana. The sequence goes on from JAOWBW010000994.1 coordinate 288,662, forward strand.
TTTGAGGTGTGAAAAGAGGGAAAAGAGCAATACAAATTTAACAGTCTATTTGTCTTGGGAAGAACGTTTCATGGTTCACCCAATCCGCCTCGAAAAACCGAGTCTCCCTAAGTTTGTTGACCAAAATGTGCAAGTGTGTGTGTGTGTGTGTATTTTGAAAGTGGGAGAAACTGCCTTGATGCTGCCAAAAACGTGTCGGATCAGCCTTCGTTTAGCGGTTCGGATAAATCCAACAATAAGAACTTTCACGTTCAGATCTACGCACGATAAACAAACGTAAACTACGCCGGGGCTACACCGGCGAAGGCCCTCCGGCGTGAGAATAAGAATCGGGTAGTGTATGAAAATATAGAGATCAATTGACTAGTTAAGAGCCAAAAAGTTTATTACCTGTTTCCTGTGTAGAGGACCTGCTTATATAGGCGTGGGTGAATGAGTCCTGACTTGTTAGAAAAGCCAGGGAGCCCGTATTGTTATGGGACTCGTGTTCCTTGGAGATAGAGTCCTGATAAGGATGAGTGATATCCCAGTTATCTTCTAGAAAAGATATCCTTGTTTAGATAAGGATCTTCAATGTTAGAGTTGTAGTCGAACTCTGTAAGTGGACTCCCTGTGATAATGGGAGGTTTATGATACATCTCGGCCCGTCATCTAACTCGGCTCATTATAGAGGCCGACTAGGGATTATGCCCCCTAGGACTCGGCCTAGTCAAGGACTGCTTGCTCGGCTTGGTTGATGTCGGCCCATAAGCAGGGCCTCTGGTGAATGGGCCTCTCAGTATAGGTCTTTTAGGTGTGTGTGCCCAGAGTGTGTGGGTCCCATATATGTCCAAGTCGGTTTATGTCGCTCAGTGGCCCCCGAGTTTCTATCTCGGCATGCCGAGTAAGAACTGGATCATCATGTCTTCCTTAATTACTGATTTGTTATCGCTGATTTGACAAGCAGCCGCCAAAATATTTTATTTTTGGGATCTTTTGACAGCCTTTGCACCACAGGCAAATATATTTATTACTTCTATCGGAATGCGGAACTGCATTAATTGTAATCCCATCGTGAATAGTATAAGCCAACCAACCCTTCATATTCTAGAGCATTTATACGGACACCAATTAAATCCCTTCGTTCTTAACCCTATCAACTTCCTCTTATCCCTCTCAAGAATATCTCCATAAAATCAAGATGATGCTCAAAAGAGTGCATGATGACGTATTCCCGGAAGAGGACTCAGATGAAGAGAACCAAACTGGAAATTCAAGTTCGTCAAGTAGTAGTGATTCTACGTCTCCTCCAAAGCATTGTTCATCCTTTCCGGAGGAGGAGTCACCGTCCAACAGTAATGGTGAATTTTCAGAACCAGACCCAATCTTCAGTGAGAATGAGTTTTCTGATGATGAAGATGGCGACGAAGATGACGGTGATGATCTTAATGAAGATACTGATGAGGATGATGAAGATGAGGATACCAAAGATGGTGTTGATGTTGATGATTGTAGATACCCCGGGGAACCACGGCTTTAGGCTAGAGCGGTGAATTATCCTAGGATGTCTAACTTGTTTTTGATTGTTTAGAGTCGCCACCTATGTTTTTAAAGGAACATAAGAAAAACCTAGAAATAGCCTAATTTATGTACAAAACCAGAGATTCGGGAGAGAAGGGTTCGGGGGTTAGGTGACGGAGTGGGAAGTACTTAAACACCCACTCCGCCCCGCTTACGCGGGTCTTGCTACTATTGGTGTTCTAATATTTACATGTCCTTCAATTAATTAAATAGAAATGTGCTAACAATTGTGATGAGTAGAAAAGGGGAAATAAAATAGAATTGTTTTATTTATTTAATGATAAAGATTACATATAACAAGTAATGTTAAAGAATTACATTAAGAGATGAAGAGAAATTAACATGGTGAATTAAAGTTAAGATTAAAATGTAGGGAGATAACCTTAACTAAGTTAAGTAGTCATGTTGGTCAGGTCCCATTAATGGGGATTGCATACATCAAGAAGAAGAAAACAAAGGAAGAAAATGGAGTTATACCTTGAGAAAGAGGACTTGGAACCTTGACTTGAAAGTGTTGTTGTTGTAATGAAATTGTTGTAGAACAATTTGTGTAGAGTCTTGTTACTAAGAACTCTTGTTGGGAGAATTTGTGTATAATGTAGTTGGTGAATCAAGGTTGGAGTCCAAAAAAAGGTCCAAAAATAGTCCCTTTCCAAGGTAGAAGATGATGGTTTTTATAGGTAAAAAAAAAAAAAGAGGGAAATGATGGAGGGAAATTGGTCATCCATGTGAAATGGAATGGGCCAATCACAAATAAGATAAATGAATAAAAGAAAGAAATCAAATAATAAATGAAAGAAATATTAGTTTTTGGAAAAAGGCTTAGAATTTGGGATTGGGAGTTAATGAGAAAAAGGGGGGATGAATGTGGATGTAAAAAGATGGTTTTTGTGATTAAGAAAAGATGTTTGTAAATAAGAAAAGGGAGGGAAATAAGGTGCAATCCGTTACTGCCAAAGTGGGAAGCGCGCGGGTCCGGCTTTTGGGGCGGGACGCGCGCGCGGCTCACTGGCAGTGCCGGAAGCGCCCGCGGGTGAAAAACGACAGAATGACAGAATGACCCTAAAAGTTAACTCTGTTATGCAGTTTAGTCCAAAACTAACGGAATCAGTTAGGAACTTAACCGAAGTAACAGAAATCAACAAAAATAAGTTAAATAAAAATACTTTGTATGCAATCGGGGTGAGAGGTCCAAGGCGGGGTGTCTACAGAGCCCCTCGGCGACGTGGATTGCGAAGCAAAACGCGTCGACGAAAGAAAGACAACCGCCGAGGACATCGACAAGAGAAAACAAAGACTCGATAAAGCAGGAATTTGAAATTACAAAGGATAGAAATACGCTCCCTGTGTGAGCGACTTTTGCTGGAGTGTTGAATTGGAGCTCATGGGAGCTTGTCTCGATATGGACCGAGTTGTTGAGTTGGGGCTCATGGGAGCTTGTCTCGATATGGACCGAGTTGCCGACTTGGAGCTCATGGGAGCTTGTCTCGATATGGACCGAGTTGCCGACTTGGAGCTCATGGGAGCTTGTCTCGATATGGACCGAGTTGCCGACTTGGAGCTCATGGGAGCTTGTCTCGATATGGACCGAGTTGCCGACTTGGAGCTCATGGGAGCTTGTCTCGATATGGACCGAGTTGCCGACTTGGGGCTCATGGGAGCTTGTCTCGATATGGACCGAGTTGCCGACTTGGGGCTCATGGGAGCTTGTCTCGATATGGACCGAGTTGCCGACTTGGGGCTCATGGGAGCTTGTCTCGATATGGACCGAGTTGCCGACTTGGGGCTCATGGGAGCTTGTCTCGATATGGACCGAGTTGCCGACTTGGAGCTCATGGGAGCTTGTCTCGATATGGACCGAGTTGCCGACTTGGGGCTCATGGGAGCTTGTCTCGATATGGACCGAGTTGCCGACTTGGAGCCGCATCTGCTTATGTTGTTAACCTTGTGGGGTGTGGGCACGGTTGACCACTTTCTGGTGGGGATGAAGTGCCTTGAGTAGCGGATGCTGTTGACTTTGTGGTGGTACCTGTTATGTGTGTGCTTGACAGGTATATGTGTTCTTGGTGTGATGGGATTTTGGAACACCCTTGCAATGAGAGAGAAGTAAGAATGTGGAGAGTGATCTTGTGTGCGGTGTGATTTTGAGGAAATCTTTGGATGTATTCATACCTTCACTTACCATTGCCGCTTGAGTGGAGATGGATTTCTGATGTCCGCGGAGGATGCTTTGATGGAGAATGTCCATTCTTTAGATGTTGATGAGAGAATGCCCTTGATGTTGGGTTGGCGAGATGGTACTCTGGATGATGGGTTGGTCGTGCCAAAAGGCTGCCTACGTATCCCTTTAAGAGAATCAGACCAGCGTAGTTCAAGGATGATGGAGAACGCTGGAGGAGAAGCTAGGAGCAAAGCAAAGTAAAGCACATAATTTTGCACGTAGAAGGAGAAAAATAAAGAAAAATTCTTTTTTTTTTTTTAGTTCGTGGGTGAACCATTTTAGCCATTGTGTGTTTTGTGAAGCTAACCCAAGATCAAGTTATGCTCAGTCGAAGTCCGGATTGCCTCGCTTGAATTCTGTTGTCGCTGGTGTGCCCAAGGAAGATTGATGTCTAGCCCCAAGAGATTTGTCGATTATGGGGCTTCAAAAGGCTTTTGATGCCGAGATGAGGGGTTGCTGATTGTAAAGCCCCTAGAATGCCTTTGATGCCAAATTTTGAGGGACTTGCATAGCTCCAAGATAAATCAGCTCTTGGCCCATTCGAGTAAATCGCCCTTTGTTGTTGTAGTGAGCAAGCCCCAAGAGGAGATCGTTGATGCCAAGCTTCGAGAGATTGCAAAGCCCCAAGTGTCGTGGTCTTGTAGATGACGGGATGTGAAGACCTTTCATTGTAAACTCCCAAATTATCTCGTGATTGGCTCGGCATTGAGAGCGGATGTACCGTTTGGTAGAATTCTTGATAGAGATCTCCTTCTTGCTCTTACTGGGGAGATGAATGGCCTCATTGTGGTCGATACCCAAATGGCTGAGGGCTTATGTCAAAGGATGCAGTAATGTCTTGCGGTGCCGTCGAGGTCGCAGAGGATAAGGTCTTGGCGTGATAAAGTCTCAAATGAGTATGCTTGCTTGACTCTTCTTGAGTTGAACTAATGACGGATCTTCGGATGCAACTAGTGCTGTGGCCCAACTTTATCTGAGCTGCACCTTGTGCTTTTGATCTTGGAGAAGGGGGTGCTGAATTGCAGAAACATTGGGATTGGCCGTGGCATTTCCCGCTATAACCCTGTTTTGATTAGAGTTTAGCATATTGAATCTTTTTCCTTTTCTCTAAGACTTCCTTCAAAATCTCGCTTGAAAGTTCTAACAAAAATCATCAACTTCATTCATAACATCGGAGTCTTCATTTAAAACCAAGAGGCCTTTGACTTGAAGTGTTGAGAGACCTTTGAATCTTGATTGCTCTCATGGAGCCATAAGACTACTCCACATTGAACTTGCTCGAGTATTGTTGCCCAAAAGACTGTCGGTCGCGAAGCCCTAATACTGCCCTTTGCTTGAATTACTGTAATGCCGTAGCCCAAAAGATTGTAGATTGCGAAGCCCGTTGAGACCTTCGGTGCCGAATTGAGGAAGCTTCCAATGTTGCACATGACTTGGTTGGGGATACTGCTGGGGAGTTAATTTCTCTTTGCCGAGGGAGCCTTTAAGACTTGACCGTAGCCCCTAGAGTGCCATCATTGATTGCGAGAAAGGTCCATCCTTGATTGGGGGAACGAGCACGGGCACACGCGACAAGAGGGCTTTTTGACCGTTTTGATTAGTTTTTGGGAAAAGGCTTAGAATTTGGGATTGGGAGTTAATGAGAAAAAGGGGGGATGAATGTGGATGTAAAAAGATGGTTTTTGTGATTAAGAAAAGATGTTTGTAAATAAGAAAAGGGAGGGAAATAAGGTGCAATCCGTTACTGCCAAAGTGGGAAGCGCGCGGGTCCGGCTTTTGGGGCGGGACGCGCGCGCGGCTCACTGGCAGTGCCGGAAGCGCCCGCGGGTGAAAAACGACAGAATGACAGAATGACCCTAAAAGTTAACTCTGTTATGCAGTTTAGTCCAAAACTAACGGAATCAGTTAGGAACTTAACCGAAGTAACAGAAATCAACAAAAATAAGTTAAATAAAAATACTTTGTATACAATCGGGGTGAGAGGTCCAAGGCGGGGTGTCTACAATGATCCAGGATATGAAGGGGAGGTAGAATGGGAGGAAGAAGATGAGGACTAAGATCAAGATAGTGATCTTTCTTGAATATTTTAGATAGTATGATCAGCTAGTTTTTCTTTTGATTTTACATAGGTCAGGCCCCCGGCCATGTTGTGGGGGTCCCTTTTGATGATTTTATCAGAACTATGTTTTGTGTTTACGGACTTGTTTTGCGTTCTTTTTACCATTGCTCTTGTTCTGTTTATCCTCTGGCTCTGCACATTTAATTTAACTTGCAATCAAACGAGAACCTGACTGTTGATCAATCTCGGCATGGAGATATGTCGGTATATCTTTTATTACTTCAACTCGGCGCCCACTATTTTTTCGAGATGTCGGTCGTGCGTTAGGCCATAAATATTGAACTCTCGATCTCCTGGCTAAACGATTTTTTTTATCCTTGTCTCGTCATTCACTTTTTATTGCCTCCCATCTTTCTGACTCATCGTGTTGATGGATCTAGGTCGGTTTCTTTAGATTCCATAACTTGTCGCCAGTTTTGACGGTTAAGTTATCCCAAACGTTTCCTTTTTGACTGTTCATTGTCAGGCGGCGTGGGTACGATTGATTGAAGAGACAATCCCTATTAATGAGGGGTAATCATAAAGTTTAGTGGGAAACGTGCCAACCCGTGGATCTCTGGGCATGGTCGGGTCGGATTCGGGTTTAACCCAGTTGGCCCGTAGTATAAATTCAAGATCCTTCCTTTCATTTCACTTTTTCAAACTTTCAAGGAGAGGGTTTAAGAGTTTTGACTGTCGCCGGCGCAATAATCTCCGTTCTGTACTCAGCTTTTCGTCAATTCGTTCCATTCAACATTTTCAGGGCAGCTTCCCAACCAATTCCATCCGACCATTTTCTGTTTTCAAGGTACTTTTCGCTCCATTTCACTTATTTTTGCGAATTCCCCATAACTAGGGTTCCGGCCAAAACTTTGAAGCTTTCATCTTTGCATCTACCTTTGTCTAACTAGCCATATTTCTGAACAAACCTTGACCCCCGGACCGCTCGCGATGTCTGGTTCTTCTAGCTCAAGTATAGGCCCGTTGTATGGTTTTTATAGGAGGAATAGTAAAATTACATTAAATCTGAGGGGGTATGGAAAATGTTGTCATTGCTAGCAATTGGGGACCTCTTGTATATCAATAAGACCCCTAGAGAAGATGTTAAATTTCCATCCTTTTTATTTGCTCCTAGGACCGTGAGGGGTGATGATGCCGATGTGACGGTGTTGAGTAGTTATAGCGACGTCCTTAGCCATATTCTTCTGCACTATATAAGAGACAAGTCTCTGTTCCGATCTCGTCATGAGGGAGTAACCTCCTTGGTCCCTTTAGTCGATTCGGAGGGGAAAACTGTTGGTAGTGGTGCCCTAGGCACGTTTAATAAACGTTGTAGTTGTTATCATTTATTTCATATCAATAAAGAGATGTTTTGATTATTATTGTTGTTCAATAGTCTCCGTCCCTAGTACTTGTTAAGCACTAGTATAAAGGCTAAATGATCATGGGATGATCATGTTAGATTTATGGGTACTTGTTTGGAACAAGGTACTGGACATGACCCGCTGTATGAGATTTATGTCATGGTCTATGTCGAACATATATCTCATATTAGTTATGTCATTCGAATCCTTAGACATGAAGTTATTATAGTCTTCCACTTGATGAAAATTATGTTTGACATATTCAAACGCTACCTTTAACCGGGTAGTTATAAAGGGTATGCTTGGCATAATCGGATTCAAGTAGGGAAGAGTAATAAGCTAAATGGATTTGTCCCTCTTCGGAGAGATGTCAAGCTTGGGCCTCTCGTAGGAATGATGTTGATGAAATGTTCGGCCGGACTCAAGTGAATTGATTGGATCAATGTCATTTGGATTATCAACATATTCGGAATCGAGAAAGTATTGAACAAAGACAAGTTAACTTGTTGACCATGACTTGTGTTCAATGATATCGTGGACAAAGGGATTATGACATGTTCTAAAAGGAATGCGAACTTGTATCTAGTTATACTATTTGGGAAGGTATGATGGTTTGCTAGAACCTAATCATATCTTATGGTTTCATGTTTGAACCCATTGCCAACTTAGTATAATCCTAGAGGGTCACACACAATAGAACGAATCTTTAAAAGGACTAAAGTGGAATTTTTCAGCTTTTCTGGGCAGGAGGGCGACCGCCCAAAGGTGGGCGACCGCACAGCCTACTTTGGGCGGCCGCACGGTGGTGTCGGGTGGCAGATTCCTAATTTGATTAGGAAACGAATTTTGGACGGATTTTGACACAAGTTTCCTATTTGGAATAGGTCCTACTTGTGTAAAGGCCAAATTCGGCCAGAACTCTTAACAATTGTTTTTGTGAGTCTCAAAGAGTTTGAGAGAGGGTTTATTTTGTTCTAAGACATCCTTGGTTGAAGAACAAAATAATACACAAAAGAAAATTCCATATAGTCATAACAATTGTGAAAGTGTGTTTCATAATTGTTGGTCTAGCAACCAAGATCAAGAAGCTCCTTGATATTCGTTCATAGTGTGGATACCGCTAGAGGGTGAAGCTCATCATCTTCAAAGTTCGTGTTCGTACTTTCTTCGTGATCAAGCTTCAATATTTCCACCAAGTTTAAAGACCAAACTTAAAGTCATCAAGGGTTAGTTTTTCCTATATTCATGTTGTGATATTTGATTTAATCATATGAATGGATCTATGGGCTTTGGGTTTCAAAATTTTAAATGCTAAATTCCGCTGCGCATGTTACATCGAAACCTAACAAAAACTGCCTTGTCCAGGCTTCCAGATGAGTCTAACCCCTCTGTCTCCTCTACAGGTATGGCCGGGGAGAGTACTTTCGGGATAATCGTGGACAGGTTTGACTCCAATGTCACCAGACCAAGGTGGGGAGCCAATGCTAAAAATGTTGGTAAGAATAAAGGCAAGTCAGGTCCCGTCACAGACAAGCATCCCAAACCGGGTGACGAGATGCTTGAGGTCCTATACACTTAGTATGGAATAGATCGTGAGGAATATCTTCTGTACTATAGTAAGGCCGTCCCCCTAGATACCGACGAGAAAATCCATCACTCTTACTACGATCAGGCAGTTGTTTCTTTCTTCTTCAAACAATTCCAATTAGGATTAAGGCTTCCCCTTGACCCATTTATTAATGAGTTCCTGGAATCCTGGGAAATTATGCCGGCCTACATTGGTGCCAATGCCATCAGGTATCTGATCAGCTTCATCGTACTTTGCCGCAGTCTTAACTTCGAACCTTGCATGTTTGTATTTGACTATTTCTTTAATGTGAGCTTTAACAAGACGATAAGGACTCTGACCATCAAGTCTGACCCGTACAAATCCAAGAGTATCTCTCCAATTTCTGGCACTGTTAGCAAAGTGTCTGGATGGAATGCTCATGTGATTAGGGTCGAGTCCCGTTTTGGCTGGGAATTTGCTGTTCCTGAATTTGCACCATGTCGTCTAACTGAGGTTCATAAACCTAACTGGAGTGAGAGATTGATTACGAAACTTGAGGAGTCTGCCAACCTCGACACTCTTGACTGGAGTGAGTTAGAGAAAGATCCTCGCTATTATGTTCAAGCCGGGTTGATGAAGGGTCCTCTTGACGGCGTCGTTCCCAAAGTTGATATTTTACGGGGAAATAGGTTTCCGGATTGGATTATTCATCCAAATTTTGTTTTCAATCATGAATGTGTGCGTTGCAAGGAACAGAACAATATTTGTCTCAAAGCCACCGACACGATAGGCTGTAATTCCCGGACCTCATACTTTTTCCTTTCTGATTTTTCTGTCTCGTTCTGATACTTGTCTTTTATACAGTTCTGACCATGGAGCAGATAGAAGAGATAGAGATGGAGCAAGTTGATCCCGTCGAGGCGTCCCGGATGAAGAAACAAAGGTCCAGAATCGCCGCTTTGGAAAAAACGTCATGCCGATATGAACGCAAGCAGGCCTTACTATAGAACAAGGAATATTCCGCGGTTCCTATGTCTGACCGAGTTGTTGAGGAGGTTAGAGACGGTACCGAGGTGGAGGCCCCCGAAACTGAAGAAGCCACTCCTGACAGCCAGACTCAGAGTCAAGACCTGGGCCAGGGTACTCATGCTATGATTGAGGTGGATCAAGGAGATGCTCGTCAAAGCCAGAAAAGAACCAGGGAGGAGATCAGGGAGGTCTGTGCCCCACCCTAAAAAAAGTCAACTCCCTCTACTCATGATTCCGCTTCTGCCTCGGTCTTACCGGATGCGAGGTTAAGCGCTGGGTTGAGTAGTTCAGTGGGGTTCCCATCTTGTCAGGGTTAGACGTGTCGGTCCGCTCGGGTCTTGCCTTGAAGAAGGGCGGTCCTGTGATCAAACGGGCCATGAATGCTGACACTATCAATCAGCTGGTTGCCGAGAGACCCACTTCCCAACAAGTGTTGAACCGTAATGGCTTAGTTCTTAGTGAGGTAACGTTTCTGGATATCTCGACTCCTTTTTGTTTTTCTTCTCACTTGCTCATATCTTCTTCCTTTTTCGTAGCTTGCTTCTCTTGCCCAAAATGACTACACCATGTATCGACAAGCTTACGAGTCTCTATGGGAGAACGAAGCCGAGGTGGCGAGGCTCAAAGGTTCTATTGATGATCTTAACGGTAAGGTGGTTGCCTTGGAGAAAGAAAGAGCTTTTCTTGATGCATCACAACGTCGATACCAGGAGGAGGCTACAAAACTGAAGGAGTCCCTGCTAGCCTCAAAAGCTGACGTCGAGGGTGAGAGGAAGCGTGCTGAGACACTGGCCGGAGAGAAGGTCACGGTTGAGGAGAAGCTTGCCTTGGTGGAAGACCAGTATGCTCGTCTGGAGGAGAGCGTGACAAGCAGGGAGAAAGCCGCCGTTGAAGCTTACAAGAGGGGGCCCCAATTTAGGGCGGATTTGAGTGATAGAGTCGGCACAATATATAATGATGCCTGGTCCAATTTGACTCGTCTTCTATATATTGATCCAGAAGTCAATGTGCCGTTGGAGAAGTGCGCTCGTCTTTTTCATCAGGATGCTTATAGTGTTGAGGCGAGAGCGGCCCATTCTCTGGTTCCATTTTCGGAGGGTATTCTCAAGGTTATCAAGGCCCGAGATCGTAAGGATAACCGGCCTGTTTGGGACCCACCTGCGTTAGAGCCAGGTAACTTTGAAGAGCTCCTTGAAAAGGCCGAGAACGAGGCCGATGCCGGTATGGATTGAGTTATCTGGTCGTGACTTTTTAATTGCGGGTTTGTAAATCCGGGGAAGGCTGTTTGATACAATTTTACTTTTCTGCTGGTGGGCCGGTTTGGCATAAACAATTTGTTTTGGTTGTTTTTGTTTGTTTAAGTATTTGTATGCCCAGGGACCTAGTGTTGTCTAGGGGGCGTAAACACTTATCGTTCGTATGGATTTGTCTACCTCGGTTTGAGGTGTAAATTAACCCTTGTTTTCTCAACTGATGTAGTTAAGCGTTACCTCGTCACTCGCTTATGTTACTTTATCTCAGTTTGAGATGTATTAACATTGTCTAGAATGACTTGATGTTTTGTAGCCGGTTAAGGCTATGTTTGTAGTCCGTGGTCGATCACTGTTATGGGCCGTGACGAGCGTTAAGTGCTCGGTTTTGTTTAAATTTGAAAGAACTAATTGTTGACTAGCCCCAAACTGTCATGGGGATTTAGACGTCATAGTCTTACCCAAATTTGAGAGGACTAGCTGTCATAATTAGGTACAAATTTTCAGGAGTCGAGATGTCTTTGCTCTTGACTAAGAAAGTGATCCTGCACGTCATATATGCCGTGGTCATGCTAGTTATTGAAACTAGGCTTTAAAGGAGGTTAGGGTTACTAGCTTCACAATGTATGGAGATCTCGGCATTGTTAAGTGATGCTTTAACCGTGCTTTGTGTGATGTGGGCTCAACAGTGTAATAAAAGGAAAGCTTTATTGATGAAATCAAACTATAGCTATTAAAGCTATCAGAGGCTAAAAACTAAAGACCAGAAATCTAATCTAGAAAGCAAAAAAAATATAGATAGGGTGCCGAGGAGTTACTGATAGTATTTCCTCAAGTGCTCTGAATGCCATGGGTGTTTAAGCTCTTTTCCTTCCGGAGTCTTGAGCATGTAGGTCCCTTCTCTGATAACATGAGTAACGATGTAGGGACCTTCCCAATTCGGAGATAGCTTATTTTGTTGCGCCTTCAAGTTTGTCGACTCGATCTTTCTGAGAACCCAGTCACTGACTTCAAAAACTCTCTTCTTTACTTTACTATCGTGATAGGCCTTGGTTCTTTGCTTGTAGTTTATCATTCTCAGCTAAGCAGTCAGCCCTTTTGCTTCAACCAGGTCTAAGTCCAGTAGCCTGTTGTACTCATTGACGACTTCGTCGTAATTGGTTAATCTGAAAGTAGGTAGAGCCATCTCGGTCGGTGCCATAGCTTCAGACCCATAAGTTAGTGCAAAGGGAGTCTCCCCAGTCGGCCCCCGAGTGGTTGTACGAACTGCCCATAGTGCGAGGGGGAGGTCGTCCAGCCACTTTCCTTGACTTCCTTCTAGACTCTTGGTTAGGGCTCTCAGTATCAACTTGTTTGCCGCCTCGGCTTGCCCATTACCTTGAGGATGACTGACCGATGACTTTCTGTGTTTGACTCCTAGCCTTTTTAGCTCCTCGGTAAAAGCATCAGAGAATTGGAGCCCGTTGTCGGTCACGATAGAATGAGGGACGCCGAATCGACACCATATATAGTCGTGAATGAAGTTGATTGCATTCTCCTTTGTGATTTTTGCCAAGGGTTTAGCTTCCACCCACATGGTAAAGTAGTCGACCGCTACAATTACGAACTTGTTGCTCCCCTTTGCCAATGGAAAAGTCCCAATGATGTCGACCCCCCACATATCAAACGGCCATGTCGGTATAACCAGAGACTGTTCCACCGGTGGCACTCTAGGTAGGTCAGAAAAGCGTTGGCCCTTATCACATTTTTTCACGTAGGCATGGGCATCCTCTCTCAGGTTAGGCCAGTAGTAACTGAGTGTGATTACTTTATCGACAAGAGTTCTGGGCCCTGGGTTCCTTCCACAAACTCCCTCATGTACCTTGGCTAGAAGCTTCCCGGTGTCCTTGGGGGAGACACATCTTAGGAGGGGCCTGGAGAACGATCTACGGTACAAGATATCGTTCCACACTATGTATCTGGCCGTCTTCCTTTTTATCATTTTGGCCGCCAACTCATCATCAGGTAGTATTCCCTTCTCAATGTAGTCCTTGTAGTCTTCAATCCACGTTCTCTTTTCGTCATCCAGAATCAGGATCTCTAGCCTCTCGTAAGCAGGTTGGTCGGCGTAGATGATTAAGGGATTGGACTCTTCTGACGTGGCCATTTTGGATAACAAGTCGGCCTCTTGGTTGTGTTCTCGTCCTACTTGTCTGATTTCCCAGAACTCCAAGTTCTTGGTCAGATTCAAGACGAGATCTCTGTACTTAGTTAGCATGTGGTTCTCGGTGTTGTACTCCCCTTTCACCTGGTTTACCACTAGTTGGGAATCACTGTAGGCCACCAGTTTGTTTGCACCGAAGAAGTTTGCCCTCTCTATCCCCAAGATCAAGGCCTCGTACTCTGCCTAGTTGTTTGAAGCTGGGAATTTGAACTTGATGAAGTCCCGGGCCACATGTTCGCCGCCTGGACTTGTTAAATACACTCTAGCTCCACTTCTTTCTCGAGTTATTGACCCTTCTGTGTATAAAACCCAACAATCACTTAGCAATTCTTTTAGAGGTTCTCTGTCCATGGGAAATTTTCTCTTCCTGGTTATCGGCATGTGTTCACTTGAGAACACGGTCTCGACTAAAAATTCCACGAGAGGCTGTGCCAACAATGTCTTCCTCGGTTTGTAGGTTATGTCGAACTCAGTTAATTCGATTGACCAGTTGAGGAGTCTGCCCGAGCTGTCCATCTTGTGAAGTATCTTTCTGAGCGGCGCGTCGGTGTAAACCATGATGGGGTAAGCGGAAAAATATGCACGCAGCTTTCTGGCCGCTATCACCAAGGCGTACGCAATATTCTCGGCATTAAAGTACCGGGACTCGGTTTTTGATAATGCTTTGCTCACATAGTAAACCGGCTTCTGAACTCCATTATCTTCTCAAACTAGAACAGCTGCCACTGCCCTATCAGTTGTTGCGAGAAATACAGAGAGTGTCTCTCCCATAATCGGACTACTGAGTAGTGGAGGTGAGCCCAAGTATTCTTTCAGCTGTTGGAATGATGTCGAGCATTCTGGGGTCCAATCGAAGTCATTGGTTCCTTTCAATGCCTTGAAGAACGGGAGTGACTTTTCTGCCGACTTGGCGATAAACCTTCCCAGGGCAGCTACCCTTCCATTTAGCCTTTGAACCTCCTTTACATATGTCGGCTCCTTCATGTCGACTTGAGCCTGGATCTTCTTGGGATTTGCCTCAATGCCTTGTTGTGACACCATGAAGCCAAGGAACTTGCCTGCCGTGACCCTGAAAACGCATTTACTTGGGTTGAGCTTCATGTCATTAGCTTTCAAATTTCTTATGGTCTCCGTCAGATCTGGGACGTGACTTCCTGACTTGGTCTTGATTACCATGTCGTCGATATAAGCCTCCATGTTCCTGCCGATCTGGGATTTGAACACCTTGTTCACTATCCTTTGATAGGTTGCTCCGGCATTCTTGAGGCCGAACGGCATCATCAAATAGCAGTAGATTCCCCCAGCTGCCTGAAAGGCGGTTTTTTCAATGTCGTCCTCAACCATCTTGACTTGATGGTAGCCTGAATAGGCATCTAGGAAGCTCAGAGTTTGGTGTCCAGCAATTGAATCGACCAACTTGTCGATCCTTGGCAGAGGGTAACTATCCTTTGGGCAAGCCTTATTGAGGTCGGTGAAATCGACGCACATCCTCCACTTTCCATTCTGCTTTTTAACCATGACGACATTAGCTAGCCATTCAGGGTATGTCGCTTCTCTGATGACCCCGGCTTTCAGCAATTTATCCACCTCGGCCTCGATTGCCTTTTCTTTATCTATGGAGAAGACCCTTCGTCCCTGCTTGACCGGTTTGAAAAAGCTGTCCACCTCCAGTTTGTGAAGAGCAATGGCTTCCTTAACTCCAACCATGTCCTCAACCCTCCATGCGAACACGTCTAGGTTGTTTTTGAGCATGTTGATGAGTTCTTCTCTTTCTTCCAGTGGGAGTTGTTTCCCAATCCGTACCTTCTGTTGTGAATACGTGTGTTTAAAATTGAGATATTCATAGCAAGATTAAATATATGAGAGTCGCCACACTGTTTTAATTATAGCCAAAACATTGAGAAAAAGCAATTATTTACAAGTAAATGGGTTCGGGGGTCAAATTACGACAAGAGAAGAATATTGAACGTTATCACTCCTATCGCCCGAATGATCGGTCTTTCTATCATGATGCGGTGTATGTTGTGTGCGGTGTTTAGAGACCGGATCAAAAGATTGCCTACGTTCCTCTCAATGTGAGAAGCTCAGGTCAGCGTAGTTCGAGAAGAATTTAGAATAGGCAAAAGAATCGGGATCATGCATAATAAGGGGGAAATTACCTAAAGATTAGGGTTTAGAAATAGTTCCTAGATCATGTTCGTGTTGATGAACCCTAGATCATCATCGACTATGAAATAACATGTTAACATGAAGATTACAACCTTAAATCTAGCATAAATAAGGTTTTAATCTAAGAACATGAAGAACATGCGAAGAACATATTATGAACATATGAATAATATGATGAACATATGAATAAACATGTTAAGAACATGAATATTATGGATCTACAGTAAGAACATGGTAAGAACATGAAGAAAAAGTTAGAAAACTTACCTATGTTGGCAAGAAATAAAACTTGATCTTCTTGAGATTCTTGGGAGTGTTCTTGGATGCTTTGAATGCTTAATTAGAGAGCAAATTCGTCACTAGGGGAGCTCGAGATTGATCAAAATTCGGATCTAAGCTCTCCAAAATCGGGACCTTAATTATGAGGCAAGGGAGGCCTTATATAGCCATCTGACCAAAGGATCAGACGGCTGAGATTGGCTGAGGAGAGGTTGGCCGCCTGGCCAAGGTTGAATGTGGCCGCGTGGCCAAGGTCGAATGTGGCCGCGTGGCCATCATTCCTGGCTGATGTGATTTTCAAGCTAGGGTTTGGCATGGTTTATGGAAACCCTATTTTGGCCATTTTTAAGATGTTCTAGAATAATGAGATTTATTTTGGGAATCCGGGACAAGTCTTTGCAAGGTTTCTAATTCCTATAAAGTCCTTGTATATTTGGGAAAGCCCTAATAAACTCATTTTCGGATCGGGTACTAACAGTAGCCCCTCGGCGACGCTTCTTGCAAGGCAATGGAGGGTTGACGATAAAAGAAGGATCCGTTCTGAAACATGAGTTTCAAAACAGATGAAGGGTGATGGGACAGCTGAACCTTGGCAGGCGACCTACGTATCCACGGGGGAATCAAGCCAAACGTAGTTCAAATCTATTGGGGAAATTGTAAACGATTGTCCTCTGGTTGGGAGCAATGCCTTCTGCTGGGGATAACTTCGAGTTGCGAGGGAAACATCTGATGGGGATGAGGAATGACCACGTCGGTCGGGTGGCTGAACCTTTTTAGGCTTCCTACGTATCCTCGGAGGAATCAAGCCGGTCGTAGTTCAGAGGGGATAGGAAATGAAGAAATAAACGAGACATCAGACTCCTGCTGGGGATAACAATCCTACGGACACTATCCTGTATGAAGACCAAACATTCATAAGGTAAACGAGACATCAGGATCCTGCTGGGGATAACAATCCTACGGACGCTATCCTGTATGAAGACTGAACATTCGTAAAGGAAACGAGACATCAGGCTCCTGCTAGGGATAACAATCCTACGGATACTATCCTGTATGAAGACTGAACATTCGTAAGGGAAACGAGACATCAGGCTCCTTCTGGGGATAACAATCCTACGGATACTATCCTGTATGAAGACTGAACATTCGTAAGGTAAACGAGACATCAGGCTCCTGCTGGGGATAACAATCCTACGGACACTATCCTGTATGAAGACTGAACATTCGTCAAGCAATAAAGTAGTTTTTCAGACTCTATTGGGGAAAGGAAGAAAGGATAACAATGGTGCGAGACATATAGATGGCGAGGTCTAAATAATCCCAAAATGGTAGAACGGTAATAGCCGGAGCTTACGCGATATAGAGATAGACGGGCCTCTGTGAATCGCAATTTATAAAATAACAAGTGTTTGATCTTACGCAATGTAGAAACAAACGAACTTCTCTCAACCACGACAGATCTAGAACACACATGATATAGAGGTAGACGGGCCTCTGTGAATCATGATGATAAATGCTGGATCTTACGCAATGTAGAAACAAACGACCTTCTCTCAACTGCTACAGATCTAGAACACACATGATATAGAGGTAGACGGGCCTCTGTGAATTATGATAGTCCTAAGCAAGTGTTTGGGGCGCACACAATGTAGAAATGTCGTTCCTGTGAATTGCAGCAAGAATTTCGTGAGAGATAGAAATTTTGAGGGGCTTTCCAGACCCAAAGGTAATGAATTTCGGTTAAAATAGGTTAATGATACCTAAATTGAACAAACAAGAAATAAACCAGGGGTAAAACGGAAAATCTGCATGCGGAGGCAAAGATGATGGATTGTTATGAAGTTGCAAACGGGATGAACTCTCAGGGAGTCACAAAGGTGATAGACTCTCGGGGAGTCACAAAAGGGATGAGCTCTCGGGGAGTCACAAAATGGATGATCTCTCGGGGAGTCACAAAGGTGACAGACTCTCGGGGAGTCACAAAGGTGATAGACTCTCAGGGAATCGCAAAGGTAAAGGACTCTTTGGTGAGTCGAAAAGGTGATAGACTCTAGGGGAGTCACAAAGCGATGGACTCTCGGGGAGTCACAAACACTTTAACAGAGGGGGCAATCATGGAGAGCGTAGTGTCTGGGTTCCACTTATCCTAAATTAGGAAGGAATGCATAATATGAGGCTACGAGCCATTGAGACAAAGGCATTAGGTAAGGGACATTTTGCTTGGTTGCTTAGGGTAGGACCTAAGGCTTTTAAGGAAAGGGGATAAGAAATATGGTAATCTCCTAATTTTGAGATAGGGATGCCAAAGATGTCATGGCTTCTTAGGGTTTAGATTATGTCTTGGAGATAATGTGGGTTTCCTAGGCTTACGGGCTAGGGATTGGAGTTCGTTAAACATGAGGAGAGTATTGTATCCTAGCCTCAGGGCTTGGGCTTGGAGAGGTTGAGGTTAATGATTGGGAATTTCCTAGATTTTAAGGCTAGGGTTTAGAAATATCCTAGGCTTTGAGGCTAGGGTTTAGGGTTGTGGTAGCTTAATAGGTAGCAAAGGTGTTAAGGTTGGGAGTTGGAAAGGTTGTGTCTTCCTAGGATTGAGACTGGGGATTGCTAACATTGATGCTAGGGTTCACCGTTTTCTGGGATTGGTGACTATGGCTTGAAAAGGAACATTGTAACCTAGGCTTTAGGCTAGGGTTTAAGTCTAGGGATTGTAAGCTTCCTATATTTTGAGAGTAAGGTGTAGGAATTTCCTAGGTCTAGGACTAGGGTTTGAAGGGAATGTTGAATCCTAGGCTCGATGCTAGGATTTAGAATGGATGATGCAGTTTCCTAGGCTTGGGGCTAGGGTTTGGAGCAAATGTGACTACCTAGGATCAAGGCTAGGGTTTGGAGAGAATGCGAATTCCTAGGCTTGAGACTAGGGTTTGGAGCGAATGTGATTTCCTAGGTTCATGGCTAGGGTTTGGAGAGGATGAGACTTCCTAGGCTTGATGCTAGGGTTGGTTAAGTTTTGGAAAGGGCATTGTATCCTAGGCGTAAGGCTAGGGTTCAATAAGACGGGGAATTATAAATTTCCTAGGTTTTAAGACTAGGGTTTCGGGAATTTGGAAAGGATGTTGTATATGGGGCTTTGGAAGCTTCCGAGGCTTGAGGCTAGGGTTTGGAGGGAATGTGACTACCTAGGATCAAGGCTAGGGTTTAGGATGTAGCTACTTAGGATTAAGGCTAGGGTTTAAGAAGGATGCAACTTTCTAGGCTTTAGGCTAGGGTTTGTAAGGATGTAACTACCTAGGCTTTAGGCTAGGGTTTGGAATGATGTAACTACCTAGGCTTGATCCTAAGGTTTGGGGGGAATATTGTTGGGTTTCCAAGTAACATGCGCAGCGGAATATAGCAATAATTTTTTTTTTAAGAAACCCAAAGCCATGGATCCGTTCATATGATTAAATCAAATACAACATAATGAATAAAGGAAAAACTAACCCTTGATGACTATCAAAGTTTTCTTCGGTCTTGGTGGAGAAACTTGAAGCTTTATCACAAACAAAATCATGAACTTTGTAGATGATAAAATTCACCCTCTAGCGGTGTCCACACTTCGAACGAATATCAAGAGGCTCCTTGATCTTGGTTGCTAGACCAATAATTATGAAACACACTTTCACAATTCAATAAAGAACTATATGGAATTTATTTGTGAATTATTTTGTTCCTCAATCAATGATATCTTAGAACAAAATAAAATCTCTCTCAAACTCTTTGAGACTCACAAAAGCACTAGTAAATATGGTCTGGACGAATTGGGGTTTTTATACACAATTAAGACCTATTCCAAATAGGTAACTTGTGCCAAAAACCTTTCCTAATCGAATTAGGAATTTTTCTGTCGGCATACCGGGCGCCCGCCCGGTCCAACCCAGGCGCTCGCTCATTTGACCAGAAGGTCCAGTTCTTTCAGAATTAATTCAGGCGCCCGCCTGGTCCAACCCAAGCGCCCGCTCGATTGACCAGGAAGCCCAGAATTCATTCAGAAATTCCTTTGAGGTCCTTCGACCCTAAATTCCAATATAGTCCTCTTATTTAAGATTCTTTCTATTGTGTGTGACCTTCTAGGATTATACTAAGTTGGCAATGGGCTCAAACATGATCCCATAAGACATGATTAGATTCTAGCAAACCGTCATACCTACCCAAATAGTATAACTAGATACAAGTTCGCATTCCTTTAGAATATGTCACAATCCCTTTGTCCACGATGTCTTTGAACACAAGTCATGGTCAAACAGTCAACTTGTCATGTTCAATACTTTCTCGATTCCGAATATGTTGATAATTCAAATGCTATTGATCCAATCAATCCATTTGAGTCCGGCCGAACATTTCATCAACATCATTCCTTCGAGGGGCCCAAGCTTGACATCTCTCCGTGGAGGGACAAATCCATTTAGCTTATTATTCTTCCCAACGGGAATCCGATTATGCCAATCATACCCTTTATAACTACCGTGTTAAGGTAGTGTTTGAATATGTCAAACACAATGTTCATCAAGTGGAAGACTATAATAACTTCATGTCTAAGGATTCGAATGACATAACTAATATGAGATATATGTACGACTTAGACCATGACATAAATCTCATACAGAGGGTCATGTCCAGTACCTTGTTCCAAACAAGTACCCATAAATCTAACATGATTATCCCATGACCATTTAGCCTTTATACTAGAGCTTAACAAGTACTAGGGACGGGGATTATTATAAGTAAACATGAACAACAATAATAATCAAAACATCTCTTTATTGATATGAAATAAATGATAACAATTACAACGTTTATTAAACGTGCCTAGGGCACGACTACCAACAATCTCCCACTTGCCCTAGGCCCAATCTCCCATGTATCTAATACCCATAGACCTAACATGACCATCATGTTTAGCTTGTGGAAGTCCCTTTGTCAGTGGGTCCGCAACATTGTCATCAGTAGGTACTCTGCATATATTTACGTCTCCCCTATCAACGATCTCTCGAATGATATGAAAACACCTAAGTATGTGTTGGGATTTCTGATGTGCTCTTGGTTCCTTTGCTTGAGCAATAGCACCATTATTATCGCAATAAAGGTCTATTGGATTAGCAATACTAGGAACCACTTCAAGTTCAGTTATGAACTTCTTAATCCAAACAGCTTCCTTTGCAGCATCCGATGCAGCAATATACTCAGCTTCTGTTGTAGAATCAGCGGTTGTACTTTGCTTGGAACTCTTCCAGCTTACAGCTCCACCATTTAACATAAACACAAAACCCGATTGCGATCGGCTATCATCTTTGTCGGTTTGGAAGCTTGCATCCGTGTAAGCATTTACAACGAGATCATCTTCCATTCCTCCATAGACCAAAAACGAGTCTTTAGTTCTTCTCAAGTACTTAAGAATCGCTTTTACAGCTATCCAGTGATTTTCGCCAGGGTCGGATTGGTATCTGCTTGTCATGCTTAAAGCATAAGATACATCCGGCCTAGTACAAATCATGGCATACATGATGGACCCAATTGCCGAAGCATATGGAACATCATTCATTTTCTCACGCTCATCGTTTGTCTTAGGACATTGAGTCTTGCTTAGAGAAACTCCATGTAGCAGGGGCAAGGTCCCTCTCTTAGAATTTTCCATACGGAATCTTCTAATGACCTTGTCAATGTATGTACTTTGGCTTAAACCAAGTAGCCTCCTTGATCTATCTCTATAGATCTTAATCCAAGTATATATGCGGCTTCACCCATATCTTTCATTGCGAAGCACTTTCCTAACCAAGTCTTCACAGACTGAAGTGTAGGAATGTCGTTTCCAATGAGTAATATGTCATCCACGTATAAAATAAGGAATAGCACTATGCTCCCACTAATCTTCTTGTATACACAAGGCTCATCTTCGTTCTTGATGAAACCAAACTCTTTGACCGATTCATCAAAATGGAGATTCCAACTCCTTGAAGCTTGCTTCAATCCATAGATGGATCATTGCAATTTTCATACCTTAGAATCTTGTTCAAAACCTTCTGGTTGTGTCATATACACATCCTCTTGTAGTTTTCCATTCAGGAAAGCGGTTTTGACGTCCATCTGCCATATTTCATAGTCATGATATGCGGCAATGGGAAGCAAAATTCTTATAGACTTGATCATTGCTACGGGTGAAAAGGTCTCATCATAGTCAATACCATGAACTTGCCTATAACCCTTCGCTACAAGCCTAGCTTTGTAAGTATGCACCTTCCCATCCATGTCAGTCTTCTTCTTGAAGACCCATTTGCATCCTATGGTTTTTACACCTTCGGGCGCATCAATCAAATTCCAAAGTTGATTGTCTTGCATGGATTGCAATTCGGATTCCATGGCTCCAAGCCACTTGTCCGAATCAGGAGAAGACATCGCCTCTTGGTAGGTTGACGGTTCATCATTTTTAATGATTTCTACCTCATTACTATCCGTTACGAGAAATCCATATCTCTCGGGCTCGGATCGTAACCTACTAGATCTGTGAGTTGGTTGTGTATTTTGAACAGGTTCCACAACTCCTTGTGGTTCTTGTTCTTGTTCCACTATTGGTTCAATGTTATTTTCTGGGTCTCGAATTTCTTCAAGATTTATTTTACTCCCACTGATTTCTTTCGAGAGAAACTCTTTCTCTAGAAAGACACCAGTTCGGGCAACAAACACTTTGTTGTCCTCACGGTTGTAAAAGTAATATCCTCTAGTTTCCTTAGGATATCCCACGAAAATACATTTATCAGATTTGTGTGCAAGTTTGTCTGAGACAAGTCTTTTGACAAAAGCTTCGCAACCCCAAATCTTCATGAAAGATAAACAAGTTTTCTTTCCGCTCCACATCTCATATGGAGTCTTTTGAACCGATTTAGTTGGAACACGATTTAGTGTGAAAGCAGCGGTTTCTAGAGCGTAACCCCAAAAGGATATTGGAAGATCAACTTGACTCATCATTGATCGAACCATGTCTAACAAAGTCCGATTTCTCCTCTCGGACACACCATTCCATTGTGGCGTTCCGGGTGGAGTCAATTGTGAAACTATTCCACAATTCTTTAGATAATCATCAAATTCTTGACTTAAGTATTCTCCACCACGATCTGATCGAAGTGCTTTAATACTTTTGCCAAGTTGTTTTTCTACTTCATTTTGAAATATTCTAAATATCTCAAATGCTTCACTCTTATATTTCCTTAGGTAAACATACCCAAATCTGCTATAATCATCAGTGAAGGTTATGAAGTATTGAAATCCTCCCCTAGCATTGCTACTTAATGGTCCGCATACATCGGAATGTATCAACCCCAATAAGTCGTTTGCCCTTTCACCCAACTTGGTAAAAGGTGTCTTAGTCATTTTTCCAAGAAGACACGACTCACAAGTATCTTATGATTCGAGATCACATGAACCTAAAAGTCCGTCCCCATGGAGTTTTGAGATACGCTTCTCATTAATATGACCAAGACGGCAATGCCATAAATAGGTATGATTTACATCATTAGGTTTAGATTTCTTATTTACATGATAGACATTGTCATTATTTTCATTCTTGACATCCAAGATATAAAGGCCATTAAATATTAGCAATACCATAAAGCACATCATTTAAATAAATAGAAAAATTCTTATTCTCAATAAGAAACTTAAAACCTTCATTATCCAAACAAGAAATTGAAATAATATTTCTGCTTAAATCCGGAACATAATAACAATTGTTCAAAACAAGAATTAATCCGGAAGGTAAAGTGACTTCATAAGCCCCTACGGCTAATGCAGCAACTCTTGCTCCATTCCCCACGCGTAGATCTACTTCACCTTCTTTAAGCAGTCTCCTATTCTTTAGTCCCTGCACATTTAGACAAATGTGAGAACCACATCCGGTATCCAATACCCAAGAACCAGTGGTAGAAAGGAGAATATCTATCATATAGATACCTGAAGTCGACGCAGCCTTGCTGCCCTTCTTCTTCTTTTGCTCTTCCAAGAAAGCCTTGCAATTACGTTTCCAATGACCAATTTCTTGACAATGGAAACAGATTGCATCCTTTTGTGAATCGGGTTTTGCCTCAGAAGCCTTGGCAACCTTTGCCTTGCTTATTTTGGGTTTGACAACTTTCTTACCCTTTCCTTTGGCACTAGCCTTCTTCCCATCATGATCCAAGAGCACGGGAGAACCTTTCTCCACAATTTTCATCTCTGCAGTTTTGAGCATCCCATGCAATTCAGAGAGATTCTTATCCATTCCATGCATGTTATAATTCATCACAAACTGATTATAACTTTTAGGCAATGAATTAAGAATGAGATCCGTGGCTAGCTCCAATGGGATTGGATAGCCAAGTTTCTCAAGGTGCTCTACATAACCTTTCATTTTAAGAAAGTGAGGACTCACTTGTTGCCCTTCATTCATTTTACTAGTAGTGAATGCAACAATGGTCTTGTACCTCTCTTGCCTAGCTTGCTCTTGAAACATGGTTCTCAACTCCACGCCTATCTCATAGGCTTCCAAATGTTCCAAACTTTTTTAGAGTTTTGAACATATAGCAGCAAGCATGAGACAACTTACATCTCTAGAATCATTACGATGTTTCTTGTAATTGTCTCTTTCTGCCCTAGGGGCAGTAGGCGGTGGTTCAGCAGGGAGAGGCCCATCGAGAATGTACAACTTATCTTCTTGCCTAAGAACGATTCTTATGCTACGGATCCAATCCATAAAGTTAGTACCATTCTCTTCGAGCTTATCCTTCTCAAGGATCGATCGCAACGACATTGATTGAGTGTTATTAGTCATTATCTACAAATATGCAAAATTTCCAAAATTTAATAAGTACCAATTTTCATTAAAGAAATAAATAATGTATTTTTCAAACAAAATACTCCCACTAAATTATATAACCTTCATATACATCCAATGTATAATATAATTTAATTGGGCTAAGATCCAACTTTAATTTAACTTTTGAGTCCACGGAGGCGGACCGCTCAAAACTAAATTAATTAGGTAGACAATCATGTCAATCATATCCCATATGATTCTTAGATCCTTTTATGAGATTCTTTGAGAAATCCAATTTCAAAAAACATGTTTAATCTCATCTTTTGCCTAGGCCCAAAACTGTTTTGACGCCTAATTAAGTCCAACCATTTTAAACGCATAGGAACCATTCAATTTAATGCACCTTGTGGAGGCAAGCCCACATTAAATTAATGAACCTCATCTTGCTCATACATGAATAAGATTAATGCACCTCGCAGAGGCGAACCCACATCAAGATTACCCATGTATAAACAAGTGTTTTAATCATGGCATGGCAAAGAAGGACTTAAAACTTTATTTGAAGGTTCATCACACATAGCATATAACACATTTATGAGCACATAATATAAACATGTTACACATCAAGTTTAGCCACTAAATTAATCTCCATTAATTTAAGCATGATATTTATGTGTCATTAGTTTCTCTATAATTATGAGGATGAGACTAATTTAACTTCGGTTATTATTTCCAAATCAAGACAACAAGAAGTGCGGTCGAACTAAGCCATTAGGCAACCACAATCCCGCACTAATTCAAGAAACCAAGAAAGTAGTCCATGTGGCCGAAACTAAGCAATAGATGGTCTCGATGAACGTAGGCCAATTGCATTCACAATTCCACATGGATCTCCAATCATTGAATCAAGAACTTTGTTTCTCAATTTTAGCAATTATGAACTCTTCATAATTCTAACTTCGTTTTATCTTTGAAACTTTGATTGCGATCAATTTTGGGAAACACAATCTCGATGAACGCAGATTAGCCATCCAAAACTTGAACCAATCTAGGAATCACAAGACTAAAACAAATAGGAAAATCAAACCTCAAAATCCACACACAAACCAACTACCCAAAACCCATTCCAGATCAGCAAGTCTGGACTGGTTCTGTTACTGGTTTTGTTGAATTTATCGAAAATTCCATATTCAAATTTTAACCAAAATCAGAACAAATTTTGACTAGCGAGCGCTCGCCTGGTCTTCAGCGAGCGGGCGCCTGAATGGTCAGAATGGTACAGAATTTTTAAAGTTCGAAAATTTTGTCTCAAAATTATTTTTCCCCGATTATTAAAACTTTGATCCAATCAAAAATCAATAATCGAAATAATTCAGAATCCACCATAATTTTTATTGCGATTGAATCGTGCGATTAAAGTTGCAAGACAATAAACCACAAAAAATCACAAAACACATAAGCATCATATATTCCAATATTCATATCGTGCTAGGCACATAAACAATTTATATACACATAACATGATCAAGGTATTGAAATAATCAACATGAACGGGGCTCTGATACCACTGTTGGGTTTCCAAGTAACATGCGCAGCGGAATATAGCAATAATTTTTTTTTAAGAAACCCAAAGCCATGGATCCGTTCATATGATTAAATCAAATACAACATAATGTATAAAGGAAAAACTAACCCTTGATGACTATCAAAGTTTTCTTCGGTCTTGGTGGAGAAACTTGAAGCTTTATCAGGAACAAAATCACGAACTTTGTAGATGATAAAATTCACCCTCTAGCGGTGTCCACACTTCGAACGAATATCAAGAGGCTCCTTGATCTTGGTTGCTAGACCAATAATTATGAAACACACTTTCACAATTCAATAAAGAACTATATGGAATTTATTTGTGAATTATTTTGTTCCTCAATCAATGATATCTTAGAACAAAATAAAATCTCTCTCAAACTCTTTGAGACTCACAAAAGCACTAGTAAATATGGTCTGGCCGAATTGGGGTTTTTATACACAATTAAGACCTATTCCAAATAGGTAACTTGTGCCAAAAACCTTTCCTAATCGAATTAGGAATTTTTCTGTCGGCATACCGGGCGCCCGCCTGGTCCAACCCAGGCGCCCGCTCATTTGACCAGAAGGTCCAGTTCTTTCAGAATTAATTCAGGCGCCCGCCTGGTCCAACCCAAGCGCCCGCTCGGTTGACCAGGAAGCCCAGAATTCATTCATAAATTCCTTTGAGGTCCTTCGACCCTAAATTCCAATATAGTCCTCTTATTTAAGATTCGTTCTATTGTGTGTGACCCTCTATGATTATACTAAGTTGGCAATGGGCTCAAACATGATCCCATAAGACATGATTAGATTCTAGCAAACCGTCATACCTACCCAAATAGTATAACTAGATACAAGTACGCATTCCTTTAGAATATGTCACAATCCCTTTGTCCATGATGTCTTTGAACACAAGTCATGGTCAAACAGTCAACTTGTCATGTTCAATACTTTCTCGATTCCGAATATGTTGATAATTCAAATGCTATTGATCCAATCAATCCATTTGAGTCCGGCCGAACATTTCATCAACATCACTCCTTCGAGGGGCCCAAGCTTGACATCTCTCCGTGGAGGGACAAATCCATTTAGCTTATTATTCTTTCCAACGGGAATCCGATTATGCCAATCATACCCTTTATAACTACCGTGTTAAGGTAGTGTTTGAATATGTCAAACACAATGTTCATCAAGTGGAAGACTATAATAACTTCATGTCTAAGGATTCGAATGACATAACTAATATGAGATATATGTACGACTTAGACCATGACATAAATCTCATACAGCGGGTCATGTCCAGTACCTTGTTCCAAACAAGTACCCATAAATCTAACATGATCATCCCATGACCATTTAGCCTTTATACTAGTGCTTAACAAGTACTAGGGATGGGGATTATTATAAGTAAACATGAACAACAATAATAATAAAAACATCTCTTTATTGATATGAAATAAATGATAACAATTACAACGTTTATTAAACGTGCCTAGGGCACCACTACCAACAAATATGACTACCTAGGCTTGAGGCTAGGGTTTGGAGAGAATGATATGACTACCTAGGCTTGAGGCTAGGGTTTAGAGAGAATGATATGACTACCTAGGCTTGAGGCTAGGGTTTAGAGAGAATGTGACTTCCTAGGCTCAGGGTTAGGGTTTGGAGAGAACGCAACTTCCTAGGCTTGAGGCTAGGGTTTGGAGAGAATGTGACTACCTAGGCCCGGGGCTAGGGTTTGGAGTGAATATGACTACCTAGGCTTAAGTAAACCATACTTGAGTGTTAGGGTTTAGCTAGGGTAAGACTTTAGACAAGTGCTAAGGAGACTGGGGCCTAATGGAGTGGTTGGTGAAGTCTGAGCACGATAGACTTGGGACACAAGGCTTTGACGTGGGTAAGTTTATTGCATTATGGGTTATGACCAGGCAGACTTAAGGTCGGGTTAAAGAGCAATGGATTGGGAACTAAAGAGTTCTAAGGGTCGAGATCTAAGGTTATATACCTAGGGGGTAGACATTATTGTGATCTAAGGGGTTTAGGAGTTAAGACCTAAGGTGTGGATCGGATATGGTAGAGACCTAAAAGATAGGCGCTTAGTGGACTCGAATGGTGTAGACACCCCGCCTTAGACCGCTCACCCCGATTGCACATTTGATCTTGTGTTTCTCCCCATTTTAAGTGTTTCTCGTTAGTTTCTGTCACTTCCATTAAGTTCCTGACTGACTTCGTTAAGTCCAGGGACTAAACTGAATGACAGGACTGACTTTCTAGTCCATTCTGTCAAAATTGCCTTCTCTGAGTCGCGCGCCTCCGATAGGAGGAGCCAGGCGCGCGCGCCTCCCGCCCCCAAGGCAGGAAGCGCGCGCCTCTGGGCGTCAGTTACAGATTTCTGGCCAGGATTCCCTCCCTTGCTCAATTTACAAGATTTTGCCCGGGAAGGATTTCTTGGTGACTGAGTTTTGGCACCAAAAACACCCCTCTTTCACCTATAAAAACCTCCCTTTACCTCCATTTTCAGGGATCGAAAAACTAGACAAAAAATCACTTTCTAAAGGTTCTCCAAGGATCTCATTAAGCAACATTTGAAGTTCTTCAAATTGTAGGTAAAAGTCCATCTTTTCCTTTATTTTCTACTTCATCTCCTCTCTCTCTTTTTACTTTAATCAAATTTACAATCACCCAAATCATTTTGGGACATGACTCTAATGATCACCTCATCTCATTGAGGTTGGTTAAGGAGTCATCTCCTACATTCCAAATCCTATTTTAAATCCCCCCTTTTCATGACTTAAAGAAGAAGAAGAAGAACATTTTCATTCATGTAGATTTTGATCAAGCAAGACCAACTTTAGTTGGGCGAGATGGGTGTTTCGGTACTTCCCATCTCGTAATCTAACCCCCGAACCTCAAAACAAAGAATCTCTATTTTTGTAATCAAACTTAGGCTACAATCTATAGGTTTTTCTTATGTTCCTCAAAACATAGGTGGAGACTCTAAAAAACAAGTTAGACATCCTAGGATAATTCACCGCTCTAGCCAAGCCGTGGTTCCCCGGGGTATCTACAGTGGCGACTCCGCTGGGGACGTATTGGAGGGTTAAACTTGCATTCTGATCGAAATCTACATCTTTTCTGGGCATTCTGTTTCCTGATGGGGGAGGCGCGCACCTCTGGCCTTTTAAGCCTAAGGCGCGCGCATCCCGCATCAAGAACCAGAATCGCCCATTTCTTCATGTTCTTCATCTTCTTCTTCTGTTATTCTGCACTAATCACTTCTGCAGGGGTTACAATATGAACATGGGACCAAGGCAATCCCCTGAGTCCAAAGTCTGACATTCTGACAGGTGTGCCCCAGAAGCGCGCGCCTCCCATAAGCATTGCGCCATGCGCGCGCGTCCCACATCAGCACTCAGAGGCGCACGCTTCTGGGTTGGTTTCCAGAACAGAAACATGTTTCAGTGACTGAGCAGAACAGTGGGGTGTGGGCACAGTTGCCTGCATCAGAACAGAATTGAACCCTCGGACTGTTTTAATTTTGTGTTTTATTTACCGGTCACACGGGTGATTCGGGAGTTGTAATTTTATGTGCTTATGTGTTTTGTGTGTTTTTCTTTCTTTTCAAAAAAAATAAAAAATAAAATAAAAAAAATTGTCACTTGTTAGACCTCACACTACATGCACATATTCCTATGAACTGCTCACTATCGAGTCGCACAAGTCCAACCCCAAACCCGTCGAGGCCCGTCCTAGAAAGTTTCAAGCTCCACCAGACCTTGGCTCTTTCGAAGCGGTAAACCTCAGCCCGTGGCGTAGTTCAAGACTACATGCCGGGGGTGACCTTTGAGCCTCATATTCAAGCCGAGCACAAACCACACAATTCTAGTTAGGGTCTAACACTCCGTGACTCAAGTCGGTTTCCATGTACCGAGATTTCCCTAAACTAATGTCTTCAAGTCATACATGCCAACTTGTTGAAATGGACGCAATAAAAATCCGTCCCCAAAAGTGGTTATTTTGGACTAAAATAAAAATCCGTCCCCGCATGTATGCTTTACTACATTAATTTAGTTTAATCCCGATACATGTAGGATTCACAAGCGCGATGGAATCCGATGAGTATATGGGACCGCGAGATGGTCTA
This sequence comes from Campanula takesimana, assembly GCA_026119855.1. Classification (NCBI taxonomy): domain Eukaryota; kingdom Viridiplantae; phylum Streptophyta; class Magnoliopsida; order Asterales; family Campanulaceae; genus Campanula; species Campanula takesimana. The sequence continues at coordinate 318,918 of JAOWBW010000994.1, forward strand.
TATACTAGTGTGACGATTCCATTATTTTCTTAGAAACCCCAAAAGGGATTCATTCCCTCCGACTTATAAAAAAAAAAAAAAAGAGTCTTTTCTTTTGTGGTTCAAGTCGTGTGCCCAACTGTGTGTTCTAAGCCTCTTCATGGACCGCAAGTGTTACTCAAGACTGACAAGGGCCTCTTCTGCAATATAGGTTCAATTGGTACTTACAAAGTCCACCGGGATTCAGCAAATCGGTTAGTCCGTGAAGAGATCACTCCAACAGCTCCAACATCAACCATGACCGGCAGCAGCAACACCATGTCTCTCGAATAGCTCTCAACTATGGTCCAACTCCTCAAAGAGCAAGTCTCCACCCTTAACAAGGAGGCACAAAGCAAAGACGACATTTGGCAATCCCACCTCGACAGCCAAAGGGAGGCCCATGAGGCCGAAATGGAGCTAATGAAAGAAAAGCTCACCAACCTTGCCAAGGGAAAGAACAAGAACAATGATGATGAATCCGAATGGACCGAGGGTTTGTTCAAGAGTCCTTATGTCAACACCCGCACCAAGAAAATGGGGGAACCAAGTTCCGAGAACAATGAGCCCAAAATGGTGGACTCTATCATGGCCTACATCGACCAAAAATTCAATGGGCTCAACATGGGGAAAGGTTCCGACACAAGCCTTTATCAATCATCCATCCTCATGAGTACTATGGCCGCTCTTCCCGATAAGTTCAAGATGCCCGACATAAGCAAATTCAAGGGCAACTCTTGTCCCATGGCTCACATTGAGACTTATATTTGGGCAATGGTTCCAAAGAAGGTCTCCACCAAGGTGATGGCTCAATGCTTTCCTCTCACTCTCGAGGGGGCGGCAAAAGATTGGTATGCTACTCTCCCGCTCACTGTCCGTCTTGATTGGGACTCCGCCATGCTTGCCTTCAAGAACCAATACCAAGGCAACACCACTCACCGGCCCACAAGGAAAGAGCTAGAGAACACTACTCAACGAGACAATGAGTCCTTCATCGACTTTACAAGGAGATGGAATGACAAACTCTCTGAGATTGTTGAGAGGCCGAACATAAAAGAGCAAATGGACATATTTCTCAAGTGTCTCAAGATTGATCTCCGCACTCACCTAAGTGGGTCTTGCTATTCCGACTTCTCCCAAATGTATGAGGCGGGGGTACGCATAGATGACTTGCTCAAGGAGATTAAGAAAACCACTCCTACTTACCGCTACAAGGCCGCTTCCAACTCCACAAAAGAGGCCTCGGTCAACGCCGTCACTATTGACAAAGGGAATTACAAAAAGGTTCCTCCACCTCAAGGGAAGAAGTCCCGAAGTGACCGTGTCTACACGCCTCTCCAAGGCATGACTCAAACCGAAGTGTTCGAGGTCCTCAAGGCAAAGGGTCAAGTCACACCCGTGCAAGGGTACCAACCCAAGACGATCCAATCCAATCATGCTCACCACAAATATTGTGGCTACCACCAATATAGTGGCCACACCACCGAGGAATGCTTCGTTCTCCGCAATGTCATTCAAGATCTCATAGATAAGAAAGAATTTGTAGTGACTAATGACGAGCATGTCAATGTAATAGAGATAGGAGAAATCGAGGGGACCACCCATTCAATCCCAATTGTGAATGGGGGCCCCAATGTTATGAATAAACTTGACAATTCTTGTTATGTAGTGACTTACGATGAGGTAATGAGGGAAGTACTAGAGAATAGGAAAAAGAAGCAAGATGGGAACGTCAACATGCTAACTCGATCCGGTCGAGTCATAGCAAGCAACCCTTCCACTTCCGCACCGAGCTCCTCTTCTCAAAAGCCGCAAGCTCACAACGCTCCCGAAGATCCTCTACTTGTCCAACTCAAGAAAACTCAAGCCAACATCTCTATTTGGGACCTCATTGCATCCTCAAAGAAACACCGAGATCTTGTCATCCGCAATCTCGATGATACATCAGTCTCTCCCGATACTACTCCCGAGGACCTCACGGCAATGATTGGTCACATTCATTTTAGCAACGTCATCACCTTTGCCGATATGGACCTTCCACCGTTTGGTTCTGACCACAACGAAGCTATTTACCTCAAGGTATGAGCAAGGGGGAGGCCCGTCTCAAGAGTCTTAGTGGACGGTGGTTCCACACTCAATCTCATGCCTGGTAGAATCATGGGCATACTGGGGCTTAAGGATTCTGATTTGAAGCCTTCTACTCAAGTAATCCGAGGTTATGACAGCACCGCCCGTACAGTCATGGGTATGATCGAAATAGACATTGAGTTTGGGAGCATGGTCATGTCCGTTCCATTCCAAGTGCTTGATATCCCGGCCTCGTTCAACTTACTGTTGGGTCGACCATGGATTCACAGTGCTAATGCCGTACCGTCAACTCTCCACCAATGTGTCAAGATCCGAAATGGTGATGAAATAGTGACCGTAATGGCTGAAAACATCACTATCCACAGAAAAGGTGAGCCCGTCCACCAAGTTCAGCATGGTCTACCAGACTCCACTCTCTCCGGCGTCTCAATCAACGCCATTGATAAAGAAGGGGGAAACGGATCATGGACCCCCAGCAATCACAAAGTCCTCCGCATGATGAGGAATATGGACTACTTCCCTAGTTTAGGCTTAGGGAAATATCAGCAAGGAATCTTACGTCCCGTGCAAGTCCCATTTGTCAAGAACACCTTCGGTTTGGGGTATGAGCCTTCCAAAGAAGACTTGAAACAAGAGCAAGCGATCAAGAACGAAAAGGCCCGAGCTCGTAAAAAAGGCCGTCGGTATGAAGTCCCTAATCTAAGGCCTTATCGCAAGACGTTGAATGGTTATTTTGTCCGCCAAGGGGAAGACGTTCCATACATGATCTTTCCCGAGCCGTGGGTTAACAATAAAGGTGTCAAAAAGCCCGGCCTCGAAATCTTCTCCGATTGTGAGGTCCAGATATCCGACAGAAAACCAACTCCCATGTCGCCCCGTGAATGGTGGGGGAGGAAGATGACTATAGAGTCCGAGACAGAAATCACCGTGGGGGAAGAACTGATAGATTTAGCCTCCATGTTTGAAGAGCTCGCCATGATGAATAAATGCCAAGTTAACGCCATCCATGACACCGTCATCATGAACGAAACTATCAGTGAGATCCCGCCAAGCTCCGAGCCGATCAACAATTGGTATTCAATAAAAGGGCCCATGGTATCCAAGGAATTCTTAGTCCAAGAAATGGGTTGCATACCCCGCACAGCAACAAAGGAAGATCAGCTCACACTTACTTTCGAGTCCGAGAGTGTCTCTAATACCCTCACCCAAGAGGATTTGGAGGCCATAGCCGAGCGTGTGTTTCCTTTCTTTGCTAATGAAAAATTTGATATTTCTGAGTACCCTGAGATTGCAAACATCATAAATGATGAATTAACTAATAATGAACTTAACGAACAAGTTAATAACGATTCAAATTATGATGAAATAGACCACGAAAACACAACATACTTAAATGAACTTGCTCAACAAGTCCGTAGTCGTGGCGAGAATGGTCCAAAGGCTGACGAAGAATTGCATGTTGTTAATCTGGGTACCGAAGAAGAGCCAAAAGAAACCAAGATTGGAAGCTTCTTCAAGGGAGACGACAGAGACAGATTGACTGCATTACTATGGGAGTTCGTGGATGTGTTCGCATGGTCATACAAAGACATGCCGGGTTTATACAGAAAGGTAGCGGAGCACAGGATTCCGATCAGAGAAGATACCAGGCCAGTAAAGCAGAAGCTCAGAAAGATCAAGCCAGAATGGTCTCTGCAGGTCAAAGAAGAGATTGAGAAGCTCCTCAGTGTGGGTTTCATCAAGGTTATCGAGTATCCGACATGGTTAGCCAACATTGTGACAGTCAGGAAGGCGAACGGCAAGGTGCGAGTTTGTGTAGACTTCCGGGATTTAAACAAAGCTTCCCCAAAGGATGATTTTCCACTCCCTAATATTGACATGCTAGTCGACTCTACTGCTGCCTACGAGGTTCGCTCATTCGTGGATGGGTTCGCTGGGTACAATCAGATTCTTATGGCCGAGGAAGATCAACATACGATAGCCTTCACAACACCGTGGGGTACCTTTTGCTACACAGTCATGCCATTTGGGTTAAGAAATGCTGGGGCTTCCTACCAAAGAGCCGTGACAGACTTGTTCCACGATATGATTCACAAAGAAATCGAGGTCTATGTGGACGACATGATCATTCACTCCAAAGGAACCGATGGTCAACACCTAATCGATCTCCGCAAGTTCTTGGAAAGGCTTCATCAACACAAGATGAGGCTCAACCCTGCAAAGTGCACATTCGGGGTTATCCGAGGCAAAGTTCTTGGCTATATGGTCACTGAAAGAGGAATCGAAGTAGACCCCTCCAAAATCAAGGCAATCATTGACATGCCTCCTCCAAAGACTCAGAAAGAGATTAAAGGTTTCATGGGAAGACTACAATACATCAGTCGGTTTGTGCACCAACTCACTTCCATGTGCGAGCCAATCTTCAAGCTACTCAAGAAGAATGTGGCTCTAGAATGGACCGACGCGTGCCAAGAAGCCTTCGATCAAGTAAAGCATTACTTGACGTGCCCTCCTGTTCTAGTTCCGCCGCACAAGGAAAAACCTCTGTTACTTTATCTCACTGTCAATGATGAAGCCCTAGGGGCTATGTTAGCACAAGAGCAACGAGAGTCCACAAAGGAGAACGCCATTTATTTTGTCAGTCGCCGATTCCAAGGAGGCGAAAAGAACTACTCTGTCTTAGAGAAGTCATGAGCAGCATTGGTTTGGGTCACTCAAAAGCTCAAACACTATATGGAAGCTTTTCCGATCAAGCTAGTAGCAAAGGTGGACCCGCTCCGCTACATCTTCGAGAAGCCTTTCATGTCAACAAGAATAGCCAAATGGTACTTCATGCTCGCCGGCTATGATATCACTTACGTCACACTAAAATCTGTCAGGGGGAAAGTGTTCAGTGACCAGCTTGCCGAATTCCCGTGTAACGAAGTGAAGGGGGAAGATGTACAGTTCCCCGACGAGCATTTAATTTGTACTGCAACCGAGGAAGACAAGTGGCAACTTTTTTTCGATGGCGCCGCCAATAAACACGGTTTTGGTATAGGGGTATTGCTTGTCGATCCAAAAGACATCTACACTCCCATTGCCATACGCCTGGAATTCGAAGCTACCAACAACATTGCCGAGTTCGAAGCATGCATAGCAGGGCTCGAAGCAGCTCTCGAAAGAAACGTCACGGAACTAGAAGTGTTCGGCGACTCTTTGCTCCTTATCAATCAGCAATCGGGTAAATGGCGAACCCAAGACCCGACTCTCCAATAGTATGGTCAGCACCTTGAAGAACTGGTTAAACAATTCTAAGAGATCACTTTCAACTACCTGCCAAGGGATAAGAATCGCTTCGCTGATGCACTGGCCACTATAGCTTCATTAGTTGAAATGCCCAAAGGGAAAATGGTGAAGCCTTTCAAAATTGCTCGAAGGAACAGTCCGGCATATTGCATGAGTATCGAGATCAACGAGGTTCAAACAAAATCTCCGTGGTATTCGGATATCATGAACTTCCTCAAAGACGGCACTTATCCCGAGAACATCAATAAGAAGTCTCAAGCAGCTCTGCAAAGGTTAGCCTCTCGGTACGTACTGATTGGGGACCGAGTCTATAAAAGGCACCACAACGGGATCAATATCTTATGCGCCAATGAGACCGAAGCTCAAGAGATAATGTGTGAAGTGCACGAAGGAGAATGTGGACCCCACATGAATGGGTTTATGCTAGTCAAGAAGATACTTCGCATTGGTTACTATTGGAGCACTATGGAACGAGACTGTATCGAGAAAGTCAAAAGGTGTGCCAAGTGCCAATTCCACGCTAATCTGCAACATGCTCCACCCTCACAACTTTACAACATGGTCACACCTTGGCCTTTCTCTTGTTGGGGGATAGACATCATCGGTAAAGTTCATCCTGCCGGGAGCAATGGGCAGTCATTCGTCCTAGTGGCAGTCGACTACTTCACAAAGTGGGTCGAAGCACAAGCCTATCGAACCCTCAACGCCAAGAAAGTGGCCGAATTTGTAAAGATTAATATCATGTGCCGATACGGCGTGCCTCATGAAATCATTTCCGATAATGGCTCTCACTTCGAGAAGGAAATGGATGCACTTTTGGTAGAATACAAGATCACCAAGCACAAGTCATCTCCTTACCGGCCCCAAGCAAATGGCGCAGTCGAAGCAGCAAATAAGACCATCGAGACCATCGTCAAGAAAATGGCCTCAACAGGAAGGGATTGGCCCGAGAAGCTACCATTAGCATTGTGGGGCTACCGCACATCAATACGATCCGCAACAGGAGAAACTCCTTATGCCTTGGTCTATGGTTCTGAAGCCGTACTCCCTATCGAACTTGAAGTCCCATCTCTATGGGTCCTCCTCGAGAATCAAGTCAACGAGGTCGACTGGATGCAAAGTCGATATGAACAACTAGCCTTACTCGACGAGAAAAGGTTAAGAGCACTCGAACGCACAAAGGCGTATCAGCAAAGGATGGCAAGAGCTTTCAACAAAAAGGTGAAGCCTCGAAACATCAATGTGGGAGATTTGGTTTTAAGACAACATCCTCCTAATGCCATGAATCCCCTGGGAAAATGGGGACCCCGATGGATCGGTCCGTATGTGGTCAAAAAGATACTAAGCGGTGGTGCAGTCCGGCTCGTGGATTTAGATGGTGACCAGCTGCCAAAGGAGGTCAACCTCGACAAGCTCAAGAGGTTCTACGCTTAATAAACAAAGACCATAAAAAAAAAAAAAAAAATCGCTCGCTAGGTTGAAAACCCGCAAGGGCGGCCTAGGCAAAAATTAGAGCACGTGCAAAAAAAAAGAAGCCCGCTAGATTGAAAACCCGAAAGGGCGGTCTAGGCAAAAAAACAGGGTGCACAAAAAAAAAAAATGGTCTTTGTTTGTTTGAACTACGAAGACCTGAGCCTCCCAACTGGAGGAACGTAGGCAACCTTCGGGTGCGGTCTAAAACATATCAAAAATACCCAATTCACTTCAAATAACAAAATGCAATTTTTATTCATTCAATGGACTGTTCAAACCATTACAAAGGATTTATTGAGCAACAAAAGACATCAAAATATTAAATCCTAAAACAAAGTGGTCTAATTGCAATCTCTTAGGGTACTAAGAAAAATCCAATTTTCTCTTAGCTTTCAAAGGACCGCCCGATCGTCTCTCAATCCTTTTCTTCTTGGGTAACGAAGGAGCACTAATGCGCACCGAAACCTTCTGTGTTGCAACACGTCTCCTAGCATAAAAGTCATCCAAAGGAGTACCGAAAGGGTCAGCGAGAATGTTACTCGAATCAGCAGCAGCCTCCCTATATCTCAAAGTGCTGCTAGGCTCAAAACCCTGTCCCAACAACTCGGCACGAAGCACATCAACCCAAGTGGTGCCACGGTAAAGGGTGCCAAATAAATAGTCCAAGTAGCTCTCGGGAAGGAAGACACTCCCCCGATGCAGAGGAGCGAAAGCCCAACGATTGCGGTCATCTCCCCAAGCCGACTGAAGCTCACTCGAGAAGCCAGGACCCATGTAAGCAACTAGACGAAGCATTCCATCCCTCGGAAAAGGAATTGTCTGTTGGCGACCGAACTGCCGCAGAACCCGCTCTGGCTGTTAAAATGAAGAATCTCTCAAACCGGGTACAACCACGTGCTGAAAACCAAGAGTCCATTCCACAAAAGGACGAAGACCCCAAGAAGGAGGACACCACTCAATATCGGCGGTCACCCGAGAGGCGAAGAATTTCTTCCAATCATCTTCAGATAAATCCCGGATCAACAACTTCCTCCTATGAACAGCAAAAGGAGACAAATCACCATCCGGAGAATAAATCTTGAAGTGTTCTCGGAGCCATATGGTCAAGAGCAAAGGGCTTCCCCGACACATCTTGCCCGTCCTATATAACTCATCAAGGCCGTGCAACGTCTCCCCTACAATAAGAGGGATTACACTAAATTGCTGCTCCTTAGCTTGCAAAATAATCTCAGCCAACTGCACGTCCGCAGTCCCGAAAGGTGTAACAAACAGTACTTCGCTGAAGAGACAAACGGCCATGGCATTTCTTTTGAAAGATTGAACCATCGAGTCCTCCGAGTGTAAACTGAAGAACATCGGCAATTCAGTTATGTCAATCACGGTACCATCCAACATCTTCCTCACGTCCTAAACAGGGAGATTCAGTAACCCAACCCATGAGCCGATGGCACCGCGGTGATATTTGGGGACGGCAATCCGACCGGCCAAAGGCATGCCAAGGATGGCCCCGAAATCGTCAACAGTCGGCACCATTTCATTAGCTGAAAGGTTGAAGATATGGCTGTCGCAATCCCAGAAAGCCGCGGCAGCTCTCAACAAATCCCAATCCGGCTTCAACGTCCGCAAGGTGAAAAGAATTCGGAACCCGAAATCTTTAATGAAGGCCTTCTTGGGATGGGTCTTGAAAGAATACACAAAAGTTCCCAAGTCCTTTTTATACGCACTAACGATCTTGGCATCAAGGGCAAAAGAATTGGAAGCCATGGAAAATGTTGATCACAAGCGAAGTTAAGCAATAATATGATGTTCAAAAATGGTAGAAAGGAGCTGTGAGAATCAACTGGTCGAACAGAAGATGATATTATAGCTGTTGGGGGATCTTTTGGTCAGCAAATGTCAAGCCCAGAATTCCGCCTCCCAGACGCGCGCGCCACCCGCCAGCAGTCTGAAGTGCGCGTGCGTCCCAATCCTACATAGGAAGGTGCGCGCCTCCCAGGTCTAAATCGCTTCAAGAAAAGGGCCTTGTCAGAGATCTCCCGCCTAAATCAAGACACTGTTCCGATCCTCGGACACCCAGTTGGGCACACCTTTTTCTGGTCCGCCCTTAAGGCATGTCAAAAATCGAAAGTAGGATAGAAACTCCCACTCAAAAGTAGGCTGTCCTCTTCAAAATTCCGAACTCCCTAAGTTCTGTCACGGGTGCCACACCCCCCTCAAGAGTCAATCTCAACATTTCATCCCCAGCAGGAACATTTTTCTGGTCGCGGTCAATTATGCCCGTACCCCGCAGTTCAAAAAGCCAAGTGTGACTCCAAATGGCACGAGACTTCAAAGCAATATTTCATCAAACGGATTCACTAACGGATTCGTCAACAAGGGTTCACCAACGGACTCATCCAAGGGTTCACCAACGGACTCATCCAAGGGATTCACTAACGGATTCATCAAACGGATTCACTAACGGATTCGTCAACAAGGGTTCACCAACGGACTCATCCAACGGATTCACTAACGGATTCGTCAACAAGGGTTCACCAACGGACTCATCCAACGGATTCACTAACGGATTCGTCAACAAGGGTTCACCAACGGACTCATCCAAGGGATTCACTAACGGATTCATCGAACGGATTCACCAACGGATTCTCCAACAAGGGTTCACCAACGGACTCATCCAAGGGATTCACTAACGGATTCATCAAACGGATTCACCAACGGATTCGTCAACAAGGGTTCACCAACGGACTCATCCAAGGGATTCACTAACGGATTCATCAAACGGATTCACCAACGGATTCGTCAACAAGGGTTCACCAACGGACTCATCCAAGGGATTCACTAATGGATTCATCAAACGGATTCACCAACGGATTCGTCAACAAGGGTTCACCAACGGACTCATCCAAGGGATTCACTAACGGATTCATCAAAAGGTTCACTAACGGCCTCATTCAAAACATTCAGCCGTCAGGTTCACCTAACGGATCATGCCACCCCCTCTATCCACAAAAGCCGCTCACACAGGGAGCGCACCACTATCTCTCGCAAATTTCAAATTCCTGCTTTCATCGAGTCTTTGCCTTTTCTTGGTGATGTCCTCGACGGGTGTTTTTAACTTTCGTCGACGCGTTTTGCTTTGCAATCCACGTCGCCGAGGGGCTCTGTAGACACCCCGCCTTGGACCGCTCACCCTGATTGCACATTTGATCTTGTGTTTCTCCCTATTTTAAGTGTTTCTCGTTAGTTTCTGTCACTTCCGTTAAGTTCCTGACTGACTTTGTTAAGTCCAGGGACTAAACTGAATGACAGGGCTGACTTTCTAGTCCATTCTGTCAAAATTGCCTTCTCTGAGTCGTGCGCCTCCGACAGGAGGAGCCAGGCGCGTGCGCCTCCCGCCCCCAAGGCAGGAAGCGCGCGCCTCTGGGCGTCAGTTACAGATTTCTGGCCAGGATTCCCTCCCTTGCTCAATTTACAAGATTTTGCCCGGGAAGGATTTCTTGGTGACTGAGTTTTGGCACCAAAAACACCCCTCTTTCACCTATAAAAACCTCCCTTTACCTCCATTTTCAGGGATCGAAAAACTAGACAAAAAATCACTTTCTAAAGGTTCTCCAAGGATCTCATTAAGCAACATTTGAAGTTCTTCAAATTGTAGGTAAAAGTCCATCTTTTCCTTTCTTTTCTACTTCATCTCCTCTCTCTCTTTTTACTTTAATCAAATGTGCAATCACCCAAATCATTTTGGGACATGACTCTAATGATCACCTCATCTCATTGAGGTTGGTTAAGGAGTCATCTCCTACATTCCAAATCCTATTTTAAATCCCCCCTTTTCATGACTTAAAGAAGAAGAAGAAGAACATTTTCATTCATGTAGATTTTGATCAAGCAAGACCAAGTTTAGTTGGGCGAGATGGGTGTTTCGGTACGTCCCATCTCGTAATCTAACCCCCGAACCTCAAAACAAAGAATCTCTGTTTTCGTAATCAAACTTAGGCTACAATCTATAGGTTTTTCTTATGTTCCTCAAAACATAGGTGGCGACTCTAAAAAACAAGTTAGACATCCTAGGATAATTCACCGCTCTAGCCAAGCCGTGGTTCCCCGGGGTATCTACAAATGGTCTTGGGATCTAAGGGATCGCTCAACAGTTTAGACTGGGTAGACCTAAAAGTTAGCCCTAAGAGGATAAGGGAGCCATGGTTTAGACATGGTAAGAACGAGTATATGTTGGTAGGTTTGAGATCTAGGAGATCGGGTAGGCTCGGGACCGGTAGGTTTGGGACCTAATGTGTCACTCCAAGGATTTGGATTAGGTAGATTGGTTTAAGGTTTGAGGTTTTTGGATAGAGCCGGTTTTGAGGCCTAAGGAGCCATGCTATAAACATGTGGAGGGACGAGCTAAGGGGTTATGGTGTAACCTAGGTAAGACTCACGGGTAGGTTTGGGACCTAAGGTTTTGAATCGGGTAAGTTTGGGACCTAGAGAGTTGAGGGTTTAGGCCTAGGGGTCTCCTAAAGTGTGGGAGATAAGGTGAAGGACCGAGTCGGTTTAAGAGTCACAAAGATTGGTCCTAGATGGACCGAAGATGTTTTTGCAATTTTGTGGAGACCGAGAGTGCGGGTTTATAAACAAAGTGTCGGGGAAGAGAAAATTTTTGAAAGTGTTATGATTTTGTAAAGATGCCTCCTGATTAATTACGATTCTAACCAATTCAAAGAACTCATCACGTGCCGAGTTTAACGATGAGGGGTGCCCTTCTTCTAAGTACATCCTTGTTGAAGCCTCAGTATTCTCTAGGAAACCATATAGTCGACCCATTCCTATTGGGAATTCTCTAATTTGGTGAGCGGGTACCCTTCCTCCTTTAAGAAATTCTACGTAGAGCTTGATGATGAGGGATGCACTTCTTCTAAGTATGTGCTTGTCAAAGCCTCGATATTCTCTGAGAAACCACATAGTCAATCCTTTTTGTTAGGGAAGCCCCAGTTTGATGAGGGCGTAGAGCTGGGTATCCTACCTCTTTTAAGACGCACCCTTTTTTCTGCCTAGACCGCCCTTTCAGGTTTTCAATCTAGCGGGCAACTCTTTTGCATCATTTTTTTTGAAATCATTCAGTCGACTCAAAAAAAAGGAAAAAGAATTGTTTGAAAACATGCAGGGGCATTTTGGAGACAGAAAGAGAGAGAGAGAGAGTGCTCGCATATCGACTCTTTGGACAACATATGAGAGGTATATGTACTATTGGAAGGAAGCCCCTGCTTAACAGAAAGTAAGTGTTTGGCTCTTCCTAGATTGTAGAACAGAAGACTTGTCGAGACATTTAAAAATTGTTTTATTCAAGATTCTCATTTGATTGCTCGAGAATGGACCTCGTTGATTGATTAATGAGTTTTGGTTAATGGGTAAACAAGTAGCCTCAAAATAATAAATGTTTTGATCGATTGTGAGTGAAGAAACCAAAAGTATAAATAGAAGGTGGAAGAGAGAAGAAAAACAAGATTGGCTGCGAGGTGGGTTGTGTATATTTTGGACCGGACCTGAAGGTTGCCTACGTTCTCCTCAAGGTGAGAAGCTTAGGTCCGCGTAGTTCGGGGGTGGCCTGGCTGATGATGAAGTTGGGTTTGAGTTTAGGGGTGTGAGGTTCGTTTGTCGCGATATGTTGCTCTGTTGTTGCTTCTTGCTTTGGCTTGCTTCCTTGTAGCTCGTTACGGTGGACTGCTCCATTGTAGTTGGGCTGCTGCTGCCGTGTTAATCTTCTTTGCATGGAAAGAAAGAAAAATAGAACATTTGAAGTGAAAATAAAATGAGACTTTTACTTTTCTATGGTGATAGCCCCTTCTATTTTTTCTATTTTTTATTTTATCTCTTTGTGCACACCCTTATTTTTTGCCTAGGCCGCCCTTTCGGGTTTTCAACCTAGCGGGCTTCTTTTTTTTTGCAATGCTCTAATTTTTGCCTAGGTCTCCCTTTTGGGTTTCAACCTAGAGAGCCCTTTTTTTTTTAATATTTGTACATGAAACATTGGGCAAGACGATCCCCTAGTTTGCTTTCGCCTTTGCCGATTGCAAGGTAAACTCCTTATAGTTCAAGCAGCCTTTTGCTGGTGAGGGGGATCTGTAGCCCCTTGATTCTTGTCGGCAGAGATCCATCGGATTGTCATGTGCACCTATTAATGGCATGAACAACTTCGTGCATTTCTTTGATATTTGCGATGGAATACAGACAGCCCCAGTGTATCGGCATATAGTACTCATGAAGGGAACAAACAACCTCTTGGATTGTGGTAGCAAGGATTCCTATTTGATGATGAGCAACCGCAGTCCACGTCTTCGTTATAACCATATGGAAAAGGGGTCTAATGGTAAGATGAGAGGCGTATGAGGGTAGTGTATGGGAAAAGGTGTATATAGAGAGTGTACATGAAGGGTGTACACGGGGTGAGTGTATAGTTGGCATTATATGGAGTGTGTACACAGGGGGAGTGTATATAGAGAGTGTATGGGTATAAAATGTAGAGAGAAGAGAAAGTGATTTGTTCATCCCAATTGATCAAAGCATTTGTTATCTTGAGATTAATTGTTTACTTAGTTATGTGATGGTTTGTGGGTCCATTTACCTTTTAATGAGTCATCATTAATGAGTAAGATTAAGATTAATTCATCATATAAAGATATAGCAATCAAGTGAAAATGGTGAATAAGAAAATTTTCATGGAATTTATTTATGCAAGATTATTTCTTAAGTCTAGAGAGAAGAAATAAAGACTCTTTTATTGTTTGAAAGAAAAACGACTAGTCCGGGGTGGACTTTTACTAAAGAAACAAAAATTGTCCAAGGTGGACTTTTGACTAAGGATACTCTAGAACCTACGAAGACTGAATGACCCCCCTTTTTTTATTATTATTTAAAGGAGGTAGCCCCAATTTGCTCATTCTGATATCCAACCAGATTCCTTAGGCGCGTGGCGGCGTTGATTTGAATTGTTGGGACGTGGCCTCTTTGCATTGCTTCCCTTGCTAACACTACGAGATTCCTCCTCATTAATGTCTACATCATCCTTGGTGCGTTGAGGTGATCTGAAGTGAATTGATGAGAGATTTTTTCTAGCACGATCGGAGATCTCTTACCGTTGATCCCAAACACCACCTTGGATTATCGTGGCTAGTTCTTCGAGCTTCTCAGAGTTGCTATGTCTCTCCTTTGAGTGACGGGTCTCTTGTTCCTCGAGTTCTTTGGCCATCTCCGTCCTATGGCGCCTTTCTTGGGCTTCTAGCACCGAGTGCAATTCTTCGGCATGACGTCTGTTTCTCATGTCAATGATCATCTTCAAATCTTCTATGTGCCTTTTCTCCTGGAAGTCAAGTCTTTCGGCCACGCAGGCAAGGGCCATCTCAAAGTATTTTGACGACATGCAGGCAACCTATAGTAGTGATTTGAGGTGCATTAAACATTTTCATTCAGTTAGTCTCATAATTAATGACAAGGCATCGTTATAAAATCACTTTTGGAATAGAGTCGGTCTCCACATTTTTGAAATGCATTTTTTGACAAAAAATTGAAAGTTTGACCGGGCTGAAGTTGCCTACGTTCCCCTTACCATGAGGGAGAGGTCCCACACAATAAGAGGCTCAGGTCACCATAGTTCTAGTCAAGTTAGACTTTTAAAAAGGAGGTGAGAGATGACCATAGGGGTCAATTTGGTAAAGTCTGGGTATTTTTGAGATAAAGAGTGACCTTTGGGGATCAAAAAGAGGGAGATGACTCGGTCCTTGGTCAAGTATAGGTGAGGAAGACCTATGTGATTTGGTTTCAACTTAATTGAGTCGGGCACGATTTGACTTAAGGTTTGACCTAGGTAGGTAAAGGATAGGTCGACCTAAATGGGAAGGGTTGGAATGACCTATATGGTGGATGGATCAAGATAGCGGGTTGTAGCGGGACAGACGTGGTTTGTCCTAGGTGGATCCAAGATAGGTAAGTCGACCTAAGTGGGTCAAGGATTGACCTAGATGGGTCAAAGTTGAAGGGGTAGTTTCAACCTAAGATGGACAAGTTGACCTAGATGGGTCAAGGATGATGTCTGGACCTAGACGGGTTGAGACAGGTTGACCTAGGTTAGTCAGGACAACGGTGAGTCAAGTAATAACCTAGGTGGGTCAAGATGACGGTTTGACCTAAGCGGGTTAGGTTTACCTATGGAATCAAAGATTAACCTAAGAGGTCAAAAGCGGATAAGGTTGACCTAGGAGTTAAAGGTTGACCTAAGGGGTCAAAAGTGATAAGGTTGACCGAGGAGGTCAAGGGTTGACCTAAGAGGTCAAAGGCGGATAAGGTTGACCTAGGGGGTCAAGGGTAGACCTAAGAGGTCAAAAGGTGATAAGGTTGACCGAGGATATTAAGGGTTGACCTAAGAGCTCGAAGGTGATTGGGTTGACCTAGGGGGTCAAAGGTTGTCCTAGGAGGTCAAAGGCAGATAAGGTTGACCTAGGGGGTCAAAGGTTGACCTAGTAGGTCGAAGACAGAAAAGGTTGACCAAGGGGGTCAAGGGTTGACCTAGGAGGTCAAGGGTTGACCTAGGAGGTCAAAGGTGATATGGATGACCAAGGGGGTCGAAGGTTGACCTAGGGGGTCAAAGGTTGACCTAGGATGTCGAAGGTGATAGGGTTGACCAAGGGGGTCAAATGTTGACCTAAGAGGTCAAAGGGTGATGATGTTGACCTAGGGGGTCAAAGGTTGACCTAGGAGGTCGAAGGTGGATAAGGTTGACCAAGGGGGTCAAGGGTTGACCTAGGAGGTCAAGGGTTGACCTAGGGGGTCAAAAGGTGATAAGGTTGACTGAGGAGGTCAAGGGTTGACCTAAAAGGTCAAAGGCAGATAAGGTTGACCTATGGGGTCAAGGGTAGACCTAGGAGGTCAAAAGGTGATAAGGTTGACCGAGGAAGTCAACGGTTGACCTAAGAGGTCGAAGGCGATTGGGTTGACCTAGGGGGTCAAAGGTTGACCTAAGAGGTCAAAGGCGGATAAGGTTGACCAAGGGGTCAAAGGTTGACCTAAGAGGTCAAAGGTGATAAGGTTGACCTAAGGGGTCAAAGGTGATAAGGTTGGGGACCAAAGCAAGTCGAGAGGAAGGGTAGACCCAAATGGATCACAATGATGGGTAGACCTAGACGGGTCTAACGTCATAGTTAGGTAACCTAGATAGATTAAGATGACGAGTTTTGATAGACGGCTCGAGGGATGAGCAATTGGCCTCAGAGGCTCCTAGAGGTCTCCTAGATGCAATGCATGTTTTATTTTACTAAAATCTTTTCATTATTTACACCCTAATTGGTTAATCCAAGGAGTGTCCTAATCTCTACGTGTGGTTTGACACGGGTAGGATAAAGGTTCCCACCGCTCGCGGAGTGTACACGGTGAGTGGAGTGAATGAGTGACTCAAAAAAAGGGCGGCAATAGCGCCACTAATTCATGCACATCACGCACTCCGGGGGTAATAAGGGATATGTGCGGTGCTGACAAGGATAGTGGTAGTGTGTGGCAAGAAGCTAATTCTTTTTAAGGAGAAAAAAGAGAAGTTTTAATGTTTTGAATGATGCAATGCAATGCAAGAGAGAGAGAAGAGGGAGAGGATAAGAATGTACAAGGGAGCATAGCAAAGTCTCGTTTGACTTTAGTATTATGGTGAAAGTAAAAAATACATGTATTGAAAAGATACAAGGCACACATATTAACATGACAAAAATACAAGGTGCACGTGCAAACATGGCATAGTGTGAGGTGCATGTGAAAACATGGCAAAGTGTGAGGTGCATGTGTAAACACGGAAAAGTGTGAGGTGCATGTGAAAACATGGCAAAGTGTGAGGTACATGTGTAAACATGACAAACATCATGATGTAAACAAAAGTTAGACCCACTAAGTTTGAAAAAGTTTCAAAGCACTACCCAGCAGAGTCGCCACTGTGAATACGTGTGTTTAAAATTGAGATATTCATAGAACCATTAAATATATGAGAGTCGCCACACTGTTTTAATTATAGCCAAAACATTGAGAAAAAGCAATTATTTACAAGTATATGGGTTCGGGGGTCAAATTACGATAAGAGAAGAATATTAAACGTTATCACTCCTATCGCCCGAATGATCGGTCTTTCTATCATGATACGGTGTATATTGTGTGCGATGTTTAGAGACCGGATCCGAAGATTGCCTACGTTCCTCTCAATGTGAGAAGCTCAGGTCAGCGTAGTTCGAGAAGAATTTAGAATAGGCAGAAGAATCGGGATCATGCATAATAAGGGGGAAATTACCTAAAGATTAGGGTTTAGAAATAGTTCCTAGATCATGTTCGTGTTGATGAACCCTAGATCATCATCGACTATGAAATAACATGTTAACATGAACATTACAACCCTAAATCTAGCATAAATAAGGTTTTAATCTAAGAACATGAAGAACATGCGAAGAACATATTATGAACATATGAATAATATGATGAACATATGAATAAACATGTTAAGAACATGAATATTATGGATCTACACTAAGAACATGAAGAAAAAGTTAGAAAACTTACCTATGTTGGCAAGAAATAAACCTTGATCTTCTTGGGATTCTTGGGAGTGTTCTTGGATGCTTTGAATGCTTAATTAGAGAGCAAATTCGTCACTATGGGAGCTCGAGATTGATCAAAATTCGGATCTAAGCTCTCCAAAATCGGGACCTTAATTATGAGGCAAGGGAGGCCTTATATAGCCATCTGACTAAGGGATCAGATGGCTGAGATTGGCTGAGGCGAGGTTGGCCGCCTGGCCAAGGTTGAATGTGGCCGTGTGGCCAAGGTCGAATGTGGCCGCGTGGCCATCATTCCTGGCTGACGTGATTTTCAAGCTAGGGTTTGGCATGGTTTATGGAAACCCTATTTTGGCCATTTTTAAGATGTTATAGAATAATGAGATGCATTTTGGGAATCCGGGACAAGTCTTTGCAAGGTTTCTAATTCTTATAAAGTCCTTGTATATTTGGGAAAGCCCTAATAAACTCATTTTTGGATCGGGTACTAACATCTGTTCTGGGTAGTCAGGGTTGATAATGACCTCGTCTAACTGGTCGACTAGTCTCAGCTCGTGACCGTCCCTGAACTCCAGGGTTTCCACGATGATCTGTTTGATTTTCTCCTTATCCTTGCCTTCCAGACTCAAATTCTCCATATCTAGGAGTCTGTCTATCTCGGCATCCATGTGGTCGGGTATTGTGGCCCCCGAGCTTGGGACGAGGGTGAGGTTCGAGTCACTCGGCTCGGTTGAAGCTATGTTCATGGTAATACAGCCATATCCTTCCAACCCATAAGTTACCTCGGTCTCTGTCATGGTATTTTCATCATCCAGTACGACCCATTCCTCAGGCATGTCTACTGTTATCACGCCGATGTTGGGTGCTGATGATGTGACCGTGGTTGACTTTGATATAGTAATATTCCTTTCTGGAATGTCAATCTCCATCTTGGTTTTTTCTTTCCTAGATCTCATCACGTGTTCCAGAAAGTGTTTGGGGTTGCTGAGGACACATTCTATGCCTTCTGGGGTCGGGAACTTCACCCTTTGGTGAAGGAGGGAGGCAACCATTCCCAATTTTC
The DNA here is from genome assembly GCA_026119855.1 of Campanula takesimana. Classification (NCBI taxonomy): domain Eukaryota; kingdom Viridiplantae; phylum Streptophyta; class Magnoliopsida; order Asterales; family Campanulaceae; genus Campanula; species Campanula takesimana. Next base: position 337,422 of record JAOWBW010000994.1, read on the forward strand.
CTTTACTAGGGGAGCCACGGATGGCATGGTAATCACTTTCCAAGTCCATAACGATGAACGTGATTGTTGCCGAGGTCTTATAGGGGTATTCACCTACTTCCAGAACTAGGTCCACGGTTCCCTTTGCTTCGGCCTTGTGATTTGTGAATCCTTCTAATTTGCTGTTGTATGGAGTCAGCATGGTATCAGGCAGCTCCATTTCTTTGAAGGTTCTGTAGTAGAGCACATCTTTGGCAGCTCCTGAATCAATTAGAAGTCTTTCAAATTCGCAGTTATCAATCCGGCCTGTGATGACCAAAGGTTGTTCCCTCATTGCCCTGTTTCCGGCTAGTTCATTTGGAGAGAAACTGATCACTTCCTCTCCTTTGTGAATCCAAGGAGGGATGTGGTAGACCTTGCTTAGCCCGTAGATCTGCTCTTTGAGCTTGGTATTTGAAGGAATCTCCTCCCTTATTACTCTAATTAACTTAGCCCGGGGCGGTCTATCTCCTCGGTCATCCTCCTCGTCTCCCCTTGGGCGCTTGTTATCCTTCTTTGCTATGAATTCATTGAGCTTCCCCTGGTCAGCCCATATTTGCAATATTTTCTTCAGGGCGTAGCAATTATCTGTTTTATGCCCGTTATCCCTATGGTAGGCACAATATTTGCTCGTGTCCCTTGGAAATTTTGGTTTGTCTTTGAGGGGGTTTTGGATTTGGAAGATTCACCATGTTCATTATCTCCGAGATCGGCTTTGTGAGGGGGGTGAAGACCTGGGTCCCTCTGGTACTATTCTTTCCTCGATTTCCACCACCATTGGTACCTTGAGCCGAATCAGAAGTGGGTGGTTTACTTTCTCGTCCTCTTTCCCTATCTCGGTCTCTAGACATCCACTTCTTCTTTTCTTCTGCCGTGGCCGTTGCATAAGCCACGTGGTATAGTTCAGACTTGGTGAGGGGTTCTCTCACTGACATTTAATGGGTGAGGTCATATGATCTTTGCCCATTAGTGAAGCATGTGATAATCTCTCTGTCGGTGATTCGTTCTTCGATCGAGTCAGTCAGGACTCTGAATCGATTGTAGAAACTCATAGTCGACTCGTTTTTACCTTGGACTATATTGTCTAGGTCCGAAAATCTTTCTTTCTCGCACATACAGTAGCGAAATATTCCATGAATCCCATCTTCAATTTAGAGAAAGAATCAATACTTCCTCTTTCCAAGTCCATAAACCAAAATCTGGCTGCCCCGGTTAACGTACTAGCAAAGGCCTTGCAGAGTACGTCGTCCCGGTTGGACAATAGTGCCATCATGCCCTCGAAAGCTTGGAGGTGATCCAGAGCATCCAAGTTGCTGGAGTATTTGTCCAGGTGGGGAAGTTTTAATTGGGAAGTAGGTGGGTAATCCTTGATCCATAGCGCGAAAGGACGCATGGCGTCATAATGAGTCTTGGGTTTTCTCTGCCCTTGGTTCATCTCGATATTATCCAGCCTATCTTGTAAATCCATTATGAGCCTTTCGCTTATTGCTGAGGTGCGGCGGGAACTCCGAGGTCTCTCTCTCTCTTGGTCTCGGCCTCTCCCAACAACACGGCTTATTTTTAGGTCATTCAGAGGTCATCTCAGCGGAGAACGGCGAGGTGGTGCTTGTCTTGGCGGGACATGATCCTGATTCTGCCATCGTCGCCTCTCTCCCAGAATTCTCACATCTGGAGATTCCGCCTCTTGTTCCCTTCTTCGGTTTATCTGATTCCTCAGATCTCTTTCTCCAGGGTTGACTGGGCCGAGTCGGCCTTCAAGTCGGCTTGGTGGAGCAGCTCGGTTTCCTGGGGGCGCATCACGTGGATCCTGATGGCGTCTGTCGTCAGCACGCGTGTAGACACCCCATTTGGACGTTCATTTATAATCACACAACTTCTATGTATCGCCTTTGATTTGGGTCGAAACTCGTTAAGTTGGACATGTTTCGTTAAGTTTCTGACTGATTCCGTTAGTCAGGGGCCAAAATGAACATTAAAACTACTGCAGAGGGCAAATAGTGAATTCCAGCACTGAGATGCCTCGTACGAGACATTGATGTCTCGTACGAGACATCCCCCTTGACAATCGGGTTTTTGGTCAGTTTTCTTGTTGATATTAACCCCTTTTCTTGGTAAACACTTAAGCAATCCGGGAAAACCTAATGGACGATCCTAGAGTCCAAAAATACCTCTGTGAGAATCAAGTCTTGGATTCCCACCACAACTTACCTTCTTGGCCTAAACCCTAGGTCCAAAACCCCTATAAATATAGTTGTTCTTGCCTAGAATGACTAATGGTCAACTCTAGACTCCTTATTCACCCCAAAACCACTCCAAATCTGATCAAAAGGTTCTCATAATCAGTCCCTCTCTGATACCCACGAAATTTGGAAGATCAAGGGCTTTAGTCAAGGCCATCCATAGGATTCTTGAAGAAAGCGCTTAGGTAAAATCTTTGCTTTCTATCTTCTCATCTCCTTCTTTGTCTTTGAAGTAGTGTAATTCCATTAAAGGATCAGCCTAGAGCCTCTCCAATTCATGGAGATGGTCTCGAAGCACATGATCCGACATACCAAATAAATAAGCAATTATTTATTTGTTTGTTTTCCTTTTACATACACTTTGCATGATTTTGAAACGATGATGATGATTTCTTAGCAAGACCAATCCTAGATTGGGTGAATTGGGTGCTCCTTGACCTTCCCAATTCATAACTTAACCCCCGAATCCAGATATCTCGGTCCGTGTTCCGACAACAACATGGTGGCGACTCTCAATTAAAAAGGTAAACCGAAGGACGAAAACCACCTCAAAACCAACAACCGCAAAAAACCCGCGCGCAAACAATGCGGGTTTTCTCTACGGTTTCTCCTTTCTCCATCTCCCAAAGCTCCTATAGTGCCAGAGGTCTGGATGAAGGGCGCCAAGGAATAATCAGGATCGAATTCTAAAAGAGCCCTTTGGGCGTCGGCTAGTTGTTGGAGGGTTGAGAGGTTTTGTCGCAGCAACTCTCTACAATCAATATGGGGTGGCCAAGATGGACCATCCTCGGTATTCTGAGGTCGCGAAGCCGTTCGCCTTCTTCGGCTATATTGATGAGTTATCTCAGGTGGAGGACCTCTGGAACGCGTATGCATCCCGCCTCCTTGAGGTGGAGGAAAGAGGCCTTGATTCAGAACATTGTTATTTGCCACGTTAGGTGGTGGCGGGTTGAGATTAGCGTCTGGTGTAACACTAGTTTCTCGACCGTCGGCGCGAATTCCAGACATGAGGAATTTGTGGTTTTTTGAACAGAAAGATTCTCCAATCGACGCTTCCCGGCAATGGAACCAAACTGATGCTGCTAAAAACGTGTCGGATCAGCCTTCGTCTAGTGGTTCGGATAAATCCAGCAATAAGAACTTTCCCGTTCGGATCTGCGCACGATAAACAAACGTAAACTACGCTGTGGATTCACCAGCAAAGGCCCTCTGATGTGAGAATAAGAATCGGGTAGTGTATGAAAATATAGAGATCAATTGACTAGTTAAGAGCCAAAAAGTTTATTACCCGTTTCCTGTGTAGAGGACCTGTTTATATAGGCGTGGGTGAATGAGTCCTGACTTGTTAGAAAAGCTAGGGAGCCCATATTGTTATGGGACTCGTGTTCCTTGGAGATAGAGTCCTGATAAGGATGAGTGATATCCCAGTTATCTTCTAGAAAAGATATCCTTGTTTAGATAAGGATCTTCAATGTTAGAGTTGTAGTGGAACTTTGTAAGTGGACTCCCTATGATAATTGGAGGTTTATGATACATCCCGTCCCGTCATCTAACTCAGCTCATCATAGAGATCGACTAGGGATTAGGCCCCCTAGGACTCGGCCTAGGCAAGGACTGCCTGCTCGGCTTGGTTGATGTCAGCCCATAAGCAGGGCCTCTGGTGAATGGGCCTCTTGGTATAGGTCTTTTAGGTGTGTGTGCCCAGAGTGTATGGGTCCCATATATATCCAAGTCGGTTTATGTCGCTCATGCCTTTTAACAGAAACCGTTGGAAAATTAACAGAAAGGGGTTTATTTGTGAAGATATTGACAAAATAAGGTTTAAACAAAGAAAACATCCCTCTGGCGAAACCATCTGTACGGATGGTTAGGGCTGTCATGGGGATTTTGCTGATTTATCAGAAACAACCCAGTTTCAGGCAGAAACAGAGCATTCTGCTGAAACTGGACAGAAATGTGACTTTTCAGTTTATTGTGTTGTACATGAACATGCATAACAACATTCCTATGCTCTTGATCATTAGATTAGACACCAAAATCAAGGATTTGGGTATGATCAAGGCAATCATTGGAGAAAGAAATGCAAAAGGTGATGAACATGGCTTTGAGCCAAGACAACCATTTGGAAGGTTAAAGATTGAGACTTTAACATCCAAATGGATGATTCATCAAAAAATAAACCTTTGGGACAACAAAATAAACCTTTGAATGGATAAAGATTGAGTCTTTATGTTGGGTATGCCCACTTATATCTCAGTTTCAATGTAATAGGATTGATTAGATTTGATTGATCCATCACCTAAGTTTTATTTCATGGACTTTAGACCCACATGTAACAAGTATTTATACTTCATTTTTTAGGTTGTCCATTGTAATAGAATAGACTTAGGAATAGGGCAAGAAGATCAAAATTGAAGAAAATCACTCCGTGAGTTTGAGCTACGCGCCAAGCGCCCTCTTCACTTCTGCGCCATGCGCCTAACCAGAGCGCGTGCATAAGGTGATGCGCCTAGCTATGCTACGCGCCCCATTGGCTCATGCGCGCCTCTTAGCTCAAACGCGCCTCAAAGAAATGTTTTTAACACTCAGTGATTTAACGAAGATTCAAAGACTTGAAGAGATTCAAACTACGCCAATGATCCAACGGTGGTTAAATAACACGTATGCACCCGAATCTAAGGACACCTGTCCATAACGGTCATATTTATGTTATGTGTCTAATGGCTATAAAAGGACACGTGATCCACTCAATGAGCGACAGCACATCCATCCTTTCTCTTACTCACCAAGGACTTCCAACGGCTAGTTTTTGGGGCTCTACTATAAATACCCCATAACTTCAACCATTTGAAGTTGCTAAGAATTTCAAGAATTTCTCTCTCAAGCATTTGTTGAAGATTTGAAGATTGCCTTTGTTATTTCCAGAATTCTCAAGAACATCTTCATAACTTCATCCTTAGCCCAGATCCTCAAGCGATAACACTTTAGTTTTTTGTTCTCTCAATCTCAAAGATCTAAAGAGTCTTGAATCTAAAATCACACACGCACCTATTTAAGTTCGATCACTTAGATCTTTCTTTTAGAGATACACCGGTTATTGTCTAGGATTTGTTCTTCCATAGAAATAGATCTTGAGTTAGTGTATAAGCTCAAAACGATTGTAATTTGTAACACTCTCTCATTATATAAGATCTCCATTAGAAATCCAAGACTAACCATCTTGGTAGAGGACGTAGATCATTTTCCCGATCGAACCTCTCCAAATAGCGTGTACTTATTATCTTACTATTTCCTTTCAAGTCATATCATATCTAACTATTTGATTGTTTATTCATTGTAGATTGATTGATTGAACTGTGTTGTGTTTGTTATATCATTTGCCTTAGTTTCTTATTTCACCCACTTTGAGCCAAAATACTTAGAGTGTGTGTGCACCCCCTTTATCATACTTTGCACCTATTTACATTACTAAATTCCGCTGTGCATTTCACTCACTCACTTAGGCGCATATCATAACGCTTATTTGATAAAGTGCGCATTTGCAATTGAGTTTATCAAGGGTACGAAAAGAATTTTAAAACAGCTATTCAACCCCCCCTCTAGCTATTTTTCATACCCTTGTTTCCCTTTGGGACCAACAAGTGGTATCAGAGCTAACACCTTTATAAAAAACTTTTGTTTTACAAGCTTAACAGCTTGGGTGCCGATTCTAAATGACAAACTCAAAACCTATGGCAACTGCAAACTACACTCACGTTTCGGTCTTTGATGAAGATCATTTTGACGTGTGGAAATTCAGCATCTTAACTCATCTCAACTCAATCGATGAAAGACTTCATGACACCATGGTTTATGGACCTTACATCCCTATGAAAGCAAATCCAAATCCACGCACCAATTCTGTTCAACCAACCGTCAAGAAACCAAGGGAAGAATGGACTGAGGAAGAAACAAGAAGAGTTGCAAATGATGGCAAAGCTAGAAACATTCTCCTAATCACTCTAAGCACGGCTATGAAACAACAAGTCATGCATTGTGCTACTGCTAATGAGCTATGGGATGATATTGAAGAGCATATAGAAGGAGATACTGTTTGTAAGGAGAACAAGAAATATGAAGTGCAAAAGAGATTCAACAATTTCTCTCAACTCCCCGGTGAAACCTTAAGACAAACTTATGAACGCTACTGTGAAATTATAAATCTATGTATTTCACTTGGCATGAAGTTTTCAAATAAGGATTTGAATGTCAATTTTCTCCAAGCTTTTGGATCAAGATACCTACATAAATCCAGCGCTCTTAAAGACGCAAGAACTTTAGATGTATGGACTTTAAGGAACCTTTATGCAAATCTCAATGTTTATGAGCTCAAACTCCAACGAATCAGTGAAACTGAAGGAAAGTCAAAATCCATAGCAATGGTGGCGCATAGAGAAGAAGCCCATGCGCCTGCGCCAGTTCAAGAAGAGAAAAGTTCCGATCCGAAAATTTCTACCTCTGAGCTACTAGACATGGATGATGAAGACTTCGCTTTATTTGTGAAGAAATTTCAAAAGTTCAGAAAATTCTCAAGACCCGGCTCAACCAGCAAATTTCAAGGATCTACCAGCAGAGCTCCTCTAAAGTTCATGAGGAGCAGTGATTCAAAAAGAAAAGAAGACCTTGTTTGTTTTAATTGCAGGAAACCAGGACACTTTGCTTCAAGCTGCCCAACTCCAAAATTTGAATATATGCAGAAGAAGAGCAGCCATACTCCCAAGTTCACTCGTCACAAGGGAATGGTTGCTGAAGAAGAATCACCAGCAAATGAGCAGAACACTTGGATTGAAACAGACTCAGATAAGAGCGATGAAGATTCCGATGATGGACTCGTTTGTTTGGTGGCAAATGATGATGAAGTTGAAACTTATGATTCTGATGATGACTTCTCCAAGGATGTTCCTGATATGAATGTCTTGAATAAACCTATCAAGAAATCTGCAGGTTTTCAAGAAGTAAAAAGGAAGAAAGGACCAACCATCAGCGAGCTCGTTGAACAAGGATTTCTCACTCCGGCTCAAAGCAATGGTGGATTGTTATTCTCACGATGTGATCTAAGTGCAAGGAACAAGTTGAGAAAATGAGCTTACATCAGACCTCAAGTTGAACCAACTGCTCAAATCTCCAAAATCAATGATGATGAAGTGATTGCTGAACAAGAAAAAATGTTAAAAAAAGGCTGAAAAGGTAATCACTAGATTTGATAATATGAAGGAAGCTTTAGCACTATCATGTGATGAAATTTCCCAGATCAAGACCGAGAAATCTCTACTTAAATCTGAACTCACCCTCCTTAAGGAGCAGATAAAGAGCATGACTCCTCTTACTGTTAAAAACACTTTTCTAACAGAACAGAACTCACTTCTTAAAGTTCAAAATGATGAATTAGTCTCTCAAATTACTGATCTTAAAAAGATTGCAAATGAGTGGTCCAATTCTCGTGTCACTATGGAGAATATATTTGAGTCCCAAAAAGTCAGTGGTGATAAAAGTGGCTTGGGATTCTCATCAACTAGTGATAACTTTAAATGTGATATCTGTGCTGAAAGAGATAGTGAATTTACAAATCAGCAAACTTTTGAAATTCCCAAGGAAAAACATTCTAATTCAATGGGAAAAGGACAGGAAAAAGTCAAGAGACAAACATTCCATTATGTCTACCCAACGAAGCAATTTGGGAAAGCTAATGGGAAAGATATAGCTACAGATGAATCATCCTCTAGCAAAATCCCTCTTGAAACAAAGCGCACTCCTTCTCCGAGTGCTCATTATGCGCCTAGGAGCCACGTGCCTCATCGCCGTGTGCCTCCTAGACCTATGCGCCCTCCTAGATCAAGCGCTCCAAAATTTCAAAAGAAGGATTTTGTTAAGGCTAGTCCATCTGACCCAAAGAAGAATGCTATCCCAAAGAAAAGTAAAGAGTTTGTGAAAACTCATGTGATTGGTGGCTTTCATCATTGTTCCATTTGTGATTGTTCTGGACACAAGGCCGTGGAATGCCTTTTGCGATTCACTCCCAATGCCAAAGGACGTAAAAACCCTAAGGTCAAGCAAGAGTGGGTTGTCAAAAGTTGCTAACCCTAGGACCTAAAAGGAATAAAGGGGACCTGCTTAAATATCTATATATATGGGTCCGAGGAGAACTACTAAAGCCAATCAAGACGAGATGTTATGAATTCTAAACCCTTAAACTCAGTTAATTTCTGCATTTTTCTCATTTTTTCGTTTTTCTGAGTTTTCGTTTTTTTTAAAGAAACCGAAAATGTAATTCTCTTTGATTAATCTTGCTTCGGTGATCCATTTTCGAAATCGTTTGTTAGGTTTTGTTCGTATTGTGATTTAGATTTTTTATAACTAAACTTTTCAACGATCAATGCATTATATTTTGCGAATCTGAAATTTTTTGATTTTTGACTTTTCAAGTTTCGGATCTTTGAATCCATTTTCTAGATTTGTTGTTAATTTTTACTTGTTTTGGTTTGCATTTTTGTGATCCTTGTGTTCATGCGGTCGTTTTGATATATTGTATGCTTGATTTGGTGAAGTTTCACGAATTATGTGTTCTTGGTGTTCTTGATGTTCTTCAAGCACTCAAGCATGTTCTTCGTTATTTTTGCATGACTTGGGTTTCAAAATTTTCAAAACTTGTTTTTCAAAATTTTCATGTTTTGATCCTTATTACTTGCATATGCATGTTTGATATGTGTTTGTGTGTTTTCGTGTGTTTTTATACTTAGTATGAATTTACATAGATATGCGCCTAAGTGTTGATTTATGCGCCTAGTTGGTTATGCGCCCTATGACCTTATGCGCCTTCCTTGATTCATGCGCCTAATAATTGTATGCGCCCTATGCAAATACAAATGTTATGCGCCTCAATCAACTTATGCGCCTAAAGCCATTATGCGCCTAAATTTTACTTAGTCAAATTTTTATGTTTAATTTTTCCTTAGTATTTTTTTATAGAACCATGATATGCGCCTCGTATTTGTATGCGCCTACAACATATATGCGCCTAATAATAGTACGCGCATGCTATTCTTTATACGCCTATATATTGTCCTGCGCCTACTCTATACTTAGCTCATTTTATGATTCTATGCGCCTTATACACTCCTAACTTAAATCATTGTTATGTTTTCAGGATCCTGCAAATTTCAGACCCGGTGAGACGATTGATCTTGCTGAGCTCTCACTTGATCCAATGGGGCTTGAAATCCTCTCAACCCTTCACACCGCTGGACTCACTCCTTTATTCACGCTGGATCAACCATTCTATTCTCCCCTTCTTGTTGATGAATTTTTCTCAACCGCAGCTCTAGTTGAGACTCCAGCTGATGGATACGTGCACTACAGGATATGCGCCACCGTTCAGAACGTTGCTATAACTATCTCTACGGGCACAATCAAGAACATAGTGAGTTTCAGCACTACTGGCCCTCAGGGTGTTTCTGGACAACCAAACTCTTATTCAGTTGCAGCTCAGAATATTATAGCGCATACTTATCTCAAAGTCCCTACTCTTCTGAACAACATAAAAAACGTTGAGATAAAGGATGGTGGTGATCTGCTTGCTCATAAAGCGCATCTTGTTGATACTTCAATCGTGTTCAAGACCGGCAATGTGAATAGATTCACCGTGGAGCAGTGGGAGTATACTGCTGCTATCATGGGAAAGACTAGATTGAATTGGCCTCAGATTTTGTTCAAAACCTTGTCTGACCAGATTGATAAGTATAACAAGAACAAAGCTGATGGGAAAACGAAGTTCAAAACTCACTGCAGAATACTCACAAAAATATTTCTCACCTATCCTGCCCTTGCCAAATTCCTTAATGAGAACCCTGCTTATAAAACTGATGATGTGCCAGTTTTTGGGAAAGACAACCTTGTCTTGAAGAGGCGCAGGAAGCGCATGGCAAAGCGCGCGCCTAGGGTAAAGGGTGCTCAGTTGGTTGATGAAGCCACTGAATCAGATGAAGGTGCAGATGGCGCAGAAGAAGGCGCAGACATTGAAGCAGCACCTCGCGCAGAACCAACAGTTGTTCCAGGCGGAGAAAAGGGCAAAGGCAAAAGGGTTGCTGAAGGAACAAGCAGACCTCCTAAGCGCCCAAGATCTGAAACAGAAGAAGAGAAAGAACTTAAACGCGCTAAAGCAGCCAGTAGACTGGAAGCGCAGAAGAAAAGGGATGAAGAATACAAGTTGAAACAGGATGCTGAGTTATCAAAGTCTGAAAGGCGCAAAGGTGCAGGTCTAGCGCTGATGTACACGCGCCTGCCACTAATGCGCCTCCTACTGTTCAAGCGCCTACCACCACTCCTGCTACTCTATCTTCAGAACGTCAAAGTCTTAGAGACCAAATATCAGCTGATTTATTTGGTGAACTTAGTGAAGATACCGCTCAGGGGGAGCCAGATCCTTCAAGGTGCAAATCACCTTCTACTGCGCCCCAATCAAATATTAAAGAACCCTCTTCCAGCACAGAATATCTACCTTCACCTCCTGCGCCCCGTACTTCTCCTGCGCCTCCTCCTCCTACTCCTGACATGAGTGTTGTTATTTCACTGCTACAACAACTCCAACAAGGCCAAACTCAGATGAATTCACAGTTAGAGCTTTATACTTCCATGCTTACTCAGCAAGCTGATGAGATTGCTGCCATTAAGGGGGAGATGGCGCGCATAGATGCGAATATCAAGGACAAACATTTCCTTACTCCTCAATAATGGAATGACGCTATAGATCAGATGAATGAACTTTTCAAAGGTACTCTTGCCTCCCTTCATGAGCGCATAGATGGTGGCATCAAACTCACTGATGGCCAAGATTTTATTAACGCTATAAGGGAAGTAGAGTTGAATATAGCGGGTGATATAAGGAAGTTGTTTGAGATGGTGGCTGGAGATAGCCAAAAATTACTGAGTGTTGTTGATAAACTCAAAGAAGTTAAGGATGAGATAGAAATCCTGGGTTTAACTGTATATGGAGCTGATCCTGGCGCAGAACCCAAAGCTTCTGAAACTCATGCGCCTACAGCTTCTGAAACTCCTGTGCCCTCTTCCAGCTCTGCTCCTGGCGCGCATATTGACATTAATTCACTACTTTCAAAGATTGATGTTTTGAAGGAATTAGTTGTCACTCACTTCAATGCCGCGCATTCCAGTGCAGACAGGCGCACAGATAGAGTTTCCGCTGATATACTTACTGGCCAAGCTGCTGTTGAAGCTAACTTTCAAGCCTTCACTGAAAACTTTTCACAACAGCAATCTATCACTCAGTGCACCATTGATGAGTATCAAAACATCAATGTGGATCATTTCCGCTATATTAGAGATGGTGTCACTGATACTCATGGTGTTGTAAACCGATGTCACCAACTTCCCAAACAAATCCAGCGCTCTGTTTCTGAAATAGAAGAAGGATTGAAGGATGACGACGCGCCTCCTCCCAACCCTTAGTTTTTGGTTTGTTTGTAAGTTGTTAGAACTCTTTTTGTGATTAGAAACTTTTATTAGTGATTTAGTGCTTACATGTTTTAGCACCTTTTGTTTTTGTTCTGTTAAATACTTGTACTCTGTAACTGTTACACCTTGAGTATTAATGAGAACAAAACATCACTTTTGTTTCAAAACTTATTCACTCAAACTTCTTGTTTGTAGAACATTGAATGTTGTTTAAAATCATATGCATCATATTTGAACTGCTTCATATTTCATGCATTGAGTTTAAACTTTGTTTAAACACATTTCATAACTAAAACTCATATATCATTTTGAATGTGTTATAACTGTCATTTCTATCTTTCCATTTGTAATGTTTTATCCTTATTGGAATAGATTAGAAATCTGTATCTTGGACTACTGTGTGCATTAACATGAGACATGATTTACCAATATCATTTATTTGGACATGTTTTTATCAAGTATAATGTTTGTCCCTGATATAGTAGGTAATGGCATCAATCAAATAGGGGGAGATTGTTGGGTATGCCCACTTATATCTCAGTTTCAATGTAATAGGATTGATTACATTTGATTGATCCATCACCTAATTTTTATTTCATGGACTTTAGACCCACATATAAGAAGTATTTATACTTCATTTTTTAGGTTGTCCATTGTAATAGAATAGACTTAGGAATAGGGCAAGAAGATCAAAATTGAAGAAAATCACTCCGTGAGTTTGAGCTACGCGCCATGTGCCCTCTTCACTTCTGCACCATGCGCCTATCTAGAGCGCATGCATAAGGTGATGCGCCTAGCTATGCTACGCGCCCCATTGGCTCATGCGCGCCTCTTACCTCAAACACGCCTCAAAGAAATGTTTTTAACACTCAGTGATTTAACGAAGATTCAAAGACTTGAAGAGATTCAAACTACGCCAATGATCCAACGGTGTTAAATAAGACGTATGCGCCCGCATCTAAGGACACCTGTCCATAACGGTCATATTTGTGTTATGTGTCTAACGGCTATAAAAGGAAACGTGCTCCACTCAATGAGCGACAGCACATCCGTCCTTTCTCTGACTCACCAAGGATTTCCAACGGCTAGTTTTTGGGGCTCTACTATAAATACCCCATAACTTCAACCATTTGAAGTTGCTAAGAATATCAAGAATTTCTCTCTCAAGCATTTGATGAAGATTTGAAGATTGCCTTTGTTATTTCCAGAATTCTCAAGAACATCTTCATAACTTCATCCTTATCCCAGATCCTCAAGCGATAACACTTTAGTTTTCTTGTGCTCTCAATCTCTAAGATCTAAAAAGCCTTGAATCTAAAATCACACACGCACCTCTTTAAGTTCGATCACTTAGATCTTTCTTTTAGAGATACACCGGTTATTGTCTAGGATTTGTTCTTTCATAGAAATAGATCTTGAGTTAGTGTATAAGCTCAAAACGATTGTAATTTGTAACACTCTCTCATTATATAAGATCTCCATTAGAAATCCAAGACTAACCATCTTGGTAGAGGACGTAGATCATTTTCCCGATCGAACCTCTCCAAATAGCGCGTACTTATTATCTTGCTATTTCCTTTCAAGTCATATCATATCTAACTATTTGATTGTTTATTCATTGTAGATTGATTGATTGAACTATGTTGTGTTTGTTATATCATTTGCCTTAGTTTCTTATTTCACCCACTTTAAGCCAAAATACTTAGAGTGTGTGTGCGCCCCCTTTATCATACTTTGCGCCTATCTACATTACTAAATTCCGCTGTGCATTTCACTCACTCACTTAGGCGCATATCATAACGCTTATTTGATAAAGTGCGCATTTGCAATTGAGTTTATCAAGGGTACGAAAAGAATTTTAAAACATATATTCACCCCCCCTCTAGCTATTTTTCATACCCTTGTTGCCCTTTGGGACCAACACTTTATCATCCAAAGGTGACATTTTTAGGGCTAAATCAAAGTTTGGATGGTAAAGATTGAGACTTTACCACCCAAACATGTCATTATGGCAACAAATGAACAAATACAAGGTAAATGTACAAGGCTCTCTCCATATGTGCAATGGATCACCAAGCCAAAAGTAAAGACATAAAAGTAAAGACATGAATGTAAATGACATAAATGTAAATGGCATAAACATAACAAGTCATGATCATCCTTTGTTTTGTAACCCTTAATCACACATAAAGCATGAGGGTACCATGGAATCACCTCATGACTTGGTTCCAATTCATAATATTGCATGAATGTAAAGATATATGTATATAAAAGGGACAAACAATGTAAATAATAAACAATATAAGCAAAGTAACAAGAGAGATATGAGATGGAGAGAAGATGGGGAGAAGAAGGCCTCACCAATTTTGGTTTTAGCCTATCTTCCTCTCTTTTTTTCACTCAAGTTTGTGGTGTTTGTGTTTCTGCTGTGTCTTTGACAGAGTTTCAGTACTCTCTACTGTTTTCTCCCCCCTAAAATGATCAGAAAGTGCTTTAATTTATAGGGACCTGGAGGTCCTAAACCATCTGTACGGCTGGTGGCTCTTCGGGGCCAAACCATCTGTACGGCTTCTAGGGGCGAAATCTGGAACTTTCTACTTTTTATTCCATAACAGTCCTAAGGTTTTTGGTTTATCCTAGTGAGCTCCTAGCCTATCAGGGTTATCCTTAAATAGTACTAAGAATACCTCTAAGTTGGTTTTAATTCAGATTGGGGTACTTACAGATCCCATCGGCAACGTTGTTTTAGGAAGGCGGGGTTGTAGACCTAAAAAGCATCCCAATCTGTCTATGATGGGAGGACGGTTTAACCGATTTGGTTAAATGGCTGGACCTAGGGGGTATAGGATTCCTACGTATCCCATTTGCGGGGAATCAAGCCTTAACGTAGTTTAAGTGAAGGAAATTTTTGAGACATGGGAGCTGTTTAGCGGGAGCTTACCCGGAAGGTGGACATCTTTCATCCTCTCCTAAGACGTTTTGGTAGGTAGATATCTTTTATCCTCTCTTAAGAAGTTTTGGTAGGTGGATATCTTTTATCCTCTCCTATGGTGTTTTGGTAGGTGGATATCTTTCATCCTCTCCTAAGGTGTTTTGGTAGGTGGATATCTTTTATCCTCTCCTAAGGTGTTTTGGTCTTATGCCCAGTTAGGACTGCCAGGAAACATTTGATTTAAAAGGAATGGGATTACGTCACATTTGGACCGCCGGGAAACATTTGATTTAAAAGGAATGGGCTTACGTCACATTTGGATTTGAAAGGAATGGGCTTACGTCACATTTGGACCGCCGGGAAACATTTGATTTAAAAGGAATGGGCTTACGTCACATTTGGACCGCCGGGAAACATTTGATTTAAAAGGAATGGGTGTAAGTACCCCAATCTGAAATTGACTAACTTAGAGGAACTCTTAGCACCATTCAGGGATAAACTGATAGGCTGGGACCTCACTAAGATAAACCTAAAACTCCAGGACTATTCTGGAATTAAAATTGGAAAAATCCAGAAGCTCGCCAGGCTAAGCCGTATGGATGGTTTGGGTACTAAAGGGGCCAATACGTACGGATGGTTTAGGCACCCTCAGTCCCTATAAATTACACCCCTGGCTGATCATTTGAGGGGGGAGAAATATAGTTTTGTAGGTGAAACTCTGCAGAAATCTAGCCTGAGTGAAACACCACCAAACACTTGAGTGAAAAGAGAGGAAGATAGGCCATAACCACCATAGGTGAAGCCTCCTTCTCCCCATCTTTTCTTCATATTAAACTCTTTTGTTCTTGTTTATGTTGTTCATTTACTTGCATTTTAAGCCTTGCCCTTGTCAAGCACTTTTGTATTGCAAGTCTTGCCCTTGTCAAGCACTTTTATATTGCAAGTCTTGTCCTTTCAAGCACCTTATACTCTTGTTATGTATCTTGGAACCAAATCATGAAATGATTCAAGGTGCCCTCACATCCAAGTATGTGAAAAAGGGATAAAACCTAAAGAATATCATGATTTGTTAATTTCTTGCCTTTAAATAGCTTGATGATCCATTTTCATGGTGAAATCATGTATCTTTATGTTGTATTTGGCCATGATGATCATGTTGGGTGATAAAGTTCTAATCTTTATCATCCTAACCTTGATTTAGCCTAAAATCCCACATTTGGGTCATAAAGATTCAATCTTTATGTCATTTTGTTGTCCCTAAAGGTTTAATCTTGTATAAAGATCCCATTTTGATGGTAAAGTTTGAATCTTTACTCATCAAAATGGCTATCTTGGCTCGAAGGCCACTTTCATCAACTTTTCTTAATAATTCCCCAATGATTGTCATAATCACATCCAAAATTCTTGTATTGGTGTCTAATCTAGTGATTAATGACATAGGGATGATATAGTTTGTGTTTTGTTACGAAAGAATGGCTGGAAATGATCAAACAGTCCAGTTTCAGACAGAATGCTTTGTTTCTGTATGGAACTGGACTGATTCCTGGGAATCTGTTAAAATTCCCAGGAAGACCCCCTTTAGTCGTACGGCTACTTTGTGCAGGGGCATGTTTCAGTCCAGTTCCCCTTTAATCCAGAATGTTTACAAAAGAACCCCCTTTTCTGTTAAAATCCTAACCATTTTCTGTTAAAGTCAGTTTCTCCCGTTTTCTAAATACACACACACACATATGAACTTTTCGTTAAAAAACTTAGGGAGACTCGGCTTTGTCCGAGGCAGCTTGGGTGAAGTGAAACTCTTCCCAAGCCGTAACCTGACCTCCGAACTCATAAATCTCTAACCATTTTCATTTGTTGGGTTAAAAGTTAACAAATGTGGCGACTCCGTTATCTTTTAGAATTACACCGTGTTTGATTCTCAAGGGGAAACCATTCCATTTTTTCCTGCGGGTATCTTACAGTGGCGACTCCACTGGGGAATAGAGTGTTTTCGAACTTCTTTTTAGAAGATTCGGGGGCATTCTTGTGTGGGTCAAACTCCCGTCCCTGTTTGTTGAATTTGTGCATTTTTGTGTGTATTTTATGCTTCTGTTTTGATTTTTGGGAATGAAATTATTCTGGGATTGCCATAGACTGGGGCTTGATGATCAGAAGCTGAAAATTTGCAAAAAATAATGGATCTCCTGTTCTAGCCGTACGGATGGTTTTGCCGGGCCCACATAATATTTCAAATTAACAATTTTGTGCAGGGCAGAAACATTCTTATGGTCCCCTTTTGCTTCTTCTTGTCTAGGTTCCATTTACAGCCTCTACTTGTGCACATTTACCTCCTTTTTCTTAGCCAAAAATGAATTTTCAAAGCTTGGTTATGCACAAATTTTTTAGACATAAAATTGGGTTTCCAAAACCTCATTATGCATGACCCTTTTCCTAAAAATCTTGGTCTTAAAATTCTTTTGTTGTGCACAACCTTTTTGTACAAATGATTTTCAAAAGGTTGTTCTTGTTGTAAAATTTTGGTTTCAAAAACCTTTGGTTGTGCACAACCTTTCCCATGTACAAAATTTTGACTCTCGTTTGTTCATATCTTTGCTTGATTACTTGTGCAAATTACTTGTTTAAATTGTTTATTCATGTCTTGTATATACTCTTGTTCTTGCTCATGATATTAAAACGCATGGAAAATTTCTATTTTGACTCAAAAGGGAACATAGAAGGCTTCACACAACGCGAACTCGACCTTGTGCACGTTCCAAAAACCCTTTAATCCCGGGATGGATGCCACGATGCAGCTTGATTGGTGCTCTTGTGCCCTTCTCGATCGCACGGGTCCATTTTACCTCCCCTTCCGAGCTGAGTCAACCACACATGTCCGTGACACACAAATACCGTGACCATGGTTGGTTTTTGGTCTAGCTCACGTCATCACGTCCCTAATACGTGTCCAATTTCTAATTATGGCCAAGTTAACGCCCGATTCATGACTCCTTGTGAAAGCAAGTGTGACCAAGGTCATCTTTGACCCGGTCCTTGACTTATGTGTTAATGTCAATCATAATTAACCGAAGTCATGTATTAAGGATAGGTTGACACCTCGTCATTAAGCTCTAATGCTTGACCCATCCTAATCATCTTTAAGCCCAAGGCTAAGGTCCGAGATCCCTCATTAAAATGAGGTCATGCCGGAATTTTGTTAAGGCGTTAAGTCAATCTTAACTTTAACCGGGGCTTAGCTATGATAAGAATGGCCCGCGCATTGGAACTTTGTGATGCACTAGAACCTAGGTTTGGTTCTTTTGGTCGGTGGAAGCTGCGTGCCCTATAGGATCCTCGCCCGGGATAGTCCGTCCTTAGGAGTGTGCAATGCAGGTGAAAAACGAGGGGTCTATAGGCGTAGTGATGGCCTCCAATGATCCAGGAATTAGAAGTAGTTTCGAAAAAGAAGAGAAATCTTTTCCAACCATTTAGGAATAAAAATGCGTTTTAAGTAAACTTTAATGGATAACTAACTGCGCCTTGCATGAATTTGCTCCGTTTTGCTTCTTGTCTTTGACACTTTGTTTTCTTGCGTTAACAAGCGTCATCCTGTTAATCTTTGGATGGATCCCCGTTATCCTCCAAGACTCCCATTAAATCCCTAGGCATTGTCCCCTAGGAACCCGTTAAGTCCTTGGAAGATCTCCGAGGCACCCGTTAATCTTTGGATGGATCCCCGTTATTCTCC
The DNA here is from genome assembly GCA_026119855.1 of Campanula takesimana. NCBI lineage: Eukaryota > Viridiplantae > Streptophyta > Magnoliopsida > Asterales > Campanulaceae > Campanula > Campanula takesimana. The sequence goes on from JAOWBW010000994.1 coordinate 355,840, forward strand.
AGAATTCCCGTTAAATCCCTAGGCGTTGTCCCCTAGGAACCCGTTAAGTCCTTGGAAGATCTCCGAGGCACCCGTTAATCTTTGGATGGATCCCTGTTATCCTCCAAGACTCCCGTTAAATCTCTAGGCGTTGTCCCCTTGGAACCCGTTAAGTCCTTGGAAGATCTCCGAGGCACCCGTTAATCCTTAGATGGATCCCCGTTATCCTCCAAGACTCCCGTTGAAACCCTAGGCGTTGTCCCCTAGGTCCCCGTTATGATTACCATTGAAACCCTAAGCGTTGTCCCCTAGGCCCCCATTAAGATTCCTGTTGAAACCCTAGGCGTTGTCCCCTAGGTCCCCATTAAGATTCCCGTTGAAACCCTAGGCGTTGTCCCCTAGGTCCCCATTAAGATTCCCGTTGAAACCCTAGGTGTTGTCCCTTAGGCCCCCATTAAGATTCCTGTTGAAACCCTAGGCGGTGTCCCCTAAGTCCCCATTAAGATTCCCATTGAAACCCTAGGCGTTGTCCCCTAGGTCCCCATTAAGATCCCCGTTAAATACCTAGAAATAGTCCCCTAAGAAGTCAGTCAAGTCCTTGGATGGATCCCCGTTATCCTCCAAGAAGTCAGTCATGTTCATCTTTTCCTCTTAGAATTCCAAACCCGTTCGAACTATGGTGACCTGAGCCTCTCATCGCGTGGGACCCCCTCCCTCGTAGTGAGGGGAACGTAGGCAGCTTCGGCCCGGTCAAATATCTCGAAATAGAGAATTCTAAGATACGTGCAAGCATTCACCCAGTGTTTACCCAAGCCTAAAGCTACCTTTTGTCTTCCCCGTAGCTCAGATGAAGTGGAAGAGAGCATCATATCGCCGCCTAGTGTGTGTGGAGTCAGAAAGTTCCCCAGTCACTACAACTTCCGATCCGGTACCTCAGAAAGATCACTTCAGTGGACAGTAGCTCGAGAAATGACGCCGCGGATAATCTGGTTGGCCCAACGAATGAAGAGTCGCTCCAGGCTCTAGAAGCCTCCGGGGCTACGGAAGAAGTCATCACAGAAAGCCACAAAGAAACACAGAGTCCGTTTGATGAGTCGATGATACAAGGAGGTGTCACAGCTCTACTCCAAACTGAAGGGATCTTCACCAAAGTGACCAATCACAAAGAAGAGGTGGAAGCCACCCAACCTCCGAATTGCAACCAAAGATTGTCCCCTCCATCTCACCAGAATACCGAGACCCCCATTTCTTTGATCCAGCACGCCGTCATCCACAACGAGCCTCTCATTCAGACCCCCTCACTCCGCCTCATCCCAAATCTAACATCTCCTATAGGACACCTCCTATAAAACCCCAAACACAATCCACTCAAAAGGCCCGCAAACCACTGTTCACACCAGTTACGCCTCAAGCACCATACCCACAACACTTTCCCAATCATATCCCTTCTCAGTTTAATGCCATCAACCAAGTCACTAGAGCTCAATCACTATTTAGACCATATATGGATACCCGAACAGGCATCACCAACTTGCCTCCACCAGATTTCCCGATGAGATTCCGGGGTGACCCGTATCATTTCTACAATCCAAGACCCTTTGGACCACAATCTCCTTGCATGCCTCCAATGTATATTCCTACAAGAAACCAAGGTTATGGGTATGCATACGCCCCTGCGCCTTCGCAAAATCCCCTCAGCCATCCATTGGGAAAGAGAAAGCAAATGGAAGCTAAGTTCTAAAGGACACTCAATAAACACCCCTTTGCATTGAGAGACGGTGATTCTTGTCCCCGCCACACTCTGGTCAATGATGAAAGAAAAGCCAAATGCCAAGCCGAGCCCCGTCTCACAAAGTTTGAGGATTTTGAAATGTCCGTAAGCAAAATGTTTGAGGGATTGGTCAAACAAGGTCTCATAAGGCCCCTCAAAGATTTCCAGCCAAAGAATCCTGAGAAACGCCGTAGCACCACCAAGAGGTGTGCCTTTCACAACTTCCATGGGCATAATACCGATGATTGCACAGCTGTGAAATGCATCATCTGGAAATTAATCGCGGAAGGAAAGCTTGAATGCCCTCGGTTGGGAAATTGGAAATGAAGCTACAACTATGGTCAGAAGCGGAATGTAAAAAAAAAAAAAAACCTCTCCCATCCACCTCCCCTTAGAAATAGTCTGTTTTCATCCTTAGGAAGAGTCAGTTGCTTTTAAGATGTGTGGTAAGCCCTTAAGAAAGGTCAGTTAGGCTTAGAGTCTTGACTCCCCGGTTGATGCCATGTGGTAACCATTCGGAATCCATTGTCAGTTTTCTTAATAAGATTATTATTATTATTGCCTTGTCAAAAGTTTGCATAAAATGTGTGTGAGTCTTTCACTCAAAACAAAAGTGTGTCTTAAAAAAAAAGAGTTTTCTTAAAATAAAAGATCAAGTTTTTCCTAAAAGGCTAATCCGATAATGAAGCATATTTCTCAAATCATGGTTATAATTTCACCTTGAAGTTTAATATGCTAAAAGTCCTTCGCGGTTCTGTCCATTGGAAACATTGACCAAGGAGCCCACATCTGAATTGGCGTCCGAGACAACCGTCCACATGAGCAATGAGATCAAACAATTGGGACACCGTCTACAAGAAGAAACCCGAGCTTCGGAAGGCCAAAGGCGGTTACATCAAAGGGAAATCCGTACTCTCGCCGAATGCAATGCACGGAGATTACGTACCTTGAAAGGAAATCACCAAAAGGAATAGCCCAAAGTAAACTCCCAACTCGTGAGTAGGAGAATCCGGAAATTACAACGCCAAGCCAAATGGAAACCTCGCGATATCTTTCCCGACGACATGGAAACCGAGTTCCCCGTGGAAGACATGGAATATGCCGCCGACAACCCCTCCAACAATTGAGGAAGAAAATGGATCATCGTGCTTCATAGGAACCCATCCCTCAAAAAAAAAATCGGGTCTTCCAGCCTCATAGGATCTAGACTTTCACCAAAGTCCGTCTTGGACCGTGTCTTTTTATTTTTACAAAGGTCCACACTTGGGACATGTATGTATAAAGTCATCTAAATAAAAGAGTCATTTTCCTTCTCTTCTCTCTAGACTTGAGACGTTATTTGCAATATACATTTACTCTTGAAATTGCCTTACTTGTTATTATCAACTGATTGCTACGTCCCTAAAATGATGAATTGACTTCTAAGCATACTAGTCAATGACGACTCATTAAGGACGAATTGACCTAACACAAAAGAAAAATGCTAAATGCAAACAATTAATTTTGATGTGAATAAATGTTGTGATCAATTGGCATGAAGAAACTGTTAATGGCAAGCCTTCCCCGATACACATCCCCGATACACATTCCCCGATACACAACCCGATACACCTTTCCGATACAAATTCTGGATGCACATCAAAGGCATCCCGAGACAATGAAAAGGCAAGGATGTTGTTGCTCAACCACCAAGATTCGACCGTGATCGCACGTGCGCAAAGGACTTCCCGGAGCTTCAAAGTCAAAGCGAGAAGTGATAGACATTCCACCAAGGGGCTACAGATGAGCCAATGTCCAAGTTGGGGCTAGTGTTTCCCCTCTCTCTCAAAAAAAAAAAAATGAAAGGAGAGAAAAGAAATGAATGTATAGAAAGAAGGAAAGGGAATGAATATACGCGAAGAGGAAGTTTGCCTCAAAAGCTCACCAAAGAGGGTTCACCCCAAAAGGTCCACCACAAGGAGTTCACCACAAGGCAAAGCGATCTATATCAGCATAGCAACAACATCCTTCAAAAGGACACCGACTTCAACAAAAGACGATCCATGGCCGAACTACGGCGACCTGAGCTCCTCAAACTGAGGAGAACGTAGGCAACCTTCGGGTCCGGTCACAACATGAAACAAAACCATCAAACCGTGGTCCTCTCAAAATGACCAAGTTCTTTTCCCTCAGTCCCATCAATGACCGATCTCCCAGATACACCTTCTTCTTTCGATCTTGCCATTGATCAAATCTTAATCTCAATTGATCACGACATTTATACATGTTAAGGCTAACTGCTTGTTATAATCTTGACCTAATAACAAAAATGGTCCATTCAAGCAATCATTTTTATAATATTAACTAAGGCAAAATTTCAAATGTCTCGACAAGTCTTCTCCTCTACATATTAGGAAAGAGCTAAACACTTGTATTCTGTCAAGCAAGGGTTTCCTTCCATTTCATGATATATTGCTCAAAAAGCTCACCAGCATAAAGGGACTCTCTCCCAAATAAAAGGCCCTTGCATGTTTCCTCCAAGAAAAATACTTTAAAGTCCCCGTTCTATCGAGTCGGCTGGATCACTCATATCCAAAAAAAAAGGCACCAAAAAAGTAGCCCGCTTGGTTGAAAACCCATAAGGGCGGCTTAGGCAAAAAATAGGGTGTTCCATAAAAGACGCAAAAGAGATGCCCGCTAGGTTGAAAACCTGAAAGGGCGGCCTAGGCAAAAGAAAGGGTGCGTCATGAAAAAGGGATGGGTTCCTAATCTCACTTCAAAGGTCGAAAGACGACATTGGGGCCACCTCCACAATGATGACAACAAGAACATGGGGCTACCTCCACATCGACGACAACAAGGACATGGGGCTACCCCGACATCAACGACAATAAAGACATGGGGCTACCCCGACATCAACGACAACGATGACATTGGGGCTATCCCCGCAACAGTGACAAAAACTTGCCTTTAGAAATAAGCATTTTCAAATTTGGACATTTGGTGTCATTTGTCAAAAACAATGTTTCAAGCAAAATGCTATTGATCAAAGAATGATTTTTGAAAATCTTGGACTTTTTCATCCACAATGAGTCTTGAAGGTCGCCCCTAGGCTCTCCCCCGGTGTCAAGAAAGAGTGTCAATCATCCCGTAGAGCTAAGTTTACCCAAGTCAAGCCTTGACTCAGAATAGTCATAATAGGTTGAAGCCTTTGTCCCGGCCATCCTTAGTCGGACGTAAGACCAGTTTTCCCATCAAACTCCCCAAAGATGGAGTTGACCAAGCCTTGACTCAGAATAATCATTATAGGTTGAAACCTTTGTCTCGGCCATCCTTAGTCAGACGTAAGACCAGTTTTCCCGTCAAACTCCCCAAAGATGGAGTTGACCAAGCCTTGACTCAGAATAGTCATTATAGGTTGAAGCCTTTGGCCCGGCAGTCCTTAGTCAGATGTAAGACCAGTTTTCCCGCCAAACTCCCCAAATATGGAGTTAACCCAAGTCAAACCTTGACTCAGAATAGTCATTATAGGTTGAGGTCCTTGTCCCCGGCAGTCCAAAATGATGTAAAACCATCCTTGTAAGTCAACCCTCTCCATAGAGCCAAGTTGACCATGTCCCGCCTCTGACCCCGAGAGTCACGCTTCCTTATAAGTCAACCCTCCCCATAGAGCCAAGTTAACCATGTCCCGCCTCTGACCCTGAGAGTCACGCTTCCTTGTAGAGCCAAGTTGACCATGTCCCGTCTCTGACCCCGAGAGTCACACTTCCTTGTGTAAGTCAACCCTCTCTATAGATCCAAGTAGACCATGTCCCACCTATGATCCCGAGAGTCACGCTTCCTTGTGTAAGTAAACCCTCTCCATAAAGCCAAGTTGACCCCGTCCTTTTGTAAGTCAACCCTCTCCATAGATCCAAGTTGACCATGTCCTGCCTCTGACCCCGAGAGTCACACTTCCTTGTGTAAGTCAACCCTCTCCATAGAGCCAAGTTGACCACGTCCCACCTCTGACCCCGAGAGTCACACTTCCTTGTGTAAGTCAACCCTCTCCATAGAGACAAGTTGACCCCGTCCTTGTGTAAGTCAACCCTCTCTATAGATCCAAGTTGACCATGTCCCACCTCTGATCCCGAGAGTCACACTTCCTTGTGTAAGTCAACCCTCTCCATAGAGCCAAGTTGACCCCGTCCTTTTGTAAGTCAACCCTCTCCATAAATCCAAGTTGACCATGTCCCGCCTCTGACCCCGAGAGTCACGCTTCCTTGTGTAAGTCAACCCTCTCCAAAGAGCCAAGTTGACCCCATCCCGCGTAAGTCAACCCTCTCTATAGAGCCAAGTTGATCATGTCCCGCCTCTGAATCGCCAAGAGTCATGCCCGTCCCCTAGGAGAGGATGACAGATATCCACCTAGCCCTTAGGTTTGAGTAGCCTTAAAGTTTCTCACCCCCTTTTGAACTACGTTAGGCTTGATTCCCCGCAAACGAGATACGTAGGAATCCTATACCCCTAGGTCTAGCCATGCAACCAAATCATTCAAGCCGTCTTCCCATCAGATTGGGATGCTTATTTTTATCGACAACCACACTTTTCCAAAGCGACGTTGCCGAGGGGCTCTGTAAGTAACCCAATCTAAAATTGACTAACTTAGAGGAAGTCTTAGCACCATTCAGGGATAAACTGATAGGCTGGGACCTCACTAAGATAAACCTAAAACTCCAAGACTATTCTGGAATTAAAATTGGAAAAATCCAGAAGCTCGTCAGGCTGAGCCGTACAAATGTGTAAGTACCCCAATCTGAATTTGACCAACTTAGAGGAATTCTAGGCACCGTTCAGGGATAAACTGATAGGCCAAGACCTCACTAGGACAAAATATGGACACATGGACTGTTCTGGAATTAAAAGATTGAAAAATCCAGAAGGTCGCCAGCATGAGCCATACGGCTACTTTGGTCACTATCAGCCCCTATAAATTGAACCCCTTGCTGATCATTCCAGAGGGGGAGAAACGATTATTGTTAGTGTTACTCTGCTAAAATTGCTCCAGAGAGTGTTTTGAGAGTGAAAGAGAAAGGAAGATTGTCCTAACTAAATATAGGTGAAGCCACCTTCTCCCCCATCCTTCTCTTCATCTTATCTCTTTTGTTTGTTCATATTATTGTTGTTCATCTCTTAATTATTGCAAGTCTTTTCCATTCAAGCAACTTAATTTCATTGCAAGTCTTGTCCTTCAAGCACTTTAATCTTAATCTTATTGCAAGTCTTGTCCTTCAAGCACTTTAATCTTAATCTTATTGCAAGTCTTGTCCTTCAAGCACTATATATATATATATATATATATATATATATATATATATATATATATATTGTTATACATTATGGTCCAAACCATGGATGATTCAAGGTGCCCTTCACACTTTGTGTGAAAGTGGTTCTAACCTAAGGATGATCATGGTTTGTTGAATTTCTTACTTATAACAAATTAATGATCTATTTTAATGAAAAAGGCACATGTTTTGGTTGATTATGTTGTTCATTGGTAGCAAGGATGGTCATTTGGATGATAAATTTTCAATCTTTATCATCCAAACATTGATCTAGCTTCAAAATCTCTTTGGGGTCATAAAGATCAAATCTTTATGTCAAATAATGTTGTCCCAAGGTTGTATTTTGCTTAAGGATCCACTCTTGTGTTGAAAATCCAAATCTTTATGTTGATTTTGTTTTGATTTGGCAATGATAATCATGTGGGATGATAAAACCTTAGTGTTTATCATCTTACCCTTTTGATTTAGCTTTGAAATCCCATTTTGGGTCATAAAGATTGAATCTTTATGCAATAATTTGGTCCCTAAGAGGTTAATGACGTACAAAAATGTCATCTTGATGATAAAGTTTCCATCTTTAATCATCAAATGGTCATTTTGTCTCATTTGGCCATGTTCATCACCTTGGTGTGATTTTCTCCAATGATTGCTTTGATCACACCTAAATACTTGTTTTGGGGTTCAATTGATGATCATTAGGCATATGAATGATTTTGTTTAAGTTTGATGTGTTGAAAGAAAACTGGAATCAGAACTGTTTAAGTCCAGTTTCAGCAGAATGCTCTGTTTCTGCCTAGAACTAGACTATTTCTGAACAAACTATAAAATCCCAGGGAAGATCATCCCATCCCTACGGATGGTTTAGGTCAGAGGGAAAATGACCCTTTTTCCCCTTGTTATGTTGTTTCTTGTGCAAATAAAACCTTCTTTTTCAGTTAAAATTGATAAACAGTCAAAAGCAGAGATTTTCCGTTAAAACACACACACACATGCACTTTTGTTAATTAACAAGGGAGACTCGGTTTTGACCGAGGCGGCTTGGGTGACGTAAAACTCTTCCCAAGCCGTAACCTGAACTCCGAACCTTTTGTCTCTAACCTTTTTCATTTTGTTGGGTTTAAAATTAACAAAGTGTGGCGACTCCGTTAAATTGTGCCATTGTGTTTCGAACCATCCCGGATTTGGACACGTGTCGACCTTGTCGCGGGGTGGGGATCCTTACAGTGGCGACTCCGCTGGGGAGATAAAGTGCTTGCACACTTCTCTTTGGAAGCGTTGAAGGCACTTTTATGTGGGTCAAACTCCCGTTTCCGTTAGTTGACTTTGTGCATATTTGTGTGTGTTTGCTGTTTCTGTTTGAACTGTTTTGAGTATATATGTTCTGGTAATGCAATAAGCTAGAGTATGATGATCAGAAGTTGCAGAAACTGAGAAAAATCTCAACCCCATGGTTCTAGCTGTACGGCTAGTTTGGTAAAAGGGTCAGAATGTTGCAAATTAACAATTTTGTGCAGGGCAGCAACATTATGAATGCCCTTCTGCTTCTGCTTGTCCAGGTTCCAAATCTACAGCCTTACTTGTGCACATTACCTTTATTCTTTTGGCCAAAACTTGGTTATGCATGATCTTTTGTCAATAAAAATGGTTTCCAAAATCTCATTGTGCATACCCCTTTTCTGTAAAAATTTCTTGACTCTTCTCGTTGTGCACAACTTGCTTTGTACAAATGGTATCAATGAGAAAATTGTTCTTTTGCAAAATGTTTGATTCAAAATGCTTGGTTGTGCACAACTTGGTACATATACAAGTTTTGGTCTTTGTTTGTATTCTTTGACTTATTGTGTACAAATTGTTTACTCCCTGCTTGTTCATACTTGTTCATATCTTGCTTATGCCATGCTCATCATGTTGAAAAACAAAATAAAAATCTCTATTTTGACTCAAAAAGGGAATATAGAATTGACTTCACACAATGCGCACTTGACCTTGCACATTCCAAATACCCTTTAAACCCGGGATGGATGCCAGATGCAACTCGATTGGCGCTCTTGTTCCCTTCGAGCGCGCACGGGTCCATTCCACCTCCCCTTCCGAGCTGAGTCAACCACACATGTCCGTGACACATAAATACCGTGACTTTGGTTGGTTTTTGGTCTAGTTCACGTTGCCATTGTCTTTAAGCATGTGTCCAAAGTCAATTGTGGCCAAGTTAATGCCCGGGTTACGACTCCTTGATGTAATGCAAGCGTAGCCTAACCCGCCTTTAACCAGTGTGTTAATGACGACCACAATTAACAAAGGTCATGTGCTAAAGATAGGGTAACACCGTGTCGTTAAGCCCTAATGAACGAGTCATGTTAATCATCCTTAAGCTCATGGTCGAGGATTGAGACACCTCATTCAAAATGAGGTCGTGTCGGAATATCGATGCAGCCTTCGGAACAGTCTCGATCCCGACTGGGGCTTAATCATGATTAGGATGACCCGAACATCGGGAACTTTGAAACGCACTAGACCTTAGGATCATTTCTTTCGGTCGGTGGAAGCCGCTTGCCCTATAGGACCCTCACCCGGGACAGTCCATCCTTGGGAGTGTGCAAGACAGGTGAAAAACGAGGGGTCTATAGGCGTAGTGATGGCCTCCACTGATCTAGGAATTAGAGTAGTTGCGAAAAAGAAGAGAAATCTTTTCCAACCATTTAGGAATAAAAATGCTTTTTAAGTAAACTTGGATGAATAAATAATTGCGCATCACATGAGTTTGCTCCATTTGTGCTTCTTGTCTTTGACGCATCGCATTCTTGCGTTAACAAGCGTCATCTTGTTAAGTCTTTGGACGGATCCCCGTTATCCTCCAAGACTTCCATTAAGTGATTTCGTTAAAGTCTTTGGACGGATCCCCGTTATCCTCCAAGACTTCCGTTAAGTGATTTCGTTAAGTCTTTGGACAAATCCCCGTTATCCTCCAAGACTTCCATTAAGTGATTTTGTTAAGTCTTTGGACGGATTCCCGTTATCCTCCAAGACTTCCGTTAAGTGATTTTGTTAAGTCTTCGGGCGGATCCCCGTTATCCTCCGAGACTCCCATCGTGATCCCCGTAGTGATCCCGTTGTGATCCCCGTCGTGATCCTCGTTGAGATTCCCGTTGGAACCTTAGGCATAGTCCCTAGTTCCCCGTTGTGATCCTCGTGGAGATTCCCGTTGGAACCTTAGGCATAGTCCCTAGTTCCCCGTTGTAATTCCCGTCGAGATTCTCGCTAAGTTTCCCGTTGAAAATTTGAGGAACCCTAGGCGTTGTCCCCTAGATCCCCATTAAGACTTCCGTTGGAACCCTAGGCGTGGTCCCCTAGGAAGTCAGTCAAGTCTTTGGGTGGATCCCCGTTATCTCCCAAGAAGTTAGTCCTGTTCTTCTTTTCCTCTTAGAATTCTAAACCGGTCTGAACTACGGTGACCTGAGCCTCTCATCGCGTGGGACCCCCTCCTCCGTGGTGAGGGGAACGTAGGCAACTTCGGCCCGGTCAATCTAAAAAAAAAGGGAAAATGTGTGAGTCTTTTACTCAAATGAAAAAAAAAAATGTGTGTGTGTCAATCCTAAAAAAAAGAAGGAAAATGTGTGAGTCTTTTGTGTGTCAATCCTCATTTAAAAAAAAAAGAAATTCGGAGATCAAGTTTTCTTAAAATAAAAGATCAACTCTTTTTTAAAAGGCTAATCCGATAATGAGGCGTTCCTCTCAAATCATGGTTATAATTTCACCTCGAGGTTTAAAATGCTAAAGTCCTTTGCGGTCTTGTCCACCGGAAACATCAACCAAGGAGCCCACATCTGAAATGGCGTCTGAGACTTCCATCCACGTGAGCAGGATTGGGACACCGTCCACGAGAAGAGACCCATGCCTCGGAGGCCCAAAGGCGGCTACATCAAATGGAGATCCGTACCTTCGCCGAATGCCATGCGCGAGGTTACGCCCCTTGAAAGGGAGCCACCAAAAGGAGATGGCCAAAGGCGGGTCCGGCGATTGCAATGCCAAGCCAAGTGGAGACCTCGCGACGTCTGTCGCGACCCCGAACCCCGCGGGCCCGAGATCGCGAGCTGGACGTCGACTTAAACAATAAACTCTAAAATAATGGAGATAAAAATTTCCTTTGATACCAAAAGATGGTAACACCAGGTTTTGGAAAACAATTTAACAACGACAATGTACTAGTGTAAGCCCCATAAGCTCACACTACAAAATAATAAAATATACAAATTTTAGTGACGTCAAAGTGTGGTACAACTATCACGAAAAGAGTTACACATTTATATAATGTAAACCCACCAATATACACTTGCCCCAAAAGCTCAACCCTCGCGACGTCCTGTCTCGTGATCAGCGAGTCTAATCCTTTCCACCTGGGGGGGGGTTAAGGAAAAACAAAGACAAGGGAAAAGGGGGTGAGATAAATCTCATTAAGTTACTAATGCAACTACATGACATGCTATGATGCAATAATCAATAATAAATCACATAACACATAGCAATTTTCATATATCAGATAGCAGCGGAAATAAACAATTAACAAAGGATATTAGCCAAGGTTTCCCAACTGATAAAACCAAATAAAGGTCGCTGCGCAGCTTCAATAATCAACAAATCATCATCTTCATAATAGCATGAAAGCTGAAGAGAAATCCCCGGTACCGGAACCAATAACAAGGGGACAGTGACACACAGTCAAAGCCCGAAAACCAATAGCTAAGTGCTCACAAAGGGGCTAGCTCATCTCACATCCAAGGCCAATCTGGAGGAGGGAAATAATGGGGCAAAACAATGGTCAACATCACAATGGACTTGGCTGTGCCATCATAATGTTTCGCATCGCCCAAACACACACAAAATACCAGCTGGACTTTCAAGTAAGGGCTAAGTAATAAAATACTAGCTCAAATAAACAACCAAGGATTCCAAAGTAGGGAACCATACAAAGTGATCACCAATAAGATGAAATGAACCAACAACACACCAGTAAGGTGTTCCAATAATCTCAACCATGATAACACAATTCCCATATCACGTTCAATCACAAAGGATCCAGTTAACTCAAGAACACAACCAAAACTACTCACTCATCTCGAAGAGCTCAAGGAGAGCTTTAAAATGATAATTTATAAACCTAAAATGGAGTCCGGATGAGGGAGATATGGCTCTCGAAAGATTGGACAAAAAGGGAAATAAATTTCACACCAGGGGAGAGGGTGCGCGCGCCTCCTATGGGGGGTGAGCGCGCCTCCTTTGATCAGAAGGAAAATCAAGTTTGGAGGAGGAGAGGGTGCGCGCGCCTCCTATGGGAGGGTGCGCGCTCCTCCAAGAAACAGAAGGTTTTGTTCAAGAGGGGCATAAGGGTGCGCGCGCCTCCTATGGGAGGGTGCGCGCGCCTCCTTGCCCGGAAAGGCAAATTCTGGCAAAAAATCTGGGTTTCTACCATTAACAACCCAAATCCAAAACAAACCCAATCTTCACCATTTCTAACACTACCAAAGTGTGAACTAAAGTACCTACACCATTTTGAACAAAAAAGGACTCCAACAACATCATCTAAGGAACCTCAATCAAGGGTGATTCAAATACCAAAATTTCACAAAATGAACAAAAATGTAAATCATCACAAAATCAACCAAAGAAGCAATAAATGGAAATCATAGTATCATCTAAGCATAGGATGAACATTTTTAGCATCAATGGGGGGAAAAGTAACTTACCCGGATTTTCTCAAAGGTGACGGAACTCGAAGTTTCTTGGCTTCCTACGATCCTATCGACGATCTAAACAAGTTTCATGTTTTAAGAAATGAGAAATAATGAGAGGAAGAGGAAGGAAATGAAGAGAGAAGGAAGAGAGAAAAACTCACCTTTTGCTATGGAAGAGAGAGAGAGAAATGAGCTGGGAGATGGAGTGTGAGAGTGAGGGAGGTGAGGGAGGAGAGTAGGGAGGTGAGAGGGAGTAGGGAGAATTATTTCAAAAAAACTTACACTTTGACTCCTTCCCCATCTACTAACACAAATACTTACACTCCCTACTAACAAATAAGACCCAACAATACTACACTAACCCAAATGACTCAAATAAAATGCTAGGCATAATTATTATGAAACATAAAATGCACACATAAATATTTAAATAAATAATAATTTAAATAAATAAATAAGCAATTAAATAAATAATAATTATTTATTACTAATAAAATAGAGCCTAGTTTTCGGGTCGTGACATTCACTCCCCCTTAAAGAAATTTCGACCCGAATTTTAACGAGACTTACCCGAATTAAAAAGCCACGGAAATTTCCTCTCTATCTCATCACGAAGCTCCCAAGTCGATTCCTCAACATTATGATTCCTCCAAAGAACTCTAACCAACGAAATGCTTTTATTCCTCAACTCTTGGACTTTGGCGTCAAGGATCCTAACCGGTCGTTCCTCATATGTCATATCCGGCTCTAAATCCTCTGGTACCTTCGGTAAAACGTGCGATGGATCATGGACATACTTTCGAAGCATAGAAACGTGAAAAACGTTATGTAACCGGTCTAAAGATGGCGGTAACGCAAGTCGATACGCAAGAAGTCCAACCTTTCCCAAAATCTCGAACGGACCTATAAACCTCGGAGCCAATTTGCCTTTCTTCCCGAACCTTCGAATACCCACCTTCGGAGATACTTTCAAGAACACAAAATCACCGGTCTGAAAACTAAGATCTCGCCTTCGGTTATCTGCATAGCTCTTATGTCGACTCTGGGCTGTTTGCAATCGATCCCGGATAACTCTAACTTTCTCAACTGAATCCTGAAGCAAATCAATACCCAAAACTTTTGCTTCACCGACCTCGTCCCAACAGATAGGCGATCTACACTTTCTTCCATATAAGGCCTCATACGGTGCCATCTCGATACTAGCCTGATAACTGTTGTTGTAAGAGAATTCCACTAACGGTAGGTGCGAATCCCAAGAACCAGAGAAGTCTATCGCACAAGCTCGCAACATATCCTCCAAAATCTGAATTGTCCTCTCGGATTGACCGTCGGTCTGAGGGTGAAAAGCTGTACTGAATCGCAAATCTGTACCCAAAGCTTCTTGAAACGCCTTCCAAAATCTAGAAGTAAACCTCGGGTTTCGATCTGACACAATGCTAACCGGAACCCCATGCAATCTCACAATCTCATCAATGTAAAGGGTCGCAAGCTTTTCCATCGAATATCTGATGTCAATAGGCAAGAAATGGGCACTCTTGGTCAGTCTATCCACTATTACCCAAACACTGTCATACTTCCTACGGGTACGAGGTAGTCCCGTAACGAAATCCATAGTCACATGCTCCCATTTCCACTCGGGAATCTCTAATGGCTGAAGTAGACCTGCGGGTCTCTGATGCTCGGCTTTGACCTGCTGACAAGTTAGACACTTCGAAACATACTCCGCTATTTCCCTTTTCATATTATTCCACCAAAAATGTTGCTTCAGATTCTGGTACATCTTCGTACTACCTGGATGAATAGTATACCTCGATTTGTGACCCTCATCTAAAACTTGCCTCTTTATTCCACCAACATCGGGTACGCACAAACGACCACGGAAAGTCAACACTCCACTCGAACTCAAAGAAAAATCCTCGAAGTTCTTTTCCTTCATTTTACCCATTACCTTCACTAACTCGGGATCTTCTTTCTGAGCTTCCTTTATCCTCTGAATTAGGGTCGGAGATACCCTAATATTCGCAAAAATAGCCCCATGTCTCGATTCACGAGGAGACCAATATCGAACATCCTCAAGCATTTTTCACTCACGGACCATCATCGAAGCCACATAAGACTTCCTACTAATCGCATCGGCGACCACATTCGCCTTTCCCGGGTGATAAGAAATCGTACAATCATAATCCTTCAACAATTCCATCCATCGGCGTTGCTTATTGTTCAACTCTTTCTGGGAGAAAAGGTATTTCAAACTCTTGTGATCGGTGAAAATCTCAAACTTCGCCCCATAAAGGTAGTGCTTCCATTTGTGCAATGCAAAGACTATCGCCGCCAACTCCATATCGTGAGTGGGGTAATTCTGTTCACTAGGGGTCAACTTCCTCGAAGCATACGCAATTACTTTCCCATTCTGCATCAAAACACAACCCAAACCCTCTTTCGAAGCATCACTGTAAATTACTAAATCATCATTTCCATTCGGTAACGCAAGAATAGGAGCCGTAGTTAATCTCTTCTTTAAT
Source organism: Campanula takesimana (assembly GCA_026119855.1). Classification (NCBI taxonomy): domain Eukaryota; kingdom Viridiplantae; phylum Streptophyta; class Magnoliopsida; order Asterales; family Campanulaceae; genus Campanula; species Campanula takesimana. The sequence goes on from JAOWBW010000994.1 coordinate 371,147, forward strand.
TCATCGAAGCTACTTTGACATTTTTCACTCCACACAAACGGTACATCCTTCCGGGTCAACTGAGTCATCGGAGTAGCAATCCTCGAAAACCCCTCAATAAATCTTCGGTAATACCCGGCCAAACCCAGAAAGCTACGAATCTTGGTCACTGACTCGGGTCTCTTCCAATCCACTATAGCTTCAATCTTTGAAGGATCCACAGAAATCCCGTCTTTTGAAATAACATGACCCAGAAATGAAACCTTCTCGAGCCAAAATTCGCATTTACTAAACTTCGCAAACAACTGCTCCCTCGCAAGAATGGATAAAACTGTCCTCAAGTGCTGCTCGTGCTCCTCTCGGGATTTAGAGTAGACGAGTATGTCGTCGATGAAGACCACCACGAACGAATCGAGATAAGGATGGAAAACCCGGTTCATCAAATCCATAAACACGGCCGGCGCGTTAGTCAACCCAAACGGCATAACCAAGAATTCATAATGACCATACCGAGTGCGAAAGGCAGTCTTCGGAATATCCTCAGATCGAATCTTCAACTGATGGTACCCACTCCTCAAGTCAAGTTTAGAAAACACGACGGACCCTTGTAGCTGATCAAACAAATCATCAATGTGAGGTAGAGGATACTTGTTGTTCACTGTAACCTGATTCAACTTTCGGTAGTCAATACACAATCTCAACGAACCATCTTTCTTCCGCACAAACAAAACCGGTGCTCCCTACGGGGAAACACTAGGGCGGATAAACCCTCGATCAAGCAACTCTTGCAATTGAACCTTTAGTTCCTTCAACTCTGCGGGAGCCAACCTATACGGTGCCTTTGAAATCGGAGCTGTACCCGGCAAAAGATCTATGCAAAATTCTATCTCACGATCGGGAGGCATATTATATTCAGAAGAGAAAACATCGGGAAATTCTCTAACTACCCGAACACTCTCCAAACTAGGGGATTCTTTCCTAGTATCAAGCACACTAGCCAAGTACCCCTCACACCCGCGATGCAATAATTTTCTCGCTTTCACAAAGGAAATGATACGCATTTTTCTACCCAAAGGCATAGCCTCAAAAACAAATTTAGGTCAGGGATAGAAAAATTAACGACCTTTCTACGACAGTCAACAGAAGCATGAAACTTGCTCAACCAATCCATACCCAAAATAACATCAAAGTCCTGAATAGGAAGGACTACCAAGTCCGCACACAAGACATGACCACATATAAGCACGTCACAATCACGAAATACTCTACCGGTCACCAAACATTCTCCCATAGGAGTTGACACCTCTAACACATAGGGCAAAGATTCAGATGCAGCATTTAACAAAGAAGAAAATTGCACATAAATGCATGAATGAGATGATCCTGGATCTACTAACGCTCATGCGCTCACACTAGATATAGAAATAATACCTCCAATAACTGTGGGATCATCTGTGGCTTGTTGTTGATTCATTGCAAACACCTTCCCTTGGACCTTGGGCTTTCCCGTAGCGTCCCTCTTCTGACCCTGTGGAGCCCCAGCTCCTACCCCAGCCGGTTGACCTCTGCCTCTAGTACAATCCCTTACAAAATGACCCATTTGACCACAATTGGTACACCTTCCCTGCTTCTTCCAACACCGGTCCTCTGAATGGCCTTCCTTTTGGAAATAGGAACAAAGTCTCCTATTTTGGTTCCCTTGGTTCCCGGAAGTGGTACCCGGGTTCCTTGGGATCGGTTGTCCTCGGAACTGAGATTGTCCCCCAAAGTTACCTCGGTTATCAGAACAGGATTGTGGCTTGCCTTGCCCTCTTTGTTTGCTCGGGTTAGTCACCTCTACCTTCTTCTTATGATCCTCTATATCTTGCTCGATCAAGTATGCACGGTCTACCGCATCCTGGAATGTCACAATCCTCTGGGCTATAAGTTGAGTCCGGATAGAAGTCTTCAAACCCCAGATGAATCTCATAGCCTTCTGCTCCTCAGTTCTCACAAGATAATCACAATACCGGGCTAATTCTGTGAACTTAGCCGAGTATTGAGCTATAGACAACGAACCTTGCTCCAAGTTGAGTTGCTCGATCTCCTTTCGGTTCTGATCTACTACCGGGATGAAATGCTCTTTGAACTTTCGTACAAACAATTCCCATGCATAGACTGTATGAGTATCATCCCAACTAGCTTTAACCCCTTTCCACCAATGCTCGGCGGCCCCAACCAATTTATAAGCCGCAAACCGGACCCTATCCTCGTCCGTGCACCCAAACACATCATAAATTTTCTCCATTGACTCGATCCACAGTTCGGCCTTCTTCACATCGGGCTCACCGTCAAACTCTCTTGGTTTTAATTTCAGAAATTGCTCCAACCCGTATCTCGGAGGTGGCACATACTCCTCTCTTGGACCTTGATCATGAATAGCCTTCATGGCCGCCTCAAACATGCCTTGGAACATGGCACGGTTCTCTTCCCGAAGATCATTCTGATTCTGAGCCCCACTAGAACCTTCACCTGTCCTTCTTCTAGCCATTGAGAACAATTACCTGCATAAAACATCAACCGTTACTCACTCCGAACACAACTACCCACCTAGGTCATACTAGTCCACCTAGACTTATACTTAGAGCCAAACCATAGCTCTGATACCAACTGTCGCGACCCCGAACCCCGCGGGCCCGAGATCGCGAGCTGGACGTCGACTTAAACAATAAACTCTAAAATAATGGAGATAAAAATTTCCTTTGATACCAAAAGATGGTAACACCAGGTTTTGGAAAACAATTTAACAACGACAATGTACTAGTGTAAGCCCCATAAGCTCACACTACAAAATAATAAAATATACAAATCTTAGTGACGTCAAAGTGTGGTACAACTATCCCCAAAAGAGTTACACATTTATATAATGTAAACCCACCAATATACACTTGCCCCAAAAGCTTAACCCTCGCGACGTCCTGTCTCGTGATCAGCGAGTCTAATCCTTTCCACCTGGGGGGGGGGGTTAAGGAAAAACAAAGACAAGGGAAAAGGGGGTGAGATAAATCTCAATAAGTTACTAATGCAACTACATGACATGCTATGATGCAATAATCAATAATAAATCACATAACACATATCAATTTTCATATATCAGATAGCAGCGGAAATAAACAATTAACAAAGGATATTAGCCAAGGTTTCCCAACTGATAAAACCAAATAAAGGTCGCTGCGCAGCTTCAATAATCAACAAATCATCATCTTCATAATAGCATGAAAGCTGAAGAGAAATCCCCGGTACCGGAACCAATAACAAGGGGACAGTGACACACAGTCAAAGCCCGAAAACCAATAGCTAAGTGCTCACAAAGGGGCTAGCTCATCTCACATCCAAGGCCAATCTGGAGGAGGGAAATAATGGGGCAAAACAATGGTCAACATCACAATGGACTTGGCTGTACCATCATAATGTTTCGCATCACCCAAACACACACAAAATACCAGCTGGACTTTCAAGTAAGGGCTAAGTAATAAAATACTAGCTCAAATAAACAACCAAGGATTCCAAAGTAGGGAACCATACAAAGTGATCACCAATAAGATGAAATGAACCAACAACACACCAGTAAGGTGTTCCAATAATCTCAACCATGATAACACAATTCCCATATCACGTTCAATCACAAAGGATCCAGTTAACTCAAGAACACAACCAAAACTACTCACTCATCTCGAAGAGCTCAAGGAGAGCTTTAAAACGATAATTTATACACCTAAAATGGAGTCCGGATGAGGGAGATATGGCTCTCGAAAGATTGGACAAAAAGGGAAATAAATTTCATACCAGGGGAGAGGGTGCGCGCGCCTCCTATGGGGGGGGGGGGGTACGCGCGCCTCCTTTGATCAGAAGGAAAATCAAGTTTGGAGGAGGAGAGGGTGCGCGCGCCTCCAAGAAACAGAAGGTTTTGTTCAAGAGGGGCATAAGGGTGCGCGCGCCTCCTTGCCTGGAAAGGCAAATTCCGGCCAAAAATATGGGTTTCTACCATTAACAACCCAAATCCAAAACAAACCCAATCTTCACCATTTCTAACACTACCAAAGTGTGAACTAAAGTACCTACACCATTTTGAACCAAAAAGGACTCCAACAACATCATCTAAGGAACCTCAATCAAGGGTGATTCAAACACCAAAATTTCACAAAATGAACAAAAATGTAAATCATCACAAAATCAACCAAAGAAGCAATAAATGGAAATCATAGTATCATCTAAGCATAGGATGAACATTTTTAGCATCAATGGTGGGAAAAGTAACTTACCCGGATTTTCTCAAAGGTGACGGAACTCGAAATTTCTTGGCTTCCTACGATCCTATCGACGATCTAAACAAGTTTCATGTTTTAAGAAATGAGAAATAATGAGAGGAAGAGGAAGGAAATGAAGAGAGAAGGAAGAGAGAAAAACTCACCTTTTGCTATGGAAGAGAGAGAGAGAAATGAGCTGGGAGATGGAGTGTGAGAGTGAGGGAGGTGAGGGAGGAGAGTAGGGAGGTGAGGGAGAAGAGAGGGAGTAGGGAGAATTATTTCAAAAAAACTTACACTTAGGCCCCTTCCCCATCTACTAACACAAATACTTACACTCCCTACTAACAAATAAGACCCAACAATACTACACTAACCCAAATGACTCAAATAAAATGCTAGGCATAATTATTATGAAACATAAAATGCACACATAAATATTTAAATAAATAATTATTTAAATAAATAAATAAGCAATTAAATAAATAATAATTATTTATTACTAATAAAATAGAGCCTAGTTTTCGGGTCGTGACAACGTCTTTCCCGACAACAAGGAACCCGAATTCCCCGTGGAAGACATGGAATGTGCCGCCGACAAACCCTCCAACAATTGAGGAAGAAAACGGACCATCGCACTTTATAGGAGCCCATCCATGAAAAAACAAACAAAAAAAATGATGAGTCTTCCAGCCTCGTAGGATCTAGACTTTCACCAAAAGTCCGTCCCGGACTGTGTCTTTTTATTTTTGCAAAGGTCCGCACTTGGACATGTATGTACAAAGTTATCTCAATAAAAGAGTCATTTTCATTCTCTTTTCTCTAGACTTGAGACATTATTTGCAATATACATTTACTCTTGAAATTGCCTTGCTTGTTATGATCAATTGATTTCTACGTCTCCAAAATGATGAATTGACTTCTAAGCATCCTAGTCAATGACGACTCATTAAGGGCGAATGGACCTAACACGAATGAGAAATGCTAAACGCAAACAATTAATCTTGATGTGAATAAATGTTGTGATCAATTGGCATGTGTAGACACCCCGACTTGGACCGCTCGCCCTGATTGCACACTTGATTTTGTGTTTCTCCCTCTTTTAAGTGTTTTCTGTTAGTTTCTGTTACTTTGGTTAAGTTCCAGACGGACTCCGTTAAGTCCCGGGACTAAACTGAATAACAGTTCTAACTTTCTAGTCCATTCTATCAAAAATTGCTTCTCAGAGTCGCGCGCCTCCGCCCCTTGAGGCCAGACGCGCGCGCCTTCCGCCGCCTAGGTGGGATGCGCGCGCTTCTGGGGTGTGTCAGTTACAGATTCTGCCCAAGAATCTCTCCCTTGCTCATTATACATGATTTTGCCCGGAAAAGATTTCTTGGAGACTCCGTTTGGCTCCAAAAAACAGTCCTTTTTCAACTATAAAAACCCCTCCAATCCATCATTGGAGAGGACCTTGGACATCATTACTTTTAGACCTTTTACTCACTTCTTTCCTAGACTTTTTCTTGGGATTTCTTCAACTAAGTATTCAACCTCTTCTTCAAGGCTTTTCAAGAGGTTCTCTTTGAAGGATACTATAGGTAAATGTCTTAAGCATTTCTCTCCTTCTCCTCCTTCTTCTTCTTCTTCTTCTTCTTCTTCTTCTTCTTCTTCTTCTTCTTTTTCAATCAAATGTGCAATCACCCAAAACCATTTGGGAAATGACACCGACGGTCCTTTCATTACATTGAATTGGCCTAGGAGTCATATCCCTACATTTCAAACTATAAAACCCCTTTTTCATCATCATTTTAATAGGAAGAACACATCTATCTTTAAAAGTGAATTATGAACAAACAAGACCGACTTTGCTCGGGCGAAATGGGTGTTTAAGTACTTCCCATTTCGTAACCTAATCCCCGAACCCCTCATCCCAAAGAATCTCTGTTTTCGTAAATCAAACTTAGGATCATAAACATTAGGTTTTCTTACGTTCCTCAAAAACGTGGGTGGCGACTCTAAAACACCATTAGACATCCTAGGGTAATTCACGCGCTCTAGCCAAGCCGTGGCCCCCCGGGGTATCTACAGTGGCGACTCCGCTGGGGATAGCTTAAGGGTTAAACTTGTGTTTCTGTTCATAATTCACTTTTCTGGGCATTCTGGAAATTGACATGGGAAGCGCGCGCCTCGGACCTTCATGGTCCAAAGCGCGCGCGTCCTTCGTCAAATTCCAGAATCGCCCGCCTTCCATGTGTTCTTCCTATTCCTCCTATTATCTCGTGCTAACAAACATTGCAGGGGTTCCATCACACAATCAGGACCAGGGCAATCCCCTGAGTCCATAAGTTTCTGATAATCTGACAGGTGAGCCCAGAAGCGGGCGCCTCCCAGGTACAATGCGCCAGGCGCGCGCTTCCCACAACACTAGCCCGAGGCGCGCTCTTCTGAGCCAATTTCCAGGGCAAGAACAGGTTTCAGTGACTGAACAGAACAGTGGGGTGTGGGCACAGTTGCCTGCATCAGAACAGAATTGAACCCTTGGACTGTTTAATTTTGTGTTTTATTTACCGGTCACACGGGTGATTCGGGAGTTGTAATTTACGTGCTTATGTGTTTTTATTTTTTCTTTTCAAAAAAAAAAAAAAATAAAATTTTTGTCACGTGATAGACCTCACACTACATGCACATTATTCCTATAAATTGCTCACTATCGAGTCGCACAAGTCCAACCCCAAACACGTCGAGGCCCGTCCTAGAAAGTTTCAAGCTCCACTCAACCTTGGCTCTTTCGAAGCGGTAAACCTCAGCCCGTGGCGTATTTCATGACTACATGCCAGGGGTGACCTTTAAGCCTCTCTTTAGCCGAGCACAAGCCACACAATTCTAGTTAGGGTCTAACACTCCGTGACCAAGTCGGTTTCCATGTACCGAGATTTCCCTAAACTAATGTTTTCAAATCATACATGCCAACTTGTTGAAACGGACGCAATAAAAATCCGTCCCCAAAAGTTGTTATTTTGGACGAAAATAAAAATCCGTCCCCGCATGTATGCTTTACTACATTAATTTAGTTTAATCCCGACACATGTAGGATTCACAAACGCGATGGAATCCGATGAGTATATGGGACCGCGAGATGGTCTATATACTAGTGTGACGATTCCATTATCTTCTTAGAAACCCCAAAAGGAACCCATTCCCTCCGACTTATAAAATAATAATAAAAAAAGAGTCTTTTTCTTATGTGGTTCGAGTCGTGTGCCCAACTGTGTGTTCTCAACCTCTTCATGGACCGAAAGTGTGAACCGAGACTGACAAGGGCTACTTCTCCAATTATAGGTCCGATTGGTACTCTCCACATCTACATAGATTCATCCAACAGGCTTGTCCGTGAACCGATCACTCCAACAGCTTCTACATCATCAATGGCCGACGACTCCAGCACCAACAACGCCATGACTCTCGAACAACTTTCTGCCATGGTTCAAGCACTCCAACAACAAGTCTCTACCCTTAACCAAGAGGCTCAAACCAAAGAAGCCTTGTGGCAAGCTCATGTCGACAGTCAAAGGGAGGCCCACGAGGCCGAGGTTGACCAACTGAAGGCCAAGCTCCTCAAGCTCTCTAAGTACAAGGGGGTTAATGACAATGAAGAATACGAGTGGACCGAGGGTTTGTTTGAAAGCCCATATGTCAGTGCCCATACCAAAAAAGTGGGGGGACCAAGCACCGACAACAACGACCCCAAAATGGTCGATTCCATCATGGCCTACATTGATCAGAAATTCGACGGCCTCAACATGGGAAAAGGCTCCAACACAAGCCTTTATCAGTCATCCATCCTCATGAGCACGATGGACGCTCTCCCCGACAAATTCAAGATGCCCGACATTAGCAAGTTTAAGGGCAACTCATGCCCGATGGCTCACATCGAGACTTACATTTGGGCTATGGTTCCGAAGAAGGTCTCCTTAAAAGTTATGGCTCAATGATTTCCTCTCACCCTCGAGGGGGCGGCAAAGGACTGGTATGTAACTCTCCCGCTCACTGTCCGTCTTGATTAGGATGCCGCTATGCTTGCCATAAAAAATCAATATCAAGGCAATACCACTCACCGGCCCACAAGGAAAGAGCTCAAGAACACCACCCAAAGAGACAACGAGTCGTTCATTGACTTCACAAGGAGATGGAATGACAAGCTCTCTGAAATTGTTGAGAGGCCAAACACAAAAGAGCAAATGGACATCTTTCTCAAGTGTCTCAAGATTGATCTCCGCACCCATCTAAGTGGGGCTTGCTACTCCGACTTCTCCCAAATGTATGAGGCGGGGGTACGCATGGATGACTTGCTCAATGAGATTAAAAAGGCCACTCCTACTTACCGATACAAGGCCGCCTCTAGTTCAAACAAAGAGGCTTCTGTTAATGCCATTACTACTGACAAGGGGAATTACAAGAAGGTCCCTCCACCACAAGGCAAGCGGTTCCAAAACGACCGCGTATACACTCCTCTCAATGGCATGACCATCACCGAGGCCTATGAAGCTCTAAAGGCCAAGGGACAAATCATCCCTCTCCAAGGGTACAAGCAACCACAACCGCTCCGTCCCAATCACGCCCACCACAAATGGTGTGACTACCATCAATGCACCGGCCACCTCACCGAGGATTGCTTCTCCATCCGCAATACCATCCAAGAGCTCATAGACAAGAAGGAATTCATAATCCCTAATGAGGGTGGTGTCAATGTAATAGAGGTAGGAGAGTTTGAAGGAACCACTCATTCGATCCCAATTGTGAATGAGGGCTCCGATGATATGAATAAACTTGATAATTCTTGTTATGTTGTGACTTATGATGAGATTATGAGGGAAGTCTTAGAGAATAGGAAGAAGAAGCTACACGAGACCGTGAACGTGCTCACTCGCAGTGGCCGAGTAACAACGAGCACAATCCCTCCCAATACCGCAGCAACCAACACCTCTTCTCAAAGCTCACAAGCACGCGACGTACCCGAAGATCCTTTGTTAACACAGCTCAAGAAGACTCAAGCTAACATATCCATCTGGGACCTTATTGCATCATCAAAGAAACACCGGGACCTCATCATCAAAAACTTGGATGACACATCAGTCTCTCCCGACACGACTCCTGAGGACCTCACAGCAATGATAGGTCACATTCACTTCGGCAATGTCATCACTTTTGCCGACATGGACCTCCCGCCATTTGGGTCCTAACATAATGAAGCCATCTACCTGAAAGTAAGGGCAAGGGGGCTACCCATTCAAGAGTCCTAGTAGACGGTGGTTCTTCACTCAACTTAATGCCTAGCCGAGTCATGGGCATACTGGGACTCAAAAGCTCCGATTTACAACCCTCCGCCCAAGTCATTAGAGGGTACGACAGCACTGCCCGTACAGTCATGGGAATGTTAGAAGTTGATATTGAATTTGGAAGCATGATCATGTCCGTCCTATTCCAAGTACTTGATGTCCCTGCGTCATTCAACTTACTTTTGGGCCGACCTTGGATCCACAGTTCCAATGCGGTACCTTCCACTCTCCATCAGTGTGTCAAGATCAGAAATGGGGACGAGATAGTCACCATCATGGCCGAGAATATCACCATCCACAGAAATGGGGGACAACCCGTTCACCAAGTCCAACACAGGATAGAAGATGCCACTCTCTCCGGCGTCAACACCATCAACAAAGAAGGGGGAAACAGACAATGGACCCTCGGCAATCCTAAAATCCTCCGCATGATGAGGAACATGAATCACTTTCCCGATCTTGGCCTAGGGAAGCATCAACAAGGGATATCGCACCCCGTAGAAGTGCCTTGTGTCAAGAACAAGTTTGGTCTGGGATACGAGCCTACCGAAGATGACTTGAAATACGAGCAAGCAGTCAAGAATCAAAAGACTCAAGTGCAAAGAAGGGCGACAATATGAAATCCCTAACTTGAGGCCTTACCGCAACACACTAAACGGTTATTTTGTTCGCCAAGGGGAAGATGTTCCGTACATGATATTTCCCGAACCATGGGTTAACAACAAGGGCGTCAGAAAACCCGGTCTTGAGATCTTCACTGATTGTGAAATACCGACACAAGAAAGGGAGCCTACTCCAATGTCACCCCAAGAGTGGTGGGGCAAGAAAGTGACTACAAAGTCTGAGGTAGAGATTACCGTGGGGGAAGAACTATCCGATCTAGCCTCCATGTTCGAAGAATTTGCCATCATGGATGATTGTCAAGTTAACGCCATCTACGACACCGTCGTCAGAAAGAAAACCATCAGTGAGATCCCGCCAAGCTCCGAGCCAATCAACAACTGGTATTCAACGAAGGGGCCCATAGTATCCGAGGATTTCTTGATCCGAGAAATGGGTTGCATAACCCGTACAGCAACAAAGGAAGAGCGGCTCACACTTACTTTCGAGTCCGAGAGTGTTTCTAATGCCCTCACTCAAGAGGATTGGGAGGCAATAGCTGAGCATGTGTTTCCTTTCTTTGCTAATGACAATTTGATATTTCTGAGTACCCCGAGATTGCAAACATCATAAATGATGAATTAACTAATAACGAGCTTAATGAACAAGTTAATAACGATTCAAATTATGATGAAATAGACCACGAAAACATAACATACCTAAATGAACTAGCTCAACAGGTTCGTTGTCGTGGTGAAAATGGTCCAGGGGCTGATAAGGAATTGCATGTTGTTAATTTGGGTACCGACGAAGAGCCGAAAGAAACGAAGATTGACAGCTTCTTCAAAGGGGAAGACAAAGACAGATTGACTGCACTGCTCAAAGAGTTTTTGGATGTATTCGCATGGTCGTACAGAGACATGCCGGGTTTGGACAAAAAGGTCGCGGAGCATAGAATTCCGATCAGAGAGGACGCCGAGCCAGTAAAGCAGAAGCTCAGAAAGATCAAACCAGAATGGTCTCTACAAGTCAAAGAAGAGATTGAAAAGCTCCTCAGTGTGGGTTTCATCAAAGTCATTGAGTATCCGACTTGGCTAGCCAACATTGTGACAGTCAGAAAGGCAAACGGCAAGGTTCGAGTTTGTGTGGACTTCCGGGATTTGAACAAAGCTTCCCCGAAAGATGATTTTCCACTACCAAACATCGATATGCTCGTCGATTCAACTGCCACCTATGAAGTCCGCTCATTTGTGGACGGTTTTGCCGGTTACAATCAGATTCTCATGTCAGAAGAGGATCAACACAAGACAGCTTTCACAACTCCGTGGGGGACCTTCTGCTACACAGTCATGCCGTTCGGACTAAGGAACGCTGGGGCTACTTACCAGAGGGCTGTTACGGATCTATTCCATGACATGATTCATAAAGAGATCGAGGTCTATGTAGACGAAATGATCATCCATTCGAAGGGAACCAACGGTCAACATTTGATCGATCTTTGTAAATTCTTTGAAAGACTTCGACAACACAAAATGAGACTCAATCCCACAAAGTGCACTTTTGGGGTCGTCAGAGGAAAGGTTCTCGGTTACATGGTCACTGAGAGAGGAATTGAAGCTGATCCCTCCAAGATCAAGGCAATCATTGACATGCCTCCTCCAAAGACGCAAAAGGAAATCAAAGGTTTCATGGGCAGACTTCAATACATCAGTCGATTTGTGCACCAACTCACTTCCATGTGTGAGCCGATCTTCAAGCTACTAAAAAAGAATGTGGCTCTAGAATGGACCGATGCGTGCCAAGAAGCCTTCGACCAAGTGAAGCATTACTTGACATGCCCTCCAGTTTTGGTTCCACCACACAAGGAGAAGCCTCTCCTGCTCTATCTCACTGTCATTGATGAAGCCCTAGGGGCTATGTTAGCACAAGCACAGCGAGACTCCATAAAAGAGAATGCTATCTACTTTGTCAGCCGCCGGTTTCAAGGATCTGAAAAGAACTACTCTGTCTTAGAGAAGTCTTGTGCTGCATTGGTCTAGGTTACTCAAAAGCTTAAGCATTACATGGAGGCCTTCCCAATCAAGTTGGTAGCAAAAGTGGACCCGCTCCGCTACATCTTTGAGAAGCCTTTCATGTCAACAAGAATAGCCAAATGGTATTTCATGCTCGTCGGCTACGATATCACTTACGTCACACTCAAATCCATCAGGGGGAAAGTGTTCAGTGATCAGCTTGCTGAATTTCCGTGTGACGAAGTGAAGGGGGAAGACGTACAGTTCCCCGACGAGCATTTAATTTGCTCTACAACAGAAGAAAACAAGTGGCAACTTTTTTTCGATGGCGCAGCCAATAAGCATTGATACGGCATAGGGATGTTACTTGTTGATCCAAAGGACATGTATACTCCAATCGCTATCCACCTCGAATTTGAAGCCACCAATAACACCGCTGAGTACGAAGCTTGCATAGCGGGGCTCGAAGCAGCCCTCGAGAGAAATGTCACAGGTTTAAAAGTATTCGGTGATTCCTTGCTCATCATCAATCAGACATCTAGAAAATGGAAGATTCAAGACTCGACTCTGCAACGGTATGGTCAACATCTCGAGGAGTTGGTTGAACATTTTCAAGAAATCACCTTCAACTACCTGCCAAGGGACAAAAACCGTTTTGCTGATGCACTAGCTACCATTACTTCACTGGTCGAAATACCTGAGGGTAAAATGGTGAAGCCCTACAAAATTTCCCGAAGGAACATTCCGGCATACTGTATGAGTATCGAGATCAACGAGGTCCAAGCAAACACACCGTGGTATGCGGATATCATGAGTTTCCTCAAGGATGGTACTTATCCCGAGAATAGCAATAAGAAGTCTCAAATGGCATTGCAAAGACTAGCCTCCCGATATGTACTGATTGGGGACAGAGTCTACAAAAGGCACCACGAAGGGATCAATCTCCTATGCGCAAATGAGACCGAAGCTCAAGAAATAATGCATGAGATCCACGAAGGTGAATATGGGCCCCACATGAACGGGTTTATGTTGACCAAGAAGATACTCTGCATAGGTTATTATTGGAGTACGATGGAAAGGGATTGCATCGAGAAAGTCAAGAGGTGCGCCAAATGCCAATTCCATGCCAATCTACAGCACGCTCCACCCTCACAGCTTTACAATATGACCACGCCTTGGCCTTTCTCTTGCTGGGGCATAGACATCATTGGCAAAGTTCACCCTACTGGCAGCAACGGACAATCTTTCGCCCTAGTAGCCGTGGACTATTTTACAAAATGGGTCGAAGCACAGGCTTACCGAGTTCTCAACGCCAAGAAAGTGGCCGAATTCGTGAAAACCCACATCATGTGCCGATACGGCGTTCCTTATGAGATCATTTTAGACAACGGTTCTCACTTTGAGAAAGAGATGGACGCGCTCCTGGTAGAATACAAGATTACTAAGCACAAGTCATCTCCATACCGCCCTCAAGCAAACGGCGCGGTCGAGGCAGCTAATAAGACAATCGAGACCATTGTGAAGAAAATGGCCTCCACTGGAAGGGATTGGCCCGAAAAGCTACCTCTAGCGTTATGGGGCTACCGCACGTCAATACGGACAGCGACTGGAGAAACTCCTTATGCACTGGTATATGGTTCCAAAGCTGTACTACCAATAGAGCTCGAAGTTCCATCCCTACGGGTCCTCCTCGAGAACCAAGTCAATGAAGTCGATTGGTTGCAAAGTCGATATGAACAGCTAGCCCTACTCGACGAGAAAAGGCTAAGGGCAATCGAACGTACGAGGGCCTATCAACAAAGAATGGCTAGGGCTTTCAACAAAAAGATGAACCCCCGAAACATCAGTGCGGGAGATTTGGTCCTAAGACAACACCCTCCTAATGCCATGAATCCCCTTGGAAAATGGGGACCCCGATGGATCGGTCCGTACGTAGTCAAGAAGATACTAAGCGGCGGTGCAGTCCGACTCGTGGATTTAGACGGAGATCAGCTACCAAAGGAAGTCAACATCGACAAATTGAAGAGAATTTACGTCTAATAAACGAAGACCATAAAAAAAAAAAAAGAAGCTCGCTAGGTTGAAAACCCGCAAGGGCGGCCTAGGCAAAAATTAAAGCACGTGCAAAAAAGGAGCCCGCTAGATTGAAAACCCGAAAGGGCGGTCTAGGCAAAAAACAGGGTGCACACAAAAAAAAAAATGGTCTTCGTTTGTTTGAACTACGGAGACCTGAGCCTCTACACTGGAGGAACGTAGGCAACCTTCGGGTGCGGTCTAAAATATAAACAAATACCCAAATCATTTCAAAATTAACGAGATGCAATTTTTATTCATTTCTTGAATTATTTTTATCATTATAATGGAAATGTTGAGCTATTAAAAGACATTAAAACATTAAATCCTAAACAAGTGGTCTATTTTAAATTGCAATCTCTTAGGGGTACTAGGAAAAATATAATTTTCTCTTGGCCTTTGAAGAACCACCCGAACGACCATCAATCCTACTCTTCTTGGGAGGCCTAGGGACACTGATACGGACCGATATCTTCTGCGCAACAGAGCGCCTCCAAGCATAAAAGTCATCTAAAGGGGTACCGAAAGGGTCGGTCAGAATGTTGTTCATATCAGCAGCAGATTCCTTGTACCTCAAAGCACTGCTGGGTTCAAAATCCTTTCCTAGCAACTCAGCCCGAAGAGCATCTACCCAAGTAATGCCGCGGTAGACGATACCAAGCAAATGATCCAAGTAACTCCCGGGAAGAAAAATACTACCCCGGTGCAATGGAGCGGAAGCCCAACGGTTACGATCATCTCCCCAAGCCTACTGAAGCTCATTCGAGAAGTCCGGACCCATATAAGAAACTGGACGAAGCCTCCCGTTCCTCGGAAAAGGAATTATCTGCTGACGGCCAAATTGCCTCAGAACCCGTTCTGGTTGGTAAAACGAAGAATCTCTCAACCCGGGTAAAACCACATACTGAAAACCGGACGTCCACTCCACATAAGGGTGAAGACCCTAAGGACACCACTCAACGTCAGCTGTAAGACGAGAAGCAAAAAATCTCCTCCAACCCTCTTCGGTCAAATCTCTAATCAGCAACTATCGCCTATGAACAGCAAAAGGAGAAAGGTCGCCATCTGACGCATAAAGCCTGAAATGCTCCCGAAGCCATATGGTCAAAAGCAAGGGGCTTCCTCGTCGCATCTCGCCCGTACGGTGCAATTCGTCCAAACCATGCAAGGTTTCTCCTACAATGAGCGGAATTATGCTAAATCGCTGTCCTTTCGCCTGCAACACGATTTCAGCCAACTACGCATTCGCAGTACCCAGAGGAGTGACAAACAAAACCTCGCTTAAAAGGCAGACAGCCATAGCATTTCTCTTTAAGGACTGAACCGCGACATCTTCCGAATGCAAACTGAAAAACATCGAAAGCTCAGTTATGTCAACAACGGTCCCGTGCATCATCTTCTTCACCTCTTCAACAGGGAGATTCAGAAGGTCAACCCAAGAATCAACAACACCGCGGTGATGCTTAGGGATGGCAATCCGACCGGCCAAAGATATGCCTAAAATAACCCCAAAATCATTGACAGTCGGCACCATTTCATTAGCCGAAAAGTTGAAAGCATGGCTATCACAATCCCAGAAGGCTGCAGCAGCCTTCAATAAGTCCCAATCCGGCTTTAATGTTCGCAAAGTAAAAAGAATTCGAAATCCGAAATCTTTGATGAAAGCATTTTTGGGATGGGTCTTGAAAGAATAAACGAATGTCGATAAATCCTTCTCGTAACTTTTGACGACCTCGGCACTAAGACTAAAAAGGTTGGAGGCCATGGGAAAGAAGGTTATAAGCAAAATTGGGCAATAAAATGGTGTTCAAAAATGGCAGGAAAAGGCTGTTGGAATCGAATTATCGACCAGAAGCTGATATTATAGCTGTTGGGGGATCTTTTGGTCAGCAAATATCAGGTCCTGAATTTCACCTCCCAGAGGCGCGCGCCTCCCGACACCAGTTTACAAGGCGCGCACGTCCCGTCTCCAAGAGAGGAAGCGCCCGCGTCCCAGGTAGAAGAAGGCTCCAGAAATAGCCTTTGTCAGTTCAAGAAGGAAGCCCAGGCACGTTCCAACGCCTTCAACCTGCAGAAAAGATCAATCCCAGCAACAATAGAAGCTCAAACGACGACAGCAAACACTCGGCTGGGCACACATTAATTTGGTCCGCCCTTAAGGCATGTCTAAAAACTGAAATAAGATAGAAACTCCCACTCAAAGTAGGGTGTCTTTTATTTTCTCAAAAATCAGTTTTTACAATTCATCCCCAGCACAAAGCACTCCACAGTCAACTGTGCTCGCACCCCATCAAAAGTCAAAGTCAAACAGTGAACATCAAAGTACGACTCACGACAACAACTTGGTCCGGGATGAGCCACAGAATCACTGCTTCCTCATCAAGCAAGATCTACATCCATTCAAAGAAAACGGTCCTCCGGGTCCCGCACTTCAGCAAACGGTCCTCTAGGCCCCGCACTTCAGCAAACGGTCCTCCAGGTCCCACATTTCAGCAAACGGTCCTCCGGGTCCCGCACTTTAGCAAACGGTCCTCTGGGTCCCGCACTTCAGCAAACGGTCCTCTAGGCCTCGCACTTCAGCAAACGGTCCTCCGGGCCCCGCACTTCAGCAAACGGTCCTCCAGGTCCCGCACTTCAGCAAACGGTCCTCTAGGCCCCGCACTTTAGCAAACGGTCCTCCAGGTCCCACACTTCAGCAAACGGTCCTCCGGGTCCCGCACTTCAGCAAACGGTCCTCTGGGTCCCGCACTTCAGCAAACGGTCCTCTAGGCCCCGCACTTCAGCAAACGGTCCTCCGGGCCCCACACTTTAGCAAACGGTCCTCCGGGTCCCGCACTTCAGCAAACGGTCCTCTAGGTCCCGCACTTCAGCAAACGGTCCTCCGGGTCCCGCACTTCAGCAAACTGATCACGCTATCAGTAAACAGGTCCCGCTTCTAGCAAACGGATCTCGCTATCAGCAAACAGGTCCCGCCTCCAGCAAACGGATCTCGCTATCAGCAAACAGGTCGCGCTTCCAGCAAACAGATCTCGCTATCAGCAAATAGATCCCGCTTCCAACAAATAGATCCCACTGTCAGCAAACGGATCCCGCTATTGGCAAAGCCACTCACACAGGGAGCGCACCCTTATCTCTCAAAGCCGCTCACACAGAAAGCGCACCTCCATCCCCGCAATTTCAAATTCCTGCTTTTATCGAGTCTTTTTCTTTTCTTGGTGATGTCCTAGGCGGATGTCTGTCTTTCGTCGGCGCGTTTGCTTCGCAATCCACGCCGCCGAGGGGCTCTGTAGACACCCCGTATAGGACCGCTCGTCCCGATTGCACACTTGATTTTGTGTTTCTCCCTCTTTTAAGTGTTTTCTGTTAGTTTCTGTTACTTTGGTTAAGTTCCAGACGGACTCCGTTAAGTCCCGGGACTAAACTGAATAACAGTTCTAACTTTCTAGTCCATTCTATCAAAAAATGCTTCTCAGACGCGCGCGCCTTCCGCCGCCTAGGTGGGATGCGCGCGCTTCTGGGGTGTGTTACTTACAGATTCTGCCCAAGAATCTCTCCCTTGCTCATTATACATGATTTTGTCCGGGAAAGATTTCTTGGAGACTCCGTTTGGCTCCAAAAAACAGTCATTTTTCGACTATAAAAACCCCTCCAATCCATCATTGGAGAGGACCTTGGACATCATTACTTTTAGACCTTTTACTCACTTCTTTCCTAGACTTTTTCTTGGGATTTCTTCAACTAAGTATTCAACCTCTTCTTCAAGGCTTTTCAAGAGGTTCTCTTTGAAGGATACTATAGGTAAATGTCTTAAGCATTTCTCTCCTTCTCCTTCTTCTTCTTCTTTTTCAATCAAATGTGCAATCACCCAAAACCATTTGGGACATGACACCGACGGTCCTTTCATTACATTGAATTGGCCTAGGAGTCATCTCCCTACATTTCAAACTATAAAACCCCTTTTTCATCATCATTTTAATAGGAAGAACACATCTATCTTTAAAAGTGAATTATGAACAAACAAGACTGACTTTGCTCGGGCGAAATGGGTGTTTAAGTACTTCCCATTTCGTAACCTAACCCCCGAACCCCTCATCCCAAAGAATCTCTGTTTTCGTAAATCAAACTTAGGCTCATAAACATTAGGTTTTCTTACGTTCCCCAAAAACGTGGGTGGCGACTCTAAAACACCATTAGATATCCTAGGGTAATTCACGCGCTCTAGCCAAGCCGTGCCCCCCCGGGGTATCTACAGCATGAAGAAACCATTAATGGCAAGTCTTCCCTCATACACTTCCCCGATACACAACCCGATACACCTATCCAAAACCAATTCTTGATGCACATCGAAGGCATCCCGAGACAGTGAAAAAGCGAGGACGTTGTTGCTCGACCACCGAGATTTGACAGTGATCACACGTGTGCGACCAAGCATAGAGCTTCCCGAAATCTTCAAAGTCAGCCCAACATAACAGGCACGCCACCAAGGGGCTACAAAGGAGCCAATGCCCGAGAAAGCGAGCTGGGGCTAATGTTTACCTCCTCCAAAAAAAAAAAAGGAGAAGAGGGAAAGGAAATGAATGTATGGAAAGGAGGAAAGGAAATGGCGGAAAGAAAGGCCCGTTCACACCAAAGAGGGTTCACCCCAAGAGGTCCATCTCAAGGAGTTCACCGCAAAGCAAATTGAGCAACAACGTCCTCCGAGACAACATCGAAAGAAATCCAATTTCAGCAAAAGACGGCCCCCAAGGCCGAACTATGGCGACCTGAGCTCCTCAAAATGAGGGGAACGTAGGCAACCTTCGGGTCTGGTCACAACATGAAACAAAACCATCAAACCATGGTCCTCTCAAAATGACCAAATTCTCGGTCCCATCAATGACTGATTCCCCAGATACACCTTCTTCTTCTTCCGATCTTGCCATTGATCGAATCTTAATCTCAATTGATCACAACATTTATACATGTTAAGGCTAATTGCTTGCTATAATCTTGACTTAATGACAGACATGGTCCGTTCAAGCAATATTTGATGATATTAACTAAGGCAAATTTCAAATGTCTTGACAAGTCTTCTTCTCTACATCTTAGGAAA
This sequence comes from Campanula takesimana, assembly GCA_026119855.1. NCBI lineage: Eukaryota > Viridiplantae > Streptophyta > Magnoliopsida > Asterales > Campanulaceae > Campanula > Campanula takesimana. Next base: position 390,504 of record JAOWBW010000994.1, read on the forward strand.
GAGATAAACACTTGTATTCTGTCAAGCAATGGCTTCCTTCCATTTCATGATAAATTGCTCAAAGAGCTCACCAAAACAAAGGGACTCTCTCCCAAATAAAATGCCCTTGCATGTTTCCTCCATAAAAAAAAAATACTTTAAAGTCCCCGTTCTATCGAGTCGGCTGGATCACTCATAAAAAAAAGAAAAAAGGGAAAAAGAGAAAGGCACCAAAAAGTAGCCCCCTAGGTTGAAAACCCGTAAGGGCGTCCTAGGAAAAAAATAGGGTGTGCCATAAAAGACGCAAAAGAGATGCCCGCTAGGTTGAAAACCCGAAAGGGCGGCCTAGGCAAAAGAAAGGGTGCGTCATGAAAAAGGGATGGGTTCCTAACCTCGCTTCGAAGGTCAAAATATGACATTGGAGCTACGCCGCCATCGACGCTGACAAAGACATGGGGCTACCCCGACATCAATGGTAACATGGACATGGGGCTATGCCGCCTTTGACGCCGACAAGGACATGGGGCTACCCCCAACATCAACGACGAGAAGGACATGGGGCTTCCCCAACAACGACGACAAGAGGGTTCTCTACCCCCGATCACTCCTAAGAAATGGACAGAACTCCAAATGACTTTATGCATTGTAAACCTCGTGGTTAACTTAAAATCGGAATTTGACTAAAATGCTTCGTTAAAATATTTGCCTCTAAAAATGAGCATTTTCCAAGCTTGACCAAAAACAATATTTCAAGCCAAAGGCTTTTTGATCAAAGAGTGTTTTACCTGTGGCATTGGGCATTTGAGGGTGTGTTTACAAAAGAATGATTTTTTTGTCCCCTTCCAAATTGCATTGGGCATTTGAGGGTGTGTTTATAAAAGAATGTTTTTTTCCGTCCCCTTCCAAATCGCATTGGACATTTGAGGGTGTGTTTATAAAAGGATGTTTTTTCCGTCCCCTTCCAAATCGCATTGGGCATTTAAGGGTGTGTTTATGAGAAGAATGTTTCTTCCGTCCCTTCCAAATCGCATTGGGCGTTTGAGGGAGTGTTTGTAAAAATAATGTTTTGTGGAAATGTTGTGAAAGGATAGGCGGTCTTTTGACGTAAGTCCATTGGAACCTAGTTTTGTCCCGGCAGTCCTTAGGCGGACGTACGACCAGTTTGTCCAAAGATGGAGTTGACCCGAGTTTTTGACTCGGAGTGCTTGTGATAGGTTAAGAAAACCTTGATACCCGGAGTGGTCATAATAGGTTAAGAAAACCTTGGTACCCGGAGTGGTCTTGATAGGTTAAGAAAACCTTGGAACACGGAGTGGTCATTTTACAAAGCCCTTAGGTTTGCCACAAGAGTGTCAAACCCAGCATTGTCACGGTAGTCCGAGTGGACGTAAGACCATCCTTGTTAGTCAACCATCTCGTAGTTAGAGTTGACCGGAACCCTTGAGCGACCAAAAGAGTGTCCAACCCTTGAAGTGGCCATCTTAGGATAAAGCGTTTTTCTCCGGCAGTCCTTAGTGGGACGTAAGACCAGTTTGCCTTGTCAAACTCCCCAAAGGTGGAGTTAACTCGAATGTTTTGTCCCGGCAGTCAAAAGTGACGTAAGACCGTTCTCCTTAGTCAACCCTTTCCATAGAGCCAAGTTGACCAAATCCCGGCAGTCCTTAGTCGGACGTAAGACCAGTTTGCCTCGTCGATCTCCCCAAAGACAGAGTTGACCAAAACCTTAGTCCCCCGAGTGACCTTTTTGGCCGTCCTTGACGTAAGCCCAGTTAAGTTGTTTGTGTGAAAAATTGGCCGTCCCTGACGTAAGCCCAGTTAAATGTCCAAAAATTGGCCGTCCCTGACGTAAGCCCAGTTAAATGTCCAAAAATTGGCCGTCCCTGACGTAAGCCCAGTTAGATGTTTGAGAAAGATTGGCCGTCCCTGACGTAAGCCTAGTTAAATGTCCAAAAATTGGCCGTCCTTGACGTAAGCCCAGTTAAATGTCCAAAAATTGGCCGTCCCTGACGTAAGCCCAGTTAGATGTTTGAGAAAGATTGGCCGTCCCTGACGTAAGCCCAGTTAAATGTCCAAAAATTGGCCGTCCCTGACGTAAGCCCAGTTAAATGTCCAAAAATTGGCCGTCCCTGACGTAAGCCCAGTTAAATGTCCAAAAATTGGCCGTCCCTGACATAAGCCCAGTTAAATGTCCAAAAATTGGCCGTCCCTGATGTAAGCCCAGTTAAATGCCAAAATTGGCCGTCCCTGACGTAAGCCCAGTTAAATGTCCAAAATTGGCCGTCCCTGACGTAAGCCTAGTTAAAAATTATTTGGTATAGGTTGACCGAAAGAAAGTCAAATCCCAACTTCGACCAAATGAGTGTCGAGAAAATCTCTTCGGTTGACCAAAAGAGAGTCAAGCCCCGACTTCGACTCATTGAGAGTCAAATTGAATGTCCAAGAAAATTGGCCGTCCCTGACGTAAGCCCAGCAAAGATGAGAATTAGGTCCCCCGAGCGACCGTTATGAGATAAGTATTAGGTCCCCCGAGCGACCGTTGTGAAGATGAAAATTAGGTCCCCGAGCGACCGTCTTGAGAAAAGTATTAGGTCCCCCGAGCGACCATTGTGAGATGGAAATTAGGTCCCCCGAGCGACCGTCTTGAGATTAGAGTTAGGTCCCCCGAGCGACCATTTTGAGATTAGAGTTAGGTCCCCCGAGCGACCATTTTGAAATTAGAGTTAAGTCCCCCCGAGTGGCCCCATGTGAACCAAAATCTATGTCACCCGAATGACCCATCTCGAGAAAAGATTTAGAAAAGAAATTCTTAGGAGGTCCTTGATGTAAGCCCATGTTAACTTTAGTTGACCAAAAGAGTGTCAAACCCCAACTCTGACCAAATGAGAGTCAAACCCTGATTTTGACCCATTGAGAGTCAAATTGAATGCGAAAGGCAGTCCTTGACGTAAGCCCAAGTTGACTTTGGTTGACCAAAAGAGTGTCAAACCCCAACTCTGACCAAATGAGAGTCAAACCCTGATTTTGACCCATTGAGAGTCAAATTGAATGCGAAAGGCGGTACTTGACGTAAGCCCATGTTGACCCGATTGACCAAAGAGTGTCAAACCTTTAGGATTGACCAAGTAAGAGTCAAATCCGTTGTTCTCCCGGCAATCAAAGATGACGTAAGACCAGTCTTATAGTCAACCCTCTCCCATAGAGCCAGGTTGACTGAATCCTTTGCCTCTAACCGAATGAGTGTCACGCCTGATTCTTTGCCTCTGACCGAACGGGTGTCATGCCCAAGTATTTGCCTCTGACCGAATGAGTGTCACGCCCAAGTCCTTGCCTCTGACTGAATGAGTGTCATGCCCGAGTCCTTGCCTCTGACCGAATGAGTGTCATGCCCAGTCCTTTCCTCTGACCAAATGAGTGTCACGCCCGAGTCTTTTCCTGTAACCGAATGAGTGTCATGCCCAAGTCCTTACCTCTAACCGAATGAGTGTCATGCCCGAGCCCTTGCCTTTGATCAAATGAGTGTCACGCCCAAGTCTTTGACTCTGACCGAATGAGTGTCACGCCCAAGTCCTTGCCTCTGACCGAATGAGTGTCATGCCTGAGCCCTTGCCTCTGACCGAATGAGTGTCATGCCCGAGTCCTTGCCTCTGACCGAATGAGTGTCACGCCCGAGTCTTTGCCTCTGACCGAATAAGTGTCATGCCCGAGCCCTTGCCTCTGACCGAATAAGTGTCATGCCCGAGCCCTTGCCTCTAACCGAATGAGTGTCACGCCCGAGTCTTTGCCTCTGACCGAATAAGTGTGTCACCCAAGTCCTTGCCTCTGACCGAATGAGTGTCATGCCCGAGCCCTTGCCTCTGACCGAATGAGTGTCATGCCCGAGTCCTTGCCTCTGACCGAATGAGTGTCATGCGCGAGCCCTTGCCTCTGACCGAATGAGTGTCACGCCCGAGTCTTTGCCTCTGACCGAATGAGTGTCATGCCCAAGTCCTTGCCTCTGACCGAATGAGTGTCATGCCCGAGTCCTTACCTTGCCTCTGACCGAACGAGTGTCATTCCCGAGTCTTTGCCTCTGACCGAATGAGTGTCACGCCTGAGTCTTTGCTTCTGACCGAATGAGTGTCACGCCCGAGTCTTTGCCTCTGACCGAATGAGTGTCACGCCCGAGTCCTTGCCTCTGACCAAATGAGTGTCATGCCCGAACCCTTGCCTCTGAACGAATGAGCGTCATGCCCGAATCTTTGCCCCTGACCAGACAAGAGTCATGCCCGAGTTCCCCACCCGACCTCGACGGTCATCTATAGGTTTGAGTAGCCTTAAAATCTCTCACCCCTATTTTGAACTACGTTAGGCTTGATTCCCCATAAAATGGATACGTAGGAATCCTATGCCTCTAGGTCCAGCCATTGGAATCAAATCAGCCTTTACCGTCCTCCCATCAGATTGGGATGCGTTTATCGACAACCCCGCTTTCTTTAAAAGCGACGTTGCCGAGGGGCTCTGTAAGTACCCCAATCTGAATTTCACCAACTTAGAGGAATTCTAGGCACCATTCAGGGATAAACTGATAGGCCAAGAACTCACTAGGACAAAATATAGACACAAGGACTGTTCTGGAATTAAAAGACTGAAAAATCCAGAAGGTCACCAGCATGAGCCGTACGGCTACTTTGGGCACTATTAGCCCCTATAAATTGAACCCCTTGCTGATCATTCCAGAGGGGGGAGAAACGATTATTGTTAGTGTTACTCTGCTAAAATTGCTCTAGAGAGTGTTTTGAGAGTGAGAGAGAAAGGAAGATTGGCCTAACTAAACATAGGTGAAGCCACCTTCTCCCCCATCCTTCTCTTCATTTTATCTCTTTTGTTTGTTCATATTATTGTTGTTCATCTCTTAATTCTTGCAAGTATTGTCCATTCAAGGAACTTAATTTCATTGCAAGTCTTGTCCTTCAAGCACTTTAATCTTAATCTTATTGCAAGTCTTGTCCTTCAAGCACTATATATATATATATATATATATATATATATATATATATATATATATATATATATATATTGTTACACATTATGGTCCAAACCATGGATGATTCAAGGTGCCCTTCACACTTTGTGTGAAAGTGGTTCTAACCTAAGGATGATCATGGTTTGTTGAATTTTTTACTTATAACAAATTAATGATCTATTTTAATGAAAAAGACACATGTTTTGGTTGATTATGTTGTTCATTGGTAGCAAGGATGGTCATTTAGATGATAAAGTTTCAATCTTTATCATCCAAACATTGATCTAGCTTCAAAATCCTCTTTGGGGTCATAAAGATCAAATCTTTATGTCAAATAATGTTGTCCCAAGGTTGTATTTGGCTTAAGGATCCACTCTTGTGGTGAAAGTCCAAATCTTTATGTTGATTTTGTTTTGATTTGGCAATGATAATCATGTGGGATGATAAAACCTTAGTGTTTATCATCTTACCCTTTTGATTTAGCTTTGAAATCCCATTTTGGGTCATAAAGATTGAATCTTTATGCAATAATTTGGTCCCTAAGAGGTTAATGACGTACAAAAATGTCATCTTGATGATTTTCCATCTTTAATCATCAAATGGTCATTTTGTCTCATTTGGCCATGTTCATCACATTGGTGTGATTTTCTCGAGTGATTGCTTTGATCACACCTAAATACTTGTTTTGGGGTTCAATTGATGATCATTAGGCATAGGAATGATTTTTTTTTAAGTTTGATGTGTTGAAATAAAACTGGAATCAGAACTGTTTAAGTCCAGTTTCAGCAGAATGCTCTGTTTCTGCCTGGAATTGGACTGTTTCTGAACAAACTGTAAAATCCCAGGGAAGATCATCCCATCCATACGGATGGTTTGGGTCAGAGGGAAAATGACCCTTTTGCCCCTTGTTATGTTGTTTCTTGTGCAAATAAAACCTTCTTTTTCAGTTAAAATTGATAAACAGTCAAAAACAGAGATTTTTCGTTAAAACACACACACACACATGCACTTTTGTTAATTAACAAGGGAGACTCAGCTTTGACCGAGGCGGCTTGGGTGACGTAAAACTCTTTCCAAGCCGTAACCTGACCTCCGAACCTTTTGTCTCTAACCTTTTTCATTTTGTTAGGTTTAAAATTAACAAAATGTGGCGACTCCGTTAAATTGTGCCATTGTGTTTGGAACCATCCCGGATTTGGACACGTGTCGACCTTGTCGCAGGGTGGGGATCCTTACAGGATGGTTTGGGTACTAGAGGGGCCAATCCGTATGGATGGTTTAGGCACCCTCAATCCCTATAAATTAGACCCCTGGCTGATCATTTGAGGGGGGAGAAATATAGTTTTGTAGGTGAAACTCTGCAGAAATCTAGCCTGAGTGAAACACCACCAAACACTCGAGTGAAAAGAGAGGAAGATAGGCCATAACCACCATAGGTGAAGCCTCCTTCTCCCCATCTTCTCTTCATCTTAAACTCTTTTGTTCTTGTTTATGTTGTTCATTTACTTTCATTTTAAGCCTTGCCCTTGTCAAGCACTTTTGTATTGCAAGTCTTGCCTTTGTCAAGCACTTTTATATTGCAAGTCTTGTCCTTTCAAGCACCTTATACTCTTGTTATGTATCTTGGAACCAAATCATGAAATATTTCAAGGTGCCCTCACATCCATGTATGTGAAAAAGGGATAAAACCTAAAGAAGATCATGATTTGTTAATTTCTTGCCTTTAAATAGCTTGATGATCCATTTTCATGGTGAAAGCATGCATCTTTATGTTGTATTTGGCCATGATGATCATATTGGGTGATAAAGTTCCAATCTTTATCATCCCAACCTTGATTTAGCCTACAATCCCACATTTGGGTCATAAAGATTCAATATTTATGTTATTTTGTTGTCCGTAAAGGTTTAATCTTGTATAAAGATCACATTTTGATGGTAAAGTTTGACTCTTTACTCATCAAAATGGCTATCTTGGCTCAAAGGCCACTCTCATCAACTTTTCTTAATAATTCCCCAATGATTGTCTTAATCACATCCAAAATTCTTGTTTTGGTGTCTAATCTAGTGATTAATGACATAAGGATGATTTAGTTTGTGTCTTGTTACAAAAGAATGGCTTGAAATGATCAAACAGTCCAGTTTCAGACAGAATGCTCTGTTTCTGTACGGAACTGGACTGATTCCTGGGAATCTGTTAAAATTCCCAGGAAGACCCCCTTTAGCCGTACGGCTACTTTGTCTAGGGGCATGTTTCAGTCCAGTTCCCCTTTAATCCAGAATGTTTACAAAAGAACCCCCTTTTCTGTTAAAATCCTAACCGTTTCTGTTAAAGTCAGTTTCTCCCGTTTTCTAAACACACACACACACACACATATGCACTTTTCGTTAACAAACTTAGGGAGACTCGGCTTTGTCCGAGGCGGCTTGGGTGACGTGAAACTCTTCCCAAGCCGTAACCTGACCTCCGAACTCATAAATCTCTAACCATTTTCATTTGTTGGGTTAAAAGTTAACAAATGTGGCGACTCCGTTATCTTTTGGAATTACACCGTGTTTGATTCTCAAGGGGAAACCTTTCCATTTTTCCCGCGAGTATCTTACAATGGGCTTACGTCACATTTGGACCGTCGGGATCTAATCTTCTCCTAGGTCAAAATCATGTTGCATGAGCCATAGGAAGGTAAATATCTGGGGTATTTATGGGATTATAAAGCCAACTTCCAACAAGAAATCATCAATGCTGTCAGGGGACAAAGTATCCGTACGGTTGCTTTATTAGGTATACTGTTTGCATTGAATTTCGTTCCAGGTTTAGTTCTCCCTTTAAATTCCTTAGTTTAGAGCCCAGAAGCAGTTCTTCTTCTCATTCTAAAAGCTTTCTTTTCCATGAAGCCTTTTCTTATGGAGAAACCACCAAAATTGTCCAAGATTGACCAAGAGTATTTTGAGGGCAACCTTATCCTTTGGAAGCAGCATCACATGAGGGAGAATAAGGGTGTATTACAAGCTAAGTTTGAACTTAAGTCCCTTTGGTCTTTCAAGGAGTTCATCCCGAACCTTGAGCTTTTGAGGGCCGCTGCGACCTTCTGGGATATTAGAAGACATGTATATTATTTCTCCTACAATGAAATCTCCCCGACTCATGAGGATTTCAAAGCTTTGGTGGGTAGTGTGGATACGGAGGTCGTCGCTCTCCCTTCGATTGGTGACACTATGTGTGTCGAAAGGTTGGTTTCTCTCCTTGACATTCCTTTAAGAGAGGCTCAATGCATGGTTCTTGACCACACTTTTATTGACATCTTGGGTCTTCCTGAGAAGTTCATGAATCGCGAAGATGAGGCTTCTTGGAATGCCTTTGGGTTGTGCATTCTTGCCTTTTTCTACATGGTTGGCTCTAAGGGAACTTGCCATAGAGTTCTATTGAGTGTCCTTGAGGAATGTCTTGTAGGGAAAGACATTGTCCCTTTGATTTTGGGCGAGACCTTTCATAGCTTGGACCGCTTACCCTTGGGTGATGGCTTTATGCGTAGCGGTAGTCCCGCTCTTCTTACCATATGATTGAGAGAGAGATTGATGGTCATTCCCGAGGCTCCTTTGTCTCACAAGCCGTGGTCTTATTCTTTGAGGCACATTCTTTTGGATTTTATCCAGAGCGATTGGGAGGCTCATATGGCTCGGCTTCAGACTTCACAGATCCATTGGTGGGTCCCACATTGGCGTATTAGTTCTGTGAGAGAGTATCAGGATTGCTCTCCTATTGTTCGGGTGCCGGGACTCTTGGGATCATCTTTCTACATCCCTTCCTTGGTCCGTAGACAGTTCGGATTGTTACAGGCTCCTTTGTTGGAGTGGTCGTGTGTCAACCCAGAGCATCTGAGGCTTTTGTCTCTATGCATGTGGGATACATCCACCATTTCACTCCTTACTCAGTCGTAGATATATTCCCTCTTTCCGGCTTGGGTACTTCTTAGAGGTGTAGCTAGCACGGTTTTGACCACGGTTTACTTGGACTGGTATGAGCAGACTATGGAATAGACTCAGAGGCTTATTGAGGAGAGGCGTGAGGTCATTCTTGGAGGGGGTTGCGATACTAGTAGGACTTTGAGAGAGACTGAGGCTGCGACGAGTGGGCACAACTATACCGGAGATGCTATTGAGGACTATCAGGCTCGGGCCGAGAGGAGGATGGCCGTAGCACCTAAGATCGAGGCACGTATGGAGGACTTCCGAGCTCGGGTGGCAGCTGACGTGGCTTTGAGGGCAGTCAGGCTCATTGAGGAGGTTGGGAGAGTTCTCGATCTTGGAAGGATGGGGGCCAAAATTTTCGATATGAAGAAGAAGAAGACTCGGAGAAGTCAAAGGAAGAAATGGAAAGGTGAGGAGCATTGATGGCCCCATTGTCCTGAGTATCCACCCATTGTCATTGCAGACGCATTAGTTTACTTAGATGTTTTATTTGTGTTTTTAGCATGTTAGTTTGAGTCGAGAGTAGACCATGCTTGAACTCATCAAAAAAGTGTTTTAACTGTAGTGACAATGGTTACTTATCTTTTATTTCTGTAAGGCTATGTTTCCGTCTGTATGAAGCCTCTTTTAGAACCGAATTTGGATTTTATTTATTTTTACGACAGGACCAATGATTGGTGCCTACGTTCCCCTTTTACAAATAGGACTAAGGGGCTCAGGTCGTCGTAGTTCTTTTCCATGAATGGTGGTACGACCCTGTTTTTTTTCTAGACCGTCCAAACAGGTTTTCAGTCTAGGTGGGTACATTCTTTTAGCACCTAAAGTTTTAGTTTTTTTTAGGCAAAGTAGCGGCGGAGCTTATCACCGTTGATCGGGTGCATGAAGGGATTTCCATCCAAATCCGCAAGCCTTATTGCGCCTCCCAAAAATATCTCTTGTACCACAAAGGGACCGATCCATACAGGTTCCCACTTCCCATCGAGGTTAGACCTTCCTGGGGGTTTCTCCTTAAGAACCAAATCTCCTACCCGAATCTCTCAGGGCTTCACTTTTTTATTAAAGGCCCTTACCATTCATCCTTGGTAGGCACGGATATGCTCCATTGCTTTCAGACGGGGATCGTCCAGTAAGGCCAATTCATCATGTCGACTCTGGAGCCAGTCTACCTCGTGAATTTTGTTTTCTAACAAGATTCTTATTGACGGGACCTCCAACTTGGCCAGGAGCATGGCTTCCATCCCGTAAGTCAAAGCAAAAGGGGTTTCCCCGGTGGCATTCCTGACTGAAGTTTGGTAGCCCCAAAGTGCTAGGTGTAGCTTTTCAGGCCAATCTCTACCTCGTGTTGCCATCTTTCTAATAATCCTCTCAAGTGTCTTATTGGCGGCCTCCACCGCGCCATTGGTTTGAGGCCTGTAGGGGGAAGACTTGTGGCGAATGACTCAGAATTCCTCCAACAATCGGTCGCATTCACCTTCGAAGTGTGAGCCATTATCTGTGATGATCTCATTTGGAACCCCATAATGGCACATGATGTTTTCTTTTATAAATCCTGCGACCTTTTTTGAGGTTAGGACCTTTTAGGACTTGGCTTCGACCCATTTTGTGAAGTAATCCACGGTTACCAAAGCAAATTCATGACCATTGCTCCCTGGTGGAGAGATATTTCCAATGATGTCAATTACCCAAGTCGAGAAAGGCCGCGGGGTTGTCATCCAGTACAAATGATGAGGCGGCAGGTGATTGACGTTGGAGAATCGTTGGCATTTATCACACCTTTTCACAAATTGTATGCAATCGGTTTCCATTGAGATCCAAAAGTACCCCATTCGCAAGATGACTTGCATTAGGGACCGAGCATTTATGTGAGGACCTGTAAGGTACCCGCGGGAAAAAACGAAAGGTTTTCCCCTCGAGAAGACAAACACGGAACTTTTATGTTCAAGAAAACGGAGTCGCCATGTTAATTTAATTTTAAACCCAAATTTAACAGAAAAGGTTAGAGAAAGTGAGTTCGGAGGTCAAGTTACATCCCTGGAAAAACTTTTCATCGTTCACCCAATCCGCCTCGGAAAACCGAGTCTCCCTAGTTTGTTGACAAAAGATGTGCAAGTGTGTGTATTTTAAAAATGGGAGAAACTGACTTACCAGAAAACAGTTTAAGATTTAACGAAAGTGGGTTTATTTGCAAAGCTTTTTAACAGAATGGGGAAAACTTGGAAAAACAATTCCCTGGACAAACCATCCGTACGGTTGAGGATGGTTGTCCTGCGAATTTTTACAGAGTTATCAGAAAGCAGTCCAGTTCAGGCAGAAACAGAGCATCCTGTTGAAACTGGACTGAATGTGATCTTTTTCAGTTTATTTTGTGGTACCAAAACATGCATAACAACATCCCTATGCCTTTAACCATTAATTAGACACCAAAACACAAGGTTTTTGGGCATGATCAAGGCAATAATTGGAGAAATAACCACAAGGTTGATGAACTTGGCTTTGAGCCAAAATAACTATTTGGATGGTTAAAGATTGAGACTTTAACCTCCCAAATGATTGATTCATCCAATAAAAGGCCATGAGGCATCAAAAATTAATCTTTGGATGGATAAAGATTGAGTCTTTATCATCCAAAGGGACATTATTAAGGCTTAAAGTAAAGACATAGAATTAAATGACATAAATATAGATTGACATGAAATTAAATGACATAAAGTAAATGACATAAAAGTAAATTGCCTTAATCATAACAACCCTTGATCATCTTTGGTTTTAACCCTTGTTCATACACAAAATATGAGGGCACCATGAATCATTTCAAAGGCTTGGTTCTAATTTATAAGATTTGCATGAAATGTAAAGACATCAAAGTAAGATGATCAACAAAGCAAGTAAATAATGGTGTAACAAGGTAAGTAAAAGGGTGAAGAGGAGATGGGAGAGAAGGAGGCCTCACCAATATTGATTCTAGCCTATCTTCCTCCCTTTCACTCAATTTGATAATGTTTTGTGTTTCTGCTCTCAATTCAGTAGAGTTTATGCTCTCAAACTAATATTCCTCCCCCTGAAATGATCAGCAAGGGCTCAATTTATAGGGACTTAAGGCACCCAAACCAACCGTACGGCTAGGCCCTTCTAGTGCCCAAACCATCCGTATGACTAAGCCTGGCGAGTTTCTGGATTTTTCTAAGTTTAATTCCAGAACAGTCCTAAGGTTCCTGGTTTATCATAGTGAGGTCCTAGCCTATCAGTTTATCTCTGAATGGTGCTAAGAATTCCTCTAAGTTGGTTTAAGTTCATATTGGGGTACTTACAGATCCCCTCGGTAACGTCACTTTAGGAAAGCGGGGTTGTCGACCTAACAAGCATCCCAATATGTCTATGATGGGAGGACGGCTTGACCGATTTGGTTGCATGGCTGGACCTAGAGGTATAAGATTCCTATGTATCCCTTTTGCGGGGAATCAAGCCTTAACGTAGTTCGGGGGTAAGAGATTTTAAGGCTACTCAAACCTAAGGACGACCATTAGGGTTGGGCGAGGAACTTGGCATCTCAAACCTAAGGACGACCGTTAAGGTCAGGCGAGGAACTTGGCGTCTCAAACCTAAAGGTGACCGTTAAGGTCGGGTGAGGAACTTGGTGTCTCAAATCTAATGGTGACCGTTAAGGTCGGGCGAGGAACTTAGCGTCACAAACCTAAGGATGACCATCAAGGTCGGGCGAGGAACTTGGCGTCTCAAACCTAAGGGTGACCTATCAAGGTCAGGCGAGGAACTTGGCGTCTTAAAGCTAAGGATGACCATCAAGATCGGGCGAGGAACTTGGCGTCTCAAACCTAAGGGTGACCTATCAAGGTCAGGCGAGGAACTTGGCGTTTCAAACCTAAGGGTGACCGTTAAGGTCAGGCGAGGAACTTGGCGTCTCAAACCTAAAGGTGATCGTTAAGGTCGAGCGAGGAACTTGGCATCTCAAACCTAAGGATGACCATCAAGGTCGGGCGAGAAACTTGGCGTCTCAAACCTAAGGCCTTTTATGAAGGTAGCCTCACCGAAAGGGGGATATCTATCATTCTCTCCTAAAGCGTAGGGGAATATCTGTCATTCTTTCCTAAAGCGTAGGGGAATGTCTATCATTCTCTCCTAAAGCGTAGGGGAATATCTGTCATTCTCTCCTAAAATGGGCTTGAATCTCATTTAGTCAAGGTCGGGATTTGGTCAACTCGACTCTACGGGGAGGGGACTAAAGGATAGACTTGACTCTCATTTGGTCAAGGTTGGGACTTGGATGGTCTTATGTCGCATTTGGACTGCCGGGGACAAAGGCTTCAACCTAAAATGACCACTCTGGGTCAAGGCTTAGGTCAACTCCATCTTTGGGGAGTTTGACGGGGAAACCAGTCTTAGGTCCGACTAAGGACTGCCGGGACAAAGGTTTTAACTTAAAATGACCACTCTGGGTTAAGGCTTGGGTCAACTCCATCTTTGGGGAGTTTGACGAGAAAACTGGTCTTACATCCGACTAAGGACTGTCAGGGACAAAGGCTTCAACCTACAATGACCACTCTGGGTCAAGGCTTGGGTCAGCTCCATCTTTGGGGAGTTTGACGGGAAAACTGGTCTTACGTCCGACTAAGGACTGCCGGGGACAAAGGCTTCAACCTACAATGACCACTCTGGGTCAAGGCTTGGCTTGGTCAACACTACTCTACGGGATGGTTGACTCATTTTTTTGACACCGGGGAAGAGCCTAGGGGAGACCTTTAAGACACATATTGGACGAAAAAGTCCAAGACTTTGGAATAATCATTTTGAGGGGAGATCAAAAGCATTTTGCTTGAAACATTGTGTTTGATAAACGATGCCAAATGGGCAAATTTGGAAATGCTTATTTCTAAAGGTAAATCTTTTAACGAAGCATGTTAGTCAAATTTTTTATTTTAACTTAACCGCAAGGCTCATTATGCATAAAGTCCTTTGGATTTTGTCCATTCATTGAGGAGTAACTGATGGTAGGAAATCTGCTTGTCACTGTTGTGGGGATAGCCCCAATGTCACCTTTGTCATTGATGTCGGGGTAGCCCCATGTCCTTGTTGTCGTTGATGTGGAGGTAGCCCCATGTCCTTGTTGTCGTTTACGTGGAGGTAGCCCCATGTCCTTGTTGTCATTGATGTGGAGGTATCCCCATGTCCTTGTTGTCGTTGATGTGGAGGTAGCCTTATGTCCTTGTTGTCGTTGATGTGGAGGTAGCCCCATTTCCTTGTTGTCATTGATGTGGAGGTAGCCCCATGTGCTTATTGTTGTTGATGTGGCCTTTGATGATGTTAGGAACCCATCCCTTTTTCATGACGCACCCTTTCTTTTGCCTAGGTTGCCCTTACAGGTCTTCAACCTAGCGGGCATCTCTTTTTGCGTCCTTTTGTGGCACACCCTGTTTTTTCCTAAGCCGCCCTTGCGGGTTTTGACATAGCGGACTACTTTTTTGGTGCCTTTTTTTTATTTATGAGTGATCCAGCCGACTCGACGGGACGGGGACTTAAGGTATCTTTTGGAGAAAATATGCAAGGGCATTTTATTTGGGAGAGAGTCCCTTTATGTTGGTGATCTCTTTGAGCAATGTATCATGAAATAGGACGAAGACCTTGCTTGACAGAAGATAAGTGTTTAGCTCTTTCCTAAGATGAAGAAAAGAAGACTTGTCGAGACATTTGAAATTTGCCTTAGTTAAGATTATCAAAATGATTGCTTGAATGGACCATGTTTATTATTAATTCAATATTATAACAATCAATTAGCCTTAACGTGTATAAATGTTGTGATCAATTGAGATTAAGATTCGATCAATGGAAAGATCGGAAGAATAAGATGTATCTGGTAAATCGGTCATTGATGGGACCGAGGGAAGAGAACTTGATCATTTTGAGAGGATCAAGGTTTGATGGTTTTGTTTCATGTTATGATCGGACCCGAAGGTTGCCTACGTTCCCCTCAGTTTGAGGAGCTCAGGTCGCCGTAGTTCGGCTATGAATCGTCTTTTGTTGAAGTTGGTGTCCTTTTGAAGGATGTTATTGCTTTGTCGATGTAGATCTCTTTGCTTCCTTGGGATGTTCTTTGAGGTGGACTTTTGCGGTGAACTTGGTGAGCTTTTGAGGGAGACTTCCTCTTCGCATATTTCCTTTCCTTCTTTCTATTATTCATTTCCTTTCCCTCTTTCCATTTCATTTTTTTTAGGGAGAGGGGAAACATTAGCCCCAACTTGCTATCTTGGACATTGGCTCGTTTTTAGCCCCTTGGTGGCGCGTCTGTCACTTCTATCTTTGACTTTGAAGATTCGGGAAGTCCTTTCCTTGGTTGCGCATGTGCGTTCACGGTTGAATCATGGTGGTCGAGCAATAACATCCTTGCCTTTTAATTGCCTTGGGATGCCTTTGATGTGCATCAAGAATTTATACAGGAAACATGTATCGAGTTATGTATCGGGAAATGTGTATCGGGGATGTGTATAGAGGAAGGCTTGCCATTAATGGTTTCTTCATGCCAATTGATCACAACATTTATTCACATCAAGATTAATTGTTTGCATTTAGCATTTTTCATTTGTGTTAGGTCCATTCGTCCTTAATGAGTCATCATTGACTAGTATACTTAGAAGTCAATTCATCATTTTAGGGACGTATCAATCAGTTGATAATAACAAGTAAGGCAATTTCAAGAGTAAATGTGTATCGCAAATAATGTCTCAAGTCTAGAGACAAGAGAAGGAAAATGACTCTTTTATTTAGATAACTTTATACATACATGTCCCAAGTGTGAACCTTTGTAAAAATAAAAAGACACAGTCCGGGACGGACTTTGGTGAAAAACTAGATCCTACGAGGCTGGAAGACTCTATTTTTTATTTTTTTAGGGATGGGCTCCCATGAAGCACGATGATCCATTTTCTTCCTCAATTGTTGAAGGGGTTGTCAGCGGCATATCCCATGTCTTCCACGGGGAACTCGGGTTCCATGTCATCGGGAAAGATGTCGCGAGGTCTCCATTTGGTTTGGCGTTGTAATTGCCGGATTCGTCTACTCATGAGTTGGGAGTTTGCTTTGGTCATCTCCTTTCCTTTCAGGGTACGTAACCTTTGTACATGGCACCCGGCGAGGGTACAATTATCTATTTGATGTAGCCACCCTTGGGCTTTCGAAACAAGGGCCCCTTCTTGCAGACGGTGTTCCAACTTTTTGATCTTGTTGTTCATGTAGACGGTTGTCTCGGACACCAATTCGGATGTGGATTCCTTGGTCAATGTTTCCAATGGACAAGACTACAAAGGACTTTAGCATATTAAACCTGAAGGTGAAATTATAACCGGGATTTGAGAAGAACGCTTCATTAGCGGATTAGCCTTTTAGGAAAAACTTGATCTTTCATTTTAGGAAAAACTTGATCTCCATTTTTTTATTTTTTTTGAAAGACACTTTTGCTTTGAGTGAAAGACTCACACACATTTTTATGTAAACTTTCGACAAGGCAATAATAATAATAATCTTATTAAGAAAACTGACAATGGATTCAAAATGGTCACCACATGGCATCAACCGGGGAGCCAAGACTCTAACTAAACCTAACAAACATCTTAACTGACTTTTCTTAATGGCTTATCACACATCTTAACATTGGACTCTAACTTTTCCTAAGGGGAGGTTGATGGAAGGGGTTTTGATATTCCGCTCCTGACCATAGATGTCGCTTCATTATCCACTTCTCAACCCGGGGCGTTCAAGCTTTCCTTCCGCGATTAGTTCCCAGATGATGCGTTTCACAGCAGTGCAATCATCGGTATTATTCCTATGGTAGTTGTGAAAGGCACACCTCTTAGTGGTGCTGCGGTGTTTTTCAGGGTTTTTGGGTTGGAAGTTAACGAGGGGCTTCGCAAGGCCTTACTTAACCAATCCCTCAAACACTCTGCTTATGGGCATTCCAAAATCCTCAAACTTTGTGAAATAGGACTCGGCTCGGCACTTGGATTTTCTTCCATCGTTGACTGAAATATGGTGGGGATAAGAATCACCGTTACTCAATGCAAAGGGGCGCCCATCGAGTGTCCATTCAAACTTAGCTTCCATTTGCTTTCTCTTTCCCAGTGGATATTTGAAAGGATTTTGCGGAGGTGCGGGGGCGTAGGCGTACTCATAACTTCGGTTGCTTGCAGGAACATACATCAGAGGCGTGCAAGGAGCTTGTGGTCCGAAAGGTCTTTGATTGTAGAAATGGTACGGGTCACCTCGGAATCTTATTAGGAAATCCTGTGGAGGCAAGTTGGCGATGCCTGGTCGGGTATCCATATATGGTGCAAACTGTGACTGGGTTCCAGGGATTTGGTTGATGGTTTCAAACCGAGAAGGGATGCGGTTGGGAAGGTGTTGTGAGTATGATACTTGAGGCATGAGCGGTGCGAACGGTGGTTTGCGGGCGTTTCGAGTAGGTTGTGCTTGAGGTTTTATAGGGGGTGTCCTATGGGAGATGTTGAATTTGAGATGAGGCGGAGTGAAGAAGACTTGAGTGAGAGGCAAGCTTTGGATGACGGTGTGTTGGGGTAAAGAGAGGGGGGTCTTGGTATTTTTGCAAGATTGAGGAGGTGATGTTTGGTTGCAATTCGGAGGTTGGGTGGCTTTTACCTTTTCTTTATGGTTGGTAACTTTGGTGAAGGGCCCATCAATTTGAAACAGAGTTGTAACACCTCTTTGTCTCATCGACTCATCAGACAGAGTTTTCGTTTCTTTGCGGCTTCCTATGATGATTTCATCCCTAGCCCCGGAGGCTTATAGAGCTTGGAGAAACTCTTCTTTCGTTGGGCTACCCGGATTATCCGCGGCTTCATTTCCCAAGCTACTATCCATTAAAGTGGTCTTTTCGAGGTACCGGGTTGGAGAAGTTGTGGTGACCGGGGAACCTTTTGACTCCACACGCACTAGGCGGCGACATGATGCTCTCTTCCACTTCTTCCGGGCTACGGGAGAAGGAAAAGAAGGGTAATTCAGGCTCTGGTAAACATTGGGTGAATGCTTTGGCTATGGGCTTAACCCTAGTTACCAGGAACGGTGATGTTTTGGGACGCGGGATGGGGACGGGAACGAAGAATGTGACTTAGAAAATTTTGGGAACGCTGGGGGTAGGATTAGTTTTTACGCCAATTGGGAACGTGGTACGGTTTTATTGGGAACGTGGTACGTTATTCTTTAAAGTAATTTGGGTCGCCAATCATATATACACACACAAACATATATTTTGAAATAAATTGAGAAAATGTCAAATAACATAAAAGTAAGGGTTAATTGCAGTTTAGGGCCTGAACTCAATATAGTGTTCCCCAAGGAGGGCTCCAACAAATTATTTCTGCAGACCAGGGCTCAATACGTCTTTTTTTCATCAATTTGGGGCTTTTTGACGGAATTCGTTAGAAATTTTGTTAAATGATCATGTGCACGGCACATGATCAACGGGATGGTTACTTTGAAGTTGATATTCCTATATAAGGGGCTTAATGAAAATTCTAAATATTAAAGGGCTGGATATAACAAAAAAGAAAAGAAAAAAAAAGCAAAGAAAATATTCCCAAACTCCCAGATTCAGCTAACCTATCCCAACCTTTCCCCTCTTTCTTCAACTCCCTTATCCCCGGCACCACCAAGTCCCAGATTCCGACCAGGACCTCCACCTTCTACAGCCCTTTTTTCTCATCTTCTCCCACTCTAAGCTGCTCGCCTTTTCATCTCACCTTACCCTACAACTCAACCCAGCAAATTGAATTGAAAAAAAAAAAACCCAGCAAATTGAATTGAAAAAAAAAATCCCAGCAAACTAAACTGTAATTAACCCAAAGAAAAAGGAAAACCTCCCTACCCCATTCACCCCTTCCATTACCTTCATGACCCACAACCCCATCGAACATCACCTTCATTACTGTTTGCAAATGCAATTTTAAACCTAATTCACCATCATAATTCGGTTCCACCTTCTTCCGCTGCTTCCTCTTTCCCTTCTCCCCTATCACTGTGCGTATGCAAGCACAGAAATTAGACCCATCATTTCCAAAGAAGACGGCGCTGGAGGTGTAAAAAGAGAGTCGTTGATGGGAGTTTGGAGGTGATTTTGCGTTGGGGTCAAATTGGGTCGGTGGAATTGATTTGGGATTGGGTTATTGATTTGGAATTGGGTTAGGGAGGTGGAGGTGTAGTGTTTTGGGAGAGGGGTGGCGGAGAGGAAGAGGAGGGAGGAGATTAATTGGTGGAAGGATAAGACGGAGGAGAGGTTTACGATGCCGCCGGTTAGATTTTTGGGGTGGAGATGAGGATGGGGTTGGGTGTAATATTTAAGAGAGAGAGAGAGAGGTTTCCAATTTCACCCACCTTTTTCAAATTCTTACATTTAACCCCTTAATAGTCAATATAAATTTCAAAGTGACCAATTTGTTGATCACGTGCACGGCACATGGGAAATTAACGACATTTCTAACGATTTCCGTCAAAAATCCCTAGATTGATGAAAAAAAGATGTATTGAGCCCTGGTCTGCAGAAATAATTTGTTGGAGCCCTCCTTGGGGAACACTATGCTGAGTTCAGGCCCTAAACTACAATTAACCCTAAAAGTAAACTAATTAACTTTATAATACTAAATATCAATTCAATTTTATGCTTAGACTCATTGTACATTACCATAAATTGGAGTACTACTTTTAATAATATGGGTTGTTTATGCGTACAGCTTTCTGGAAAAAGGATGGGTGTAGTTAGTATTGAATTTAAGAAGTCTAAATCAATTTGGACTTCTCTCTTCTTCACCTCTCCGTATTCATTGCATACGCATTCTCCTTTCCAGTCGCGAAGTCCTCTCTTCTTCGTAGTCGTTCACGATTCTTCTTCTTCATCATGCCGTCTCCTCATTCTCATTCCATATCGGATACGAATCTGATTTTTAGTGGACAATTCGACTCTCTTTAAGAACCCTAAGTCTTCTCGAAGTCCAGATCGAACATGGGAATGAAAATATATCAGCGGCGACTCCATTCCCTGCAACGATCATAAGTATTAGACTTCAATTCAACATCTTCGACCTCAATTCAACATCTGATAGGCTGTTTCCTCGGGAACTCGAAGTCCAAATGAGATTCAAAGGGTTTCGACCAAAGAATAAAAGGTCAGTTTAAACCTTTACTCTTTAATTTCGTAAACGTACCGCGTTCCGGGACGCGCGTCCCGGGACGGGGAACTAGGGGGTAAGACGTTCCTGGTAACTATGGGCTTAACGCTCATGCTACTGATGGGACATGACCGTTATACTTAGACCTATGGAGTGGAAGGTGGATGAGACTTAACGAGATCTTTGGAATCCATCCAAAGATTGGCGGGTGCCTCAGAGATCTTCCAAGGGCTTGACGGATGCTTAGGTGATGCAACACAAGTTCCTGCGCATAAAGACGACAAGCAGACCAAGCGCCCGCCTGGGAGACTTCGAGCGACCGCCTGTAATTTGAGTGAATTCTCTGCCAAGTTCAGGCGCCCGCTCGCTGATCCGGCCAGTTTTTTTCCAGTTTTTGTTTTACGCTTAATTAAACACTTTAGGGTATTTTTGGTATTTTTGTTAGTTTTGTTTTTAGGAGTATAAAACCTATTTTAGGGTTTGTAAACTTTATTGATTGATTTTTTATTTAAGTACAAACTTTGTGGGGCTAAACCCTAGAAACCATTGTTGGTTTGTTTGAAGGTGGATTCCTTCGGAAGGTGGATTCCTTCGGAAGGTGTATTCCTTCGTTTAAATAAGAATCTCATCATCTTGGTGTTGTTCTTGTCAAACCCTAATTAGTGGATTCGAATTGGGTCAATTAAATCGTTGATTCGATTAATTGTTATCCGGTTACTTTTATTTTAATTCCGCTGCAAACCCTATACATCATTAGGGGACTATTCCTAAGGACTTAACAGGATCTTTGGGATCCATCCAAAGATTGGCGGGTGCCTCGGAGATCTTCCAAGGGCTTGGCGGATGCTTAGGGGACTATTCCTAAGGACTTGACTGGCCTTCCTAGGGGACTATTCCTAGGGATTTAACGGGAATCTTATCGGGGACCTAGGGGACCATGCCTAGGGATTTAACAGGAATATCAACGGGGACCTAGGGGACCATGCCTAGGGATGTAACGGGAATCTCAACGGGGACCTAGGGGACCATGCTTAGGGATTTAACGGGAATCTCAACGGGGACCTAGGGGACCATGCCTAGGGATTTAACAGGAATCTTGGAGGATAACGGGGATACGTCCAAAGACTTAATAAAATGACGCTTATTAACGCAAGAAAGCAATGTGTCAAAGACAAGAAGAAAAAACGGAGCAAATTCATGCAAGGTGCAATTAATTACCCACTCAAGTTTACTTGAAACGCATTTTTATTCCTAAATGGTTGAAAAAGATTTCTCTTCTTTTTCGCAACTACTCTAAACCCTGGATCAGTGGAGGCCATCACTACGTCTATAAGTGTAGACACCCCGCCTTGGACCTCTCACCCCGATTGAATACATAGTATTTTTATTTTACTTGTTTTTGTTAATTTCGGTTACTTCTGTTAAGTTCCTAACTGATTCCGTTAGTTTTGGACTAAAATGCATAACAGAATTAATTTTAGAGTCATTTCTGTCTTTCTGTCATTTTTACCCGCGGGAGCCTCCGACACTGTCAACGGGACGCGCGCGCCTCTCGCCCCAAAAGCGGGACTCGCGCGCTTCCCATTATGGCAGTTACAGATTGCAGCCTTTTCCCTCCCTTTTCTTGATCACAAACACTCCCATTTTCATCCACATTCATCCCCCCTTATTTCATAACTCTCAATCCCACATTCTAAGCCTTTTCTTTAAAACAAAATATTTCTTTTTTATTTTATTTGATTTTCTTTTATTTCTTTCATTTATTATTTTATTTTTGGTCAATTCCATTTCACATGGATGATCATCTTTTCCCTCCAACCTTTCCCTCTCCTTTTTACCTATAAAAAGCACCTTCTTCTACTTTAGAAAAGTAGCAAGACCCGCGTAAGCGGGGCGGAATGGGTGTTTAAGTACTTCCCACTCCGTCACCTAACCCCCGAACCCTTTTCTTCCTGAATCTCTGGTTTTCGTACATAAAAAATTGGCTTTTCTTAGGTTTTCTCGCGTTCCTCTAAAACGTGGGTGGCGACTCTAAAATCAATAAGACATCCTTGGATAATTCACCGCTCTAGCCAAGTGGGGTTTTCCCGGGGTATCTACAGTGGCGACTCCGTTGGGGAGATAGAGGGTTAAACTTGCGTTTTCATTTTTGGGTGTTCTTATTTCTATTTTCTGGGCATTCTGGTAAAAAAGGGTGGCAAGCGCACGCCTCTGGCCTTCTTGGCCTCAAGCGCGCGCGTCCGACCCCTTCTACCAGAATCGCCCACCTCTCATTTTGTTCTTCGAATTTCATGTTTCTGCGCTAACAGTTTCTGCAGGGGAAAGTTACATGATTTGGGACTAGGGCAATCCCCTGAGTCCACAGTTTCTGACATTCTGACAGGTACCCCAGATGCGCGCGCCTCCAATCTCATGGCGCACTGCGTGCGCTTCCCATATCAACGCTCTGAGGCGCGCGCTTCTGGGTAAATTCCCAGAACATCATTCAGTTCCCAGAACAGAAGCAGTGCACAGAAACAGAACAGAATGACAGTGTGGGCACTGAGCCTGCATATGAACAATTTTACTTTTTGTTTATTTTTATCGGTCACACGGGTGATTCGAGAGTTGTAATTATGTTCTTATTGCTTTTATTTTCTTTTGAATTTTTTTTAATATATTTTGTCACTTGTTAGACCTCACACTATGCGCACAATTCCAATCAATTGCTCACAATCGAGTCGCACAAGTTTAACCCCAAACCCGCCGAGGCCCGTCCTAGGAAGTTTCAAGCTCCACTCGACCTTGAATCTTCCGAAGCGGTAAACCTCAGCCCGTGGCGTAGTTCACGACTACATGCCGGGGGTGACCTTTAAGCCTCTCTTTAGCCGAGCACAAGCCACACAATTCTTAGTTTAGGTTCTAACACTCCGTGACCAAGTCGGTTTTCATGTACCGAGATTTCCCTAAACTAATGTCATCAAATCATACATGCCGTTTCCAAGAGAAACAAACGGTTGTCATGGACGAAATAAAAATCTTTCCCCAAAGTGGTTATTATGGACGAAAGTAAAAAATCCGTCCCCGCATGTATGCTTTATGACATTAATTTTGTTTAATCCCGTCACATGTAGGTATCACAAGCGTGGTGGAATCCGATGAGTATATAGGACCGCGAGATGGTCTATATACTAGTGTGACGATTCCACTATTTTTCTAGAAACCCCAAAAAAGACTATGTCCTTCCGACTTATAAAAAAAAAGAGTCATTTTCCTTATGTGGTTTGAGTCTTTTCTCGTGTTCGTGGGTTAAATCATTTGATTCAAAAGGTATTTGTGGGGCCAACCTAAGATCAACCGTGTTCTCTCCATAGGTCCAATGGCTTCAAGCAGCAACAACAACAAGGGTGAGAATACTTCCGTTTCCAACGAAAGGCTCTTCAACATAATAAGAGACATGGGGGAACAAATGGATAGACTTGTCGAGGAGGCCCACCGCAAGGATGATTTATGGGAATCCCGTCTTGATCTCGAGAGGAGAATTCATAAGGAAGAAGTGTCCGAACTTAAGGCCCATTTACGAGAGTTCACCGACAACAAGGCAAAGGTCAACGGTAAGGCATGTTCAAGTGGCTCGCCTCTCAAAAGTCACAAAGGTTCTACCAATGACCGTGTCTACACTCCCCTCTAAGGTATGGCCGTCACCAAGGCCTATGAAGATCTCAAAGCAAAGGGACAAATTTCTCCTCTCCAAGGGTACAAGCAACCACAACCATTGCATCGCAACCATGCCCACACAAGTGGTGTGACTATCACCTATGCAGAAGTTACCTCACCGAGGATTGCTTTTCCATCCGCAACATCATCCAAGACTTGATTGACAATGGTGAATTTACCTTGGGTGAAGAACAACAGTTAAAGAGTGAGATCATGCAAGAACTCATCAAGGAAGGGGCTCAGATTTGAAATGGGGCTTCAACAAGGGATCATGCCACAAGGCCGACGACAACAATCTCCGTTTCTCTTTCTCTACCTAGTAGTAGGAATAAAAAAAAAAAGGAGTCAAAAGTCCTCTTAAGTGTGCATTAATGTTTTCTCTCGTCCTATGTTAAATGTTCAAGTCCATTGAGTTATCAAATAAAAGTCGTTCTTGTCCTCATACACTCTTCCAAGTTGTTCAATTTAAATCTTGGCAAAATGATGAAAAGATGTCAAAACACGTTTTAGAACGAAGGCTATCACTTGAACGCCTAGAGGCTAAACATCGACGACGACATCAACGACGAAGACAAAGCCAAGACATCAAGGAGCAACAACCACGGAGAAATCAAGCAAAGTTTTCAAAAGGGGGATTAAAAAAAAAAAAAAAAAAGCTCGCTAGGTTGAAATCCTCAAATCAACATTGGCAAAAGTTAGAGCACAAAAAAAAAAAAAAAAAAAAAACCCCTCAATCAAAGAAGTACAAGATCAACATCATTCCACCGATGAATGACGAAGCAACAACCACCTCGATGAATGGAGCATCCACAAGAACTACGGTGACCTGATCCTCTACACTGGAGGAACGTAGGCAACCTTCGGGTCCGGTCTCATGCAAGAAAGAAGATATGTTTAGCCCTAGCGCGTTATGGTGATCGGCCTTCCTCTCGAACTTGTCATGACATCTTTGTACGATTCATTTGCCAATGAATTAATCACCAAAAGATTGAACAACTTTCTTAGATTTGGAATCGCTATCTGTTCCTTGTCGAGTCTAGGGGTTTCTCTTCTTTTTGCGATACTCCCAGTTTCTTGCAATCAAACTGGGGCTTTCTTTCTCTTCTCTCTTAATGACTTACTTGCCTTCGTGAGTCATTCAAAAAATATACATACATGAAGTCAATACTAGGGACACTTCCATAGTCGAGTCAATGTCACTCATCTTTT
Organism: Campanula takesimana; assembly: GCA_026119855.1. Classification (NCBI taxonomy): domain Eukaryota; kingdom Viridiplantae; phylum Streptophyta; class Magnoliopsida; order Asterales; family Campanulaceae; genus Campanula; species Campanula takesimana. Next base: position 415,536 of record JAOWBW010000994.1, read on the forward strand.
GTGACAAGAGGTCTTCACCGCAAAATCACATGTCTCTCATCCTCCGCTAGAGTCAATGCACATTTCCTCATTAATCGAGTCAAACTGGAGACGCAAAAGAGATGCCCGCTAGATTGAAAACCCGAAAGGGCGGTCTATGTAAAAAACATGGTGCGTCATAAAAAAATGAGAGAGTGAGAGAGAGAAGGGAAAGAGAAATGGAGATCTCCGGCCTCTAAAGAAGACAACTGCACAAGTTCTACATTGGGTCTCCTCAGCAAGTCAATCCCCACCGAGCCAACTTTGGAATAGCAAAAGGCTTGACGAGATATGGCACCATCAAAGGTCATTTTGGGTTATTGAAAGATTGTTCTTGCAATGTGCATCTTTGGGCTCATGTGAAAGAAAGCCCGTGGTAACCAAGATCCGTCCGAGAACGAGCCTATCATTGAAGGGGTACGAGGTTGCACAAAATAATCCCCAGCTAGTCAGTTGGTTTGGGCAGCGAGCAACAACATGTAATTCAAGCTTCTACAAGCATTTCCCTCTAAAGTATGCCGAAAGACTCCCGAGAATTGAGTAGCTCTTACCATGTCCCCTTGTGTTTGTTCCCCCACATGAGGATGAGTCTCTTGTTTTGATCAACAAGTGATGACGCCCTAGGGGCTATGTGAGTCGAGAAATAAAACTTCTCTTGCTTCATTTGACAGTTAATGAGCCCTAGGGCTACGCTCAAGAAAGATGTGTGAGACTATCCTCAAAGTCTCTCAAAAGGAATGTTGAGAAGCACCTTCTTGTCATGTATGATTATACTTGTTCCCCCGATCAAAGATAGGCCCTTCTCGTTCCACTCCTAATCAATGGTGCCACTCTAGGGGGTACGATCAAGTTTTAAAGGCTCCCTCGGCAAGACGAAATTCACTTCAGTGTCCCCGGCGGAGTCATGTGCAACGTTGGAAGCTTCCTCAATTCGGCACCGAAGGTCTCAAGGGGCTTCGCAATCTACAATCTTTTGGGCTACGGCATTACAGTGATACAAGAAAAGAGCAATATTGGGGCTTCGCAACCGACAGTATTTTGGGACAACAATGCTCAAGCAATGCAAGGTGGAAAAGTCTCATATGAAAGGGATCAAACTTCAATGGTCCCTCAACACTTCCAGTCAAAAGGCCTCTTGGTTTTAAAACAAGGCTCCGATGATATGAATGAATTTGATGATTCTTGTTAGAACTCATAGCGAGATTATGAAGGAAGTCTTAGAGAAAAGGAAAAAGATTCAATATGCTAGACTCACCTGGCTGAGTTATAGCGGGCAATGCCAATATGTTAACTCTATAAGCAGAGTTACGGCTAATCCCAATGTTTCTGCAATACAGCACCCCCTTCTCCAAGATCAAAAGCACAGGCTGCATCCGAAGATCCACCGTCAGTTCAACTCAAGAAGACTCAAGCAAACATACCGCTCGAGACTTTATCACACCACGACCTTATCATCAGCAACAACATCACCATCTCCCACGAGACATTTCCCAAAGACCCTACTGCATTCTCAACATGGACCCTCCGCCACTTGGGTACCAACCACAAAAAAAAGGCCATTCATCTCCAAACAAGAGGAATATCACTTTCATGAGTTCTACCCAATGGTGCATCTACTCTCAATACAATGCCAAGATAAGTTGGAGCTTCACACCGAAAGGTCTTCACATCCCGCCATCTACAAGCTCGCAAACAAAAAGCCCACGACACTTGGGGCTTAGTAATCTCTCGAAGCTTGGTATCAATGATCTTCTCTTGGAGCTTGCTCACGTCAACAGCAAAAGGCGATTTATTTGAAAAGGTCAAGAGTCGATTCATCTTGGGGCTATGCAAGTCTCTCATAGTTTGGCATCAAAGGCATTATAGGGGCTTAACAATCAGAAACCCCTTATCTCGGCATCAAATGTCTTTTGGAGCCCCATAACTGACACATCTCTTGGGGCTAGAAATCACTTTTCGTTGCGCACAACGGCAACGACGACAGAATTCAAGCAAGGCAATCCGGACTTCGGTCGAACATGACTTGATCTTGGGTTGGCATTACAAACACACAATGGTCAAAATGGTTCACCCATGAACTAAAAAAAAAATAATAAATCTTTTTCTCACATGTGTGCATACTCTTTTCCTTATTATTATTTTTTTTTAAAAAAGATTTTTTCTTTTTCTTTTTCCTTGTCCCCTTACTTGCGCAAAAGTATGTGTTTCATTTTTTTTTATCCTAGCATTCCTCCCCAACACTCTCCATCATCCTTGAACTACGCTGTCTGATTCTCATACGTAGGCAGCCTTTTGGCACGACCAACCCATCACCCAGAATACCATCTCCCCGACACTCCATCAAAGGCAAAAACAATTCATCATCACCAACATCATCATTCTCCATCCAAAGCATGGACATTCTTCATCAAAAGCATCAAGGCATCCACCACCACAACACTAATCCATCCAACGGCAATGGTAAGTGAAGGTATGAATACATCCGAGGCTTTCCTCAAATCACACCGCACACAAAATCACTTTCTCCATTCTTACAAAAATTCTCTCTCATGCAAAACTGCCTTCAAATCACATCACACCACAAGCACAATTTCTCTCATAACTACCATTTCACATCTCATACATGTCACAAGCACATATACCTGCAAAGCACACACTTAACAGGTACCACCACAAGGTCAACAACATCTGCAACTCAAGGCACTTCATCCCCAGCAGAAAGTGATCCGCCGTCAACTACGCATGCATCCCCCAGAGTCAAACAATTACAGTTCAATGACAACAACTCGGTCCATGGTGAGCCGCAAAATTACTACCTTTCCATCAAGCAACACAACAATATCACATATAGGCAGACGGAGCCTCGGTTCCTGCCAACCGCAAACGGATCCCGTATCAGCAAACGGATCCCGCTTCAGCAAACGGATCCCGCATCAGCAAACGGATCCCGCATCAGCAAACGGATCCCGCATCAGCAAACGGATCCCGCATCAGCAAACGGATCCCGCTTCAGCAAACGGATCCCGCATCAGCAAACGGATCCCACATCAGCAAACGGATTATGCTTCAGCAAACGGATCCCGCTTCAACAAACGGATCCTGCTTCAGCAAACGGATCCCGCTTCAGCAAACGGATCCCGCGTCAGCAAACGGATCCCGCCATCAGCAAACGGATCCCGCTTCAGCAAACGGATCCCGCTTCAGCAAAACGGATCCCGCCATATCCTTTCTATATCAATAAAGCCACTCACACAGAGAGCGCACCCCTATCCTTCGCAAATTTCAAATTCATGTTTTATCGAGTCTTTGTTTTCTCTTGTCGATGTCCTCGGCGGTTGTCTTTCTTTCGTCGACGCGTTTTGCTTTGCAATCCACGTCGCCTAGGGGCTCTGTAGACACCCCGTCTTGGAACTCTCACCCCGATTGCGTACATAGTATTTTTATTTTACTTGTTTTTGTTAATTTCTGTTACTTCCGTTAAGTTCCTAACTGATTCCGTTAGTTTTGAACTAAACTGCATAACAGAATTAATTTTAGAGTCATTTCTGTCTTTCTGTCATTTTTACCTGCGGGCGTCTCCGACACTGGCAACGGGACACGCGTGCCTCTCGCTCCAAAATGGGACTCGCGCGCTTCCCATTATGGCAGTTACGGATTGCAGCCTTTTCCCTCCCTTTTCTTGATCACAAACACTCCCTTTTTAATCCACATTCATCCCCCCTTATTTCATAACTCCCAATCGCACATTCTAAGCCTTTTCTTTAAAACAAAATATTTCCTTTTTATTTTATTTGATTTTCTTTTATTTCTTTCATTTATTATTTTATTTATCTTATTTTTGATTGGTCAATTCCATTTCACATGGATGATCATCTTTTCCCTCCAACCTTTCCCTCTCCTTTTTACCTATAAAAACCACCTTCTTCTACCTTAGAAAATACCTTTTTTTTTTTACTTGAAATCTCTACACAAATACACTATACACAATTCTCTCAAGAATTCTCTTTACAAGAGTTCTCCCAACAAGAGTTTAACTCAACAAAACTCTACACAAATTGTTCTACAACAATTGCCTTACAACAACACCATTTTCAAGTCCAAGTGTGAAGCCCACTTTTTAAAGGTATTTTATTCTTCTTCTCTTATTTTCACATGTCTTGGTAATGTATGCAATCCCCATCAATGGGACATGACCAAATGACCACTTTACTACATTAAAGTTGGTTAAGGTTATCTCCCTACATTTCAATCTCTACTTTAATCTCCCCATTTCATTATTAATGTAATTGTTAGGATAATTCAACATGTAATCTTTAGCATAAATTAAATCAATAAAATCATTTAGCTTTTTATTTCCCCTTTCTTTTCATTTTAATTGTTAGCACTTTTTATTGAAGGACATTTAGCATTAGAACACCAAAAGTAGCAAGACCCGCGTAAGCGGGGCGGAGTGGGTGTTTAAGTACTTCCCACTCCGTCACCTAACCCCCGAACCCTTCTCTTCCCGAATCTCTGGTTTTCGTACATAAAAAATTGGCTTTTCTTAGGTTTTCTCGCGTTCCTCTAAAACGTGGGTGGCGACTCTAAAATCAATTAGACATCCTAGGATAATACACCGCTCTAGCCAAGTGGGGTTTTCCCGGGGTATCTAGAATAAGCCCCTCGTTTTTCACCTGTATTGCACAACCCCAAGGACGAACTATCCTGGGCGAGGGTCCTATAGGGCACGCGGCTTCCACCGACCAAAAGAACCAAACCTAGAGTCTAGTGTGTCACAAAGTTCCAATGCGCGATTGAGGTCAAGATTGACTTAACGCTTCAACGAAATTCCGGCATGACCTCAGTTTAATAAGGGATCTCGGACCTTAACCCTGGGCTTAAGGATGATTAGGACGGGCCAAATAATAGAACTTAACGAAACGGTGTCACCCTATCGCTAATACTTGACTTTGGTTAATTATGGCTGGCATTAATGCATAAGTCAAGGACCGGGTCAAAGATGACCTTGGTCACACTTTCTTTCACAAGGAGTCTTGAGCTTGGGCGTTAAATTGGCCATAATTAACGTTTGGACATGTAATAGGGACGTGATGACGTGAGCTAGACCAAAAACCAACCATGGTCATGGTATTTGTGTGTTACGGACAATGTGTGGTTGACTCGTCTCGGAAGGGGAGGTGGAATGGACCCGTGCGCGCGAGAAGGGCACAAGAGAACCAATCAAGCTGCATCGTAGCATCCATCCCGAGTTTTGAGGGTTTTTGAGACATGCACAAGGTTGAGTGCGCGTACTGTGAAGTCTTCCACGTTTCCTTTCGAGTTAAAATAGGAATTTTCGGTTCGTTTGAACAAGAGCATAGACAAGATAAGAACAAGTAACTTTCACAAGTAATCAAACAAAGATATGAACAAGTAAGGATCTTGAAAAATCAAATTTTGTACATGAAAAAGGTTGTGCACAATCAAAGGTTTTGAAAACCAAAATTTTATGTCCAAAATTTGTGCGTAACCAAGCTTTGGAAAACAAGTTTCGGTTCAAGAAAACAAAGGCATATGTGCACGAATAAAGGCTGTAAATTGGAACTTGGACAAGCAGACGCAAGGGACCGTCAGAATGTTTCTGCCCTGCAAAAAAAATGTTAATTTGAAACATTCTGTGGGCCCGGGCAAACCAGCCGTACGGCTAGTAGAGGAGTCCCATTTTTTTTTTTTGCAATTTTCCAGTTTCTGATCCATCAAGCCCCAGTTTATTGCTTTTTCAGAACAATCTCATTTCCAAAAATCAAAACAGAAACACAAAAAACACAAAAGATATGCACAAAGACAACAAACGGGGACGGGAGTTTGACCCACACAAAAGTGTCCCCAAAGCTTCTAAAAAGAAGTTTGAAAACACCTTATTCCCCAGCGGAGTCGCCACTGTAAGGTACCCGCGGGAAAAAACGAATGGTTTTCCCCTCGAGAAGACAAACACGTAACTTTTATGTTCAAGAAAACGGAGTCGCCACATTAATTTAATTTTAAACCCAAATTTAACAGAAAAGGTTAGAGAAAGTGAGTTCGGAGGTCAAGTTACGTCTTGGGAAAAAAAAATCATCGTTCACCCAATCCGCCTTGGAAAACCGAGTCTCCCTAGTTTGTTGACAAAAGATGTGCAAGTGTGTGTATTTTAAAAATGGGAGAAACTAACTTAACAAAAAACAGTTTAAGATTTAACGAAAATTGGTTTATTTGCAAAGCTTTTTAACAGAATGGGGAAAACTTGGAAAAAACAATTCCCTGGAAAAACCATCTGTACGGTTGAGGATGGTTGTCTTGGGAATTTTTACAGACTTATCAGAAAGCGGTCCAGTTCAGGCAGAAACAGAGCATCCTGTTGAAACTAGATTGAATGTTATCTTTTTCAGTTTATTTTGTGGTACCAAAACATGCATAACAACATCCCTATGCCTTTAACCATTAATTAGACACCAAAACACAAGGTTTTTGGGCATGATCAAGGCAATAATTGGGGAAATAACCACAAGGTTGATGAACTTGGCTTTGAGCCAAAATAGCCATTTGAATGGTTAAAGATTGAGACTTTAACCTCCCAAATGATTGATTCATCAAATAAATGCCATGAGGCATCAAAAATTAACTTTTGGATGGATAAAGATTGAGTCTTTATCGTCCAAAGGGACATTATTAAGGATTAAAGTAAAGACATAAAATTAAATGACATAAATATAGATTGACATGAAATTAAATGACATAAAGTAAATGACATAAAAGTAAATTGCCTTAATCATAACAAGCCTTGATCATCTTTGATTTTAACCCTTGTTCATACACAAAATATGAGGGCACCATGAATCATTTCAAAGGCTTGGTTCCAATTTATAAGATTTGCATGAAATGTAAAGACATATAAGTAAGATGATCAACAAAGCAAGTAAATAATGGTGTAACAAGGTAAGTAAAAGGGTGAAGAGAAGATGGGGGAGAAGGAGGCCTCACCAATATTGATTCTAGCATATCTTCCTCTTTTTCACTCAATTTGATAATGTTTTGTGTTTCATGCTCTCAATTCAGCAGAGTTTATGCTCTCAAACTAATATTTCTCCCCCCTGAAATGATTAGCAAGGGCACAATTTATAGGGACTGCAGTCACCCAAACCAGCCGTATGGCTAAGCCCTTCTAGTGCCCAAACCATTCGTACGACTCAGCCTGGCGAGTTTCTGGATTTTTCTAAGTTTAATTCCAGAACAGTCCTAAGGTTCCTGGTTTATCATAGTGAGGTCCTAGCCTATCAGTTTATCCCTGAATGGTGCTAAGAATTCCTCTAAGTTGGTTTAAGTTCAGATTGGGGTACTTACAGGACCGCACACCCCACCATGGACTTCTTTCATGAGCTCTCTCGCCTTTTCTGTGCTTATACATCTTAGGAGGAGGCCCTGGTGGCGTTTCTTATATAAGATGTCTCCTAAGATGACATAGTGAGACCGTTTGAGAGCAGTCATACCTTTGGCCTTAATTCCATTCGTGTATTCGCCCTTTTCATTCATGAAGAAAGCTTCCCCTTCTTTGAGGAACCGGTAGATCTGGTTGTACCATGGTTCTTCTACCTTTTCTGGGATTTTGTCGATCTCACAACAGTAGGCTGGATTTTCTTTTTTGGCAACTTTGAAGGGTTTTATTGACTTTCCTTCGGGAATTTCTACCAAGGAGGCCAAGGTGGCCAATGCGTCCGCAAATTGGTTCCGATCTCTCGGTAAGTAATGGAAGCTAACTTCTTTAAATTGGGCCATGAGTTCCTCCATGTGGGTATGGTATTTTTGCAACCCCGGGTCCAACGTCTTCCATTTATTGGACACTTGGTTGATGATCAAGGCTGATTCCCCATATACTTCCAACTTTTACGTTCCTTTCAAGGGCGGCTTCCAACCCAGCCGTGCATGCTTCGTATTCGGTGGCATTATTAGTAACATCAAAGTTCAATTTGATGGCGATGAGTGTGTAATCGTCCTTAGGATCAACCAAGAGCATACCAATATCGTTCCCCCTTTTGTTTGCGGCACCATCAAAGAACAATTGCCATTTGTTTTCGCCTTCGAGAGCGAAAATTCCTTCGTCGGGGAATTGTGGTTCGGGTTCCTTTTCTTCATTACTTGGGAATTCTGCCAAGTGTTTGGCCATAACACTCCCTTTGATTGCTTTCCTCGTCACATAGCTAATATCATATTCTGCTAGGAAGAAGGACCATTTGGCAAGTCTCATTGATAATGACGGCTTTTCCAACAAGAACTTGATGGGATCTATCCTGGAGATGAGCTTTATTGAGTGCGAATGCATGTAGTGCTTTAGATTCCTTACGACCCATACCAACCCGGCACATGTCTTTTAAATAGAGGAGTAGTTGAGCTCGCTCCCTTGCAACTTTTGACTCATAAAGTATAGCAGGAGAGGCTTATCTTTGTGCGGAAGGCAAAGGATCGGTGGATGGGTAAGGTAGGATTTTATTTCCCCAAAATCCCTTTGGCAATCATCATGCCATTCGACCTCGGCGTTATTTCTTAACAACTTAAAGATGGGCTCACATATGGGGGTGTGTTGGTTTATGAAACGGCTGATGTATTGCAACCGTCCCATAAAAGCTTTCACCTTTGTTTGGGTGCGGGGTGGCCTCATCTCCATAATTGCCTTAATATTTTAGGGGTCAACCTCAATGCCACGTTCGGTAACCATATATCCCAGAACTTTTCCACAGGAGACTCCAAAAGTGCACTTGGCGGGGTTGAGTCTTATTGAGTGCTTCCTTAGCCTGTCGAAGAACTTCCTCAAGTTGATCAAATGCTGTCCATCGGTACCCTTGGAATGGATGATCATGTCATCAACATATACCTCTATCTCTTTATGGATCATGTCATGGAAGAGTGCGGTAGCGGCCTTTTGGTAGGTAGCCCTGGTATTTCTTAACTCGAAAGGCATCACAGTGTAACAGAAGGTCCCCCATGGGGTGGTGAAGGCGGTTTTTTCTTGGTCTTCCTCGGCCATCTTAATCTGATTGTATCCAGCAAAACCATCCACAAAGGACTTGACCTCAAAGCTAGAGGTTGTGTCCACAAGCATATCGATGTTTGGGAGATGGAAATCATCCTTATGGCTTACTTTGTTAAGGTCTCTAAAGTCAACACAACATCGGACCTTCCCATTGGCCTTTGTGACCATTACTATGTTGGAGAGCCATGAAGGATATTCTATCACCCTTATGAATCCGACTCGGAGTAACTTCTCAATCTCTTCTTTGACCTGTAAGGACCATTCCGGTTTGATACTCCGGAGCTTTTGCTTAACTGGTTTCACCCCGGGGTTTATGGGAATTATATGTTCCACAATGGAAGCGTCCAACCCTAGCATATCCTTATAAGACCAAGCAAACACGTCCACGTATTCCTTGAGTAATCGAATCAAAGCTTTCCTCTCGGCCCCTTTGAAGTAGCTACCAATTTGTGTCTCTTTCGGTTCATCCGTAGTTCCCAAATTCACCTTAGTCAAACCTTCTTCGGCAGCTTGGACACGGTTTTTCTCTCGATCAATAACCTGCTTTAAAGGTTTTTTAATGAATTGCTCATTTAGTGTGTCTGCGATATTAGGTGATTCATCATTAACCGTTTTTAAATTATTAGTTAATTTGTCATCTAATAAATTTGCAATGAGGGGATATTCGGAAAGGTCTATCATTTCATTCAAATCGAAAGGGAATACAACATTGGCTACAAGCTCATAATCCTCAGGCATGAGGCCCTCGGAGGAAGAGAAAGGCTCAAATTCGAATACAAGGGATTGGGGGGACTCGACTGTATTGGGCCCTATGACATTCGACTCTAGGGGATGGGAAACCAATCCAAGCTTTGTGGCCATCTCTTCTTTGCTAGCCATCGGTCCGGAGAGTGTTACCCAATTCTTTAGGGGCATATTTGGTCCAACCAGAGTGCGGAGATTGAAGGGCTCATGGGACTCATCCTCGAGCGTAGCAACCATTGCATCCACGAAGTTGATCAAGTCTGGGACAACCATTTCTTCCCCAAACATCCTTTGCATTGCCACACCATTCCATTCATCTTCCACTGCTTCCTTATCAACACTTCTAGGGATCACCTCCTCAAACTCGGATTCGCCAACCTTACCCCCAAATGGGTTTTTCTTTTCTGGCAACTCCGTCAATTGTGGATTCTCCCACAGTCAAGATCTCAAATTGTTTCACAATCTCGGGGACCCTTTTGAAGACATACTCGTTTTTCATTGTAGTCTCGGTGGGACTGGGCATCTTAGGCAATTTGAGGAATGTCCTCCTTATGGGATTGGCGGTTATTCCCCAGAACCTTTTAAGATCCTCTTGTAGCTTGTCCCAGTTGGTGATCATTGACGGCCTCTTTGCATCTGGGGCCTCAGTTTTGACTCCTCCCTTCACAAATTAACGGCTCATGTCAAAGGTATAAGGGTGGAGATTAGGAGCCTTATAAGGGATCCCTCTAGCCTTGGCTTGGCTTTTCTTTCGATCCACTTCTTTATCCATTCTCGCATCCTCGGGAGTCGGTTTGTATCCCAAGCCATGGAGCGTCTTTTGCTCTTTGATCTCAATGACCTTATGGGTACCTTGGAGCTTTCTCCTAAGACCAAACCTCGGAAGGTAGTGCATTAGGCGCATCATTTTCATGGTGGGAGGGATCTTATCCTTTGTGAACGTGAGGTCCACACAATAACCTTGGGTTTTAGGCGGTATCTCTGTGAAGCCGGTCAAGGTCATGAAATTATCCTCGTGTTTTATTTCTAGCACAGGTATTCCATTGGTGTTGGTCCCCTCGGTAGTGACACTGTCCCCATAGATGATTGTGAGGTTGTTCCCTTGCACATACTTCACACATTGGTGGAGGGTAGAAGCTACTCCATTGATCTTATAGAGCCAATGGCGGCCCAGCAAGGCGGTGAAAGAGATGGGAATGTCAAGCACTTGAAAATACGTGGGCATCATTTGATTTCCAAACCAAAGATTCAAGGTGACTACCCCCAAGATGGACCGGGCGGTGGAGTCATAGGCTTTGACCGTGATTGTAGAAGGCCTCAAGTTGGCGGCTTTAAGGCCGAGTAGATCCATCATTTTAGCCGGGAGAACATTCATGGTGGAATCATTGTCAACCAAAACTCGGGGAAGGCGACGCTCATCCAATTGGACCGTAATGTATAGGGCCTCATTGTGGTTAGCTCCAAAATTTGGTAAATCCAAGTCCGTGAAGGTGATGACATTCCCGCATTGAACACTCCCAATCATTTGCACGGCTTCGTCGGGAGTAGCCGTGGTGGGTACCATGGTTTGGGCCAAACATTCTTCCAATTTGAGTTTATGGGGATAAGACGAAGTGAGCAGAGACCACAAGGAGATGTTGGCTTGGGTTATTTTGAGTTGGGTAAGAACGGGATCTTCTTTCTCGAGGTCTTTGATTTCCGTTTCCTTAACGTAGGAAGGAGGTATGCTACGGTGCTCCGGTGGTGGGGGCTTCTTGGGATTTTCCGTGTGCATTTTCCCGGAGCGGGTTAACACACTTACTTCTATGGGATCACAAACTTCCCCCAACTCTTCTGTGGGTAGTGGCGGACTCTTGGTGTCATAAGGCCATGCCTCTTTTCTTAACTCATTTACCGTGACCCTTCCTTTTGAGGGATAGACGGATCTACGGATTTCCTCAAGGGTGGGCACATTTGTTTTCCGTGACACCTACAGCCTCACGGAGCTTTTCCATGGTCAACATGCAACAAAAATGACTTGGGAACACCAACTCTTCATTATCAATTTCCAATGGTGGGGATAGCGGTTGTAAGGATAGGAAATCCTCCATTATGGGAAAGTCGTCTTCCATCAGGGATCCTCATCACCATCACTTGCGCAAAGGACCCAAAGCTCTTTGCGAGGCATAGAACAAATTGTTCCTCTCATTTGGGCAAGATGCCTTTCGTAATTGGAGGTTCCCGGGATTTTTGCCACCTCGAATCCATCTTCCTCTTTCTCCTTATAGTGACCACACACCCTCTTAATCAACATTTCCCCGGTTGGTGAGCTACTCGGTTCCGTGATATGGAAATGCTCATTGGAAGAAGGGCTACAACACTCCTTTGGACCATTATTTCGTTCTTCTAAGTCATTCATAATAGCCTTCTTCATTTCTTCCATGCACTCCTCATACGTCAATTTGTCCTCGGTGAGCTTAATCATGATTAACTCGTTGGCATTCGGGTAAGAGACCCTTGCACTTAACACATTGGCCATCATGCAATCCGGCGGGTATTTCATTTTTCCTTCTTGAATACAAGCCCATAAGATATCCTTCCACCTCTCCCCAATTTCCATTGTCGGGGTGTTGAATTCAAGGAAAGTTATTGGCGTTGGCTTTTCATCCTCGATCATGTTCATATCACATTGACCAAATTCAATCATATTTATGGCATTGTTGTTGGGGAACGGGTTGTTGACCACGTTTGGACCTCAGGGGTGTTTGAGTTTTCCCTTCTCAATCAAGTCTAAGATGATGCGTTTCACAATGGTGCAGTCGTCGGTATTATGCCCATGGTAATTGTGGAAGGCACACCTTTTGTTAACATCAAGATACCTCTCAGGATTTTTGGGTTGGAAGTTAACGAGGGGCTTTGCGAGGCCTTGCTTAACTGATGAAGAAAATCTCCCTCTAATTAAATTACCTAGCAAGTGTACTAGTTACCGATGTAGTAGTATGCACAAGCAAGGGTCGTATCCACAGAGACTTGAAGGATTAACAAGAATGTAAATTAAAACTATAAAAATAAATAAAGGGGTTTTGGGTTTTTGTGATTTAATTATAATTAACTACTAAAGCAATAACTAAAACTAAACTAATAAAACAAATAAAAGCAAGATTAAAGAATAGATTCACGGATTGAGTTCACAAATACTTTCACTCTATGCTATACTTCAAAATAATAAGATCAATTTCTTTCTTGGGTTCGTTCACTTTATTAAGAATTGGGACGGTCCGGTCGCCGGATTGCAATTCTAATACTCTCTTTATGTTCTACTTTCCGCAAGGTCCGTTTCACATGCAAAGAGTTCATGAAGTACTTAAGAATATTTGAACCTAGATCCTTTTGACTTCCGCAAGGTCCTCAATTAGATCTAATTATTAAAATAGTGGTCAACGTATAATCGCCCACGCAAGTGAAGCAATATATACCCAATAATTCTAAAGCCAATTTATATCTTAACATATAATTGAAACTAAAGAATTAATTATGAAGAATATTTTAATGAACAAAAATTAATATCGAATGGAAGAATTAAATCCAAAGCATAGAGATCTAGTATTTGTTACTACCAATCCATGAATCTAAGAAATTAGCTACTCATAATAATAAAATCAAGAACAAAGAATAAATTAAAGAACATCAAAACCTGAATTAATTGATGAATCCTTGATTACAATCCTTGAATCTTGAATAAAAGTATGTACAAAGTATCTCTAATAAATTGGATGGAGTGTTATATTTATACTAGGGCTAAGGAGTTGTAAAAATATGAAAAACCCTAGGATTCCTTGTTGAAAAAGGATAAATAAAGTGCTGGTGGCCGAATTCCCCAAGAGCCCTTGGTATTTTTGGGTTTCCAGAAAAGCCCTCCGAAAATTCCCCAAAAGTCCTCCAGAAATTCCAGAAAAGGCCTCGAAATTTTGGAAATTACTAAAAAGCCCAACATATTTTGCATAATTCCTCAAAGGTCCCTGGAAAATTCCCCTATGGTCCTTGTATGGGCAGCCGCCCAGAATAGGAGTGGGCAGGCGCCCACTTGATCAGCCTCTTGGCACTTCGGAGCTCAAATGTGTGATTTGTACTTTTTACGCTTAAACTTTCGGAGGCCATAACTTCTTCATACGAACTCCGATTTGGACGTGTAAACTCTCGTTGGAAAGATCTTTTCGAGTACTATCCAATGGATTTGATTCCTCAGTGGGAACATCTATTTATCTTTATTTTCTGATCCGTTCTTTATCTTTCTTTTTCGCACTTTAACGTACAAGAATCCGTGCATTCTTTTGCTCCTTCCCTATACTCATAAATGCTCAAAAAACCATCAAAACACCCAAGGTTGAGCATCTAATAAGTCATAAAAGTATATCATTTGGATGGGTAAAAACACATCCATCAAATACCCCCAAACTTATCTTTTGCTCGTCCTCGAGTAAAACAAAACAAATATAAAACTATAAAACAAAAAAACTAAAAAAATAAAAACAATAAAAACAAATATTTTTGGGATGTTCTCAATACATATGGGAGTCATTAGCCAAAAGTCTCAGGGTCCCTCAGACAAGTGCCATTAAATTGGTACCATTGTAAAACATAATTGCAACACATACACACTACTAACTCGTTTGATTTTCCACCGCAGCATGATAGGATGAGTGAAGTGGTGATCAATGCGACCAAAATAAGATTAGTTTATAGGATCACTTTAGTTAATGCTATAAATTCACAAATGATGATGATGTTGCACGTTAACCCAATCAAGGACACTCATAATCATGTATACATAGTTGTCAACCCGGTTACCGATATTGAACGAAAATATGGCATAAAGTTTAAGCACAACAAACGTGCAAGGCTAGGTTCACGGTTAAAAATGAAGGTAAGGACATACGAAGTTAAGAAAGTGGACTAAGAAGTCTTCTACAATATGTATATCCTCACAGTATGTTAAAACTCTCCGCTCACCCAATTCTCACACTATCTCACCCCCAAACTTGAACTTTTATATAATTACATGGGGTGAGATATGATTCCCTATTTCTTGCAGCCTTTTCCAAATCATCACTTCAATACATTAAGGGGACAAGAATTTTCTCTCTCTTTTTTTTTTATTAATCTCATATAACTTCTCATAAGATGAAAGTGTGCTATTTACTTTTTTTTTTTTTTTTTTGCACACTACATTAAGCACACTATTTTTGTGCTTGCCCATTTCCTTTCATTACATACTCCCTTTTCATATATTTGGCCATACACCATAATTCCCCAATCATTCTCCCAATTTCTAACCATAAATTCCCATCATTCCCTAATCCACTTCTTTGTCAAGGTGGGTCTAACCTATTCTTAGTGCAAAAGGGTAGGAAATCGGGTATCAAAAGAAGGTGAACGGCGGTATTTAATGTGCCATTCTTTCATTCATTATTAAGCTCAAAAGGGTGTTCTAGCGATGATTTTATTTAGTGACTAGATAGACAAAATAAGGCCGACAAAAAGGGTTTAGAAAGAAATGCCAAAAATACCGAATAACCTATTGACTTGTTATTGACAACCATACAACAATGTTCTAAGGTCCCCGAACATACACCAAGTGATCCCATAAATTATTCTTAAGTTGATAACATGATCATGGAAAAAAAAATGTAAGTGAGAGGTGGTGCAATCATGCCTTTAGTAGTGTTAATGCAGTCCCAACTCTAGGTTAAACAATAGCACCCATAATGGCTAATAAAAAAAAACCCTCGGATCATCACTGACCATGGGCCAACATCCCCAAATATAAAGAGAACAATTTTTTTTAAAAAAGTTTACTATTTTTTTGGAGGGTGTCAACTATATACACTCCCCTATAAACCCACAAACTCTGAGAGATGCCTACCCCCAAACTCAAAACATGCTATGTCCTCATAGCATAAGGAACTAAAACATGCTTTGGGTTCAAAGGATGGCAAGACACAACAATACAATAAAATGAAAGCAAAATAAATGTTACCTAGTTGGGTTGCCTCCCAACAAGCGCATTTGGTTAAGGTCGTTAGCCCGACCGTTGCCCGGTTTGGATTTCACCTTTCTTCCTTTGGCCCACTTTGCATTCTCACAGGTCTTTATCTTCAGCTCGAGCCCCATGTATAATCCCCTTTTTCTTTTGTTGTTTAGCACCAAAGGGAATATTTTACGATTACATTGCTTGGGCTCCACTTGAGGCCCCTCACCACCTTTTTCATCATCACAAGATGGATGGGGTACCATGATGATGATTAAGTTTTCATTGCGATCACTAAGGGTAGTCTCATTCGCATCATGAACCTCCACACTATCCCTCTTCTCATCACCATATAAAGCAAACTCAAGCTCCTCAATGGCTATCTCATGCCATGTTTTCTCCACCGTTTTTGTTTCCTTCACATCCTCTGTACAACCACTCGCATCATCAAAAGAGGAACCATCTTTAGAGTTAACATTAGTTGCTGTTGACTTTATCGTGGGGATGCAGGCATGGTTGACTGTGGACCATTTTCTGCTGGGGATGAAGTGCTTTGAGTAGCGGATGCTGTTGACTTCATGGTGGTACCTGCTTTGTGTGTGCTTGGCAGGCATATGTGTTTGTGCAAGAAGATGCATGAAGTGTGAAATGAAGAGAGAAATTGTGCTCGTGGTGCAATGTGATTTGAAAGTAGTTTTGCATGAGAGAGAGGTAAAGTGATTCTGTGTGTGAAGTGATTTTTGAAAACGGAGATTGCTTGAGATGAATGATGTTCATACCTTCACTTACTATTGCCGCTTGATTGGGGATGGATTGCTGAAGGATGTTGATGCTTTTGCTGAAGAATGTCCATGCTTTGGATGGAGAATGATGATGTTGATGGTGATAAATTGTTCTTGCCTTTGATGGAGTGTTGGCGAGATGGTATTCTGGATGATAGGTTGGTCGTGCCAAAAGGCTGCCTACGTATCCCTTAAAAGGAATCAGACTAGCATAGTTCAAGGATGATGGAGAACGCTGGGGAAGAATGCTAGGAGCAAAGCAAAGTAAAGCATATACTTTTGCACATAGAAGGAGAAAAAGAAAAAGAAAAAGAAAAATCCTTTTTTTATTATTATTTATTTGAGATTAGAAGGGAAAGAATATGCACACATGTGAGAAAAAGACTCTTTTTTTTTCTTAGTTCGTGGGTGAACCATTTTAACCATTGTGTGTTTGTAAAGCCAACCCAAGATCAAGTCGTGTTCAATCGAAGTCTGGATTGCCTTGTTGAATTATGTCGTTGTTGCCGTGGTGTCCAACGAAATTGATGTCTAGCCCCAAGAGATTTGTCGATTATGGGGCTCCAAAAAGCATTTGATGCCGAGATAAGGGGTTGATGATTGTAAAGCCCCTTTTGATGCCAAACTTTTATGTGGCTTGCATAGCCCCAATATGAATCAACTCTTGACCCATTCAAATAAACTGTCTTTTGTTGTCGACGTGGGCAAGCCCCAAGAGAAGATCATTGATACCAAGCTTTGAGAGATTGCTAAGCCCCAAATGTCACGGGCTTGTAAAGTTTGTATATGGCGGGATGTGAAGATCTTTCGGTGTGAAGCCTTAAATTGGATTAGCTTTGTATTGAGAGCGGATGCCACATCAGGTAGGGATTTTGAAGGCGATCTCCTTCTTTCTCTTACTTGGAGGTGGATGACCCTTTTTGTGGTTGATACCCAAATGGCGGAAGGTCCATATTGAAAATGTAGTACGGTCTTCGGGAAAAGTTTCATGGGAGATGGTGATGTTGTTGCAGATGATAAGGTCTTGGTGTGATAAAGTCTCGAACAGTATGTTTGATCGAGTCTTCTTGACGGCGGATCTTTGGATGCAGCCTGTGCTTTTGATCTTGGAGAAGGGGGTGCTGTATTGCAGAAACATTGGGATTGGCCGTAACTCTGTCTCTAGAGTTAACATATTGGCATTGCCCGCCATAACTCAGCCGGGTGAGTCTAGCATATTGAATCTTTTTCCTTTTCTCTAAGACTTCCTTCAGAATCTCGCCGTGAGTTCTAACAAGAATCATCAAATTCATTCATATAATTGGAGCCTTCATTTAAAACCAAGAGGCCTTTTGACTGGAAGTGTTGGGGGACTATTGAAGTTTGATCCCTTTCATGGAGCCATAAGACTACTCCCAAATTGCATTGCTCGGGTACTACCGCCCAAAAGCTTGTTAATTGCGAAGCCCCAATATTACCCTTTGCTTGAATTACTGTAATGCCGTAGCCCAAAAGATTTGTAGATTGCGAAGCCCCTTGAGACCTTTCGGTATAAAGCTTCAAATGTTGCTGGGGACATTGAAGTGAATTGTTTCTTGCCGAGGGAGCCTTTAAGACTGGACCGTAGCCCCTAGAGTGCCATCATTGATTGCGAGAAAGGTCCATCCTTGATTGGGGAACGAGTACGGGCACACATGATAAGAGGGATTTTTGACATCCCTTTTGAGAGACTTTGAGGATAGTCTCACATATCTTTCTCGAGCATAGCCCCTAGGGCTTATTGATTGTCAAATGAAGCAAAAGAAGCCCTTGTTCTTGAGTCACATAGCCCCTAGGGCGTCACCATTTGTTGAGAAAAGCAAGAGTGACTCATCCTCATGCGAGGGAACAAACTTGAGAGGATATGGCAAGAGCTACTCCATTTCTCGGGAGCCTTTTGGCGTACTTTAGAAGCACATACTTGCAGAAGCTTTGAAAACTGAGACACATGTTGTTGCTGCCCAAGCCAATTGACTAGCTAGGGCTTATTTGTGCAACCTCGTGCCCTTTTATGATGGGCTCGTTCTCAGATGGGTCTTGGTTACCACGGGCCTTCTTTTCATGAACCCAAAAATGCACTGCTGGAGAATGATACCGATAACCCAAGACAACCTTTGATGGTGCCATATCTTGTCGAGCCTTTTGCAATTCCAAAGTTGGCTCGGTGGGGATTGACTTGCTGAGGAGACCCAATGTAGAACTTGTGCAGTTGTCTTCCTTAAAAGCTGGAGATATCCATTTCTCTTTCCCTTCTCTCTCTCACTCTCTCATTTTTTTTATGACGCACCCTGTTTTTTGCCTAGACCGCCCTTTCGGGTTTTCAATCTAGCGGGCATCTCTTTTGTGTCTTTTTTTTACTCGATTAATGAGGAATTGTGCATTGACTCTGGCTGAGGAGATAAGACATGTGATTTTTGTGGTGAAGACCTCTTGTCACTAAAGATGAGTGACATTGACTCGACTAGGGAAGTGTCCCTAGTATTGACTTCATGTATGTATATTTTTTTGAATGACTCACGAAGGCAAGTAAGTCATTAAGAGAGAAGAGAAGGAAAGCCCCAATTTGATTGCAAGAAATTGGGAGTATGCAGAAAGAATAGAAGCCCTAGACTCGACAATGAACGGAAAGTGATTCCAAATCTAGGAAAGTTGTTCAATATTGAGGTGATTAATTCATTGGCAAATGAATCGTACAAAGATGTCTTGACAAGTTCGAGATGAAGGCCGATCACCATAACGCGCTAGGGCTAAACATATCTTCTTTCTTGTATGAGACCGGACCCGAAGGTTGCCTACGTTCCTCCAGTGTAGAGGCTCAGGTCACCGTAGTTGTCGCGACCCCGAACCCGCGGGTCCGGAATACGCGAACTGGACGTCGACTTAAAACCAAAACTCTAAAATATAGAAGTTAAAAATTCCATTTTGAACCAAAAGATGATAACACAAGGTTTTACAAATCCAAGTTTAAATCAACAAAGTACATCTAACATAAGCTCCACAGCTTATACCCAAAAGAATAAAATATACAATTCTTAATGACGTCAATAATGGTAAAACTATCCCCAAAAGGTTATACATTTAAATAATGTAAACCGATCCATAACAACCTACCCCAAAATCTCAATCCTCTGGACGTCCTCCTCGATCCGCGAATCCTAATCCTTTTCCTCCTGGGGGGGGTTAAGGAAAAACAAAGATGGAAATAAACGGGGTGAGATAAAATCTCAGTAAGTTACTAATGCAACTACATGGCATGCTATAATGCAATAAGCAATAAACAATGATAAATATCACATAGCATGTAACAATTAACAGTCAACTGATAGCAGCGGAAAGTAAACACATAACAAAGGATATTAGCCAAGGTTTCCCAACAGAAAGAACCAAATAAAGGTCGCTGCGCAGCTTCAACAATCAACCAATCCATATCTTCACAGTAGCATAAAAGCCGAAGAGAAAACCCCGGTCAGAAGCGACCAATCAACCCATCAATCAAACAAACCATCTTCATAGTAGCATAAAAGCTGAAGAGAAACCCGGTACCGGAACCAATAACAATGTAAAGTGCCACAAGGGGCGGGAGCCATGCCACAAAGTCATGCTCCAAAACGATTAGCTAGAATACCCACAACGGAGCTAGCTCATCCCAACCAAGGCCAATCTGGATGAGGACAGAAGGACCAATGGGCGATGCTATACTGGACTTGGCTCGTGCCATTATAGCATTATCCATTGCCTGACTCGATACACAATTTAACCAGCTGGACTTTCAATCATGCTAAGAAATAAAATACTAGCACGGTAAACAACTAAGGATTCCAAATTAGGGAACCATACTAAATAATCACCATAAAGATGCAACGGGTACTCATGAAGAGTTTAACAACAACGATAACAAGAGTTTCTCATGAAGAGCACAACAACGATAAACGGATTTTCTCATAAAGAGCACAACAACATTGATCATTAAAACAAGATGATTCCAAGACAAGGCACGTATCAAATACATCCTAAATATGATACCCACAAGTAAATCATAAAGAGCACAACCCAAACGGTCGCTCACAAATGGCACAATGACTATTACCAAAATGACCCTAAACATTTACTCATAAAGATATACTAGGACTATGAACTCAACCATCTCATCACACCTGGAATTTCAAAGTAGGAAATCAGAATGAATACACCTTAAGGTTAATCAAACCGTAAGTACCCAATCGCCAATTCACGCTTTACCTCCGCCCATAACGAACCAATTCTAAACACCCCAAACGAATCCAAAAGGTTACCCTTATTAGAACATGATCACGACCGGACTAAACCCTACACTTTAGTGTTCCAAAACAACCCTCTAGGTACTATAGGATATCACCTAAAACCTAGACCAAGTCTTATTCAAAAATCAATCCGATCAGTAAAATAACTTTCAATTAAATGGTCTCAAGGTATTAAATCCTCACTTATATCACAAAGATGATCACAACAACTCAACACGGTCACTCAAATGGATTTGCAAAACTTGATCACAAAGGATTGATGCAACTTCTCTTACCCTCAAACACCCAATAAAATCCCGAAGTATAAAACTTAGAACTTAACTGAACGACCCATCCCATCTTTTATTACTCGAAGAGAGCTTCGAAACGATAGTTTACACGCCTAAAACGGAGTCCGGACGAAGAAGTTATGGGGGAAACAGTTTTAGAAGAAAAGGGAAGAATATATCAGAGTCTCAGCTTGGCACGACCGTGCCTAAGAAAGTGGCACGACCGTGCCAAACATGACGAGAGGCAAGTGAATATTGGCACGACCGTGCCAGAAGAACAATGCCCAGATTTCTTCCTGGGTTCATACATACCCGAAAATGGCACCCAAACAACCCAAAATTCTTACCATTTCTCAAATACTCAAAATCAAGACCTCCAATAAGCATAACAATGAACCAAAACAACTTATAAACTTGAATAGGACCAAAATAACACATCTAGAAACCCAAATCAAGTTTTAAATCCCAACCTTCATATAATCACCATTTTTAACCAAAAATCCAAATAAATTCCAAATAAATTCCAAACTCAATCAAACTTCAAATATAACAACTAAAGCATTATATAAGCATGATATGAACAATTTAGCATATTAATGGGGGAAAAGCAACTTACCCGGATTTCTCAAAGTTGATGGATTTCAAATATTTTTGGCTTCCAACGATCCTATCGACGATCTAAACATGTTTCAAGTTTTAAGAAACGAGAGATTAAGAGAGGAAGATGAAGAAAATGAAGAGAGAAGGAAGAAGATGAAACTTACCCACAATGGAGGAGAGAGAGAGGGAGTGTGCTGGGAGGAGGAAGATGAGTGAGGGAGAAGAGTAGGGAGGTGAGGGAGAAGAGAGGGAGTAGGGGAATTATGTTTAAAAAGTTACATCTAGGCCCCTCCCTTCCTACTAACACAATACTACACTCCCAACTAACAATTAAGACTCAACAATACCACACTAGCACAAATGACCCAAATAAAATGCTAGGCATGAATTATTATAACACATAAGGTGCACATTTAAATTATTAATTAAATAATAATTTAAATAAAGAAACAAGAAAATAACTAAATAATAATTATTTATTACTAATAAAATAGAGCCTAGATTTCGGGTCGTGACAGTAGTTCTTGTTGATGCTCCATTCGCAGTGATGGTTGTTGCTTCGTCCTTCATCGGTAGAATGATGTTGATCTTGTATTTATTTGATTGAGGGGGATTTTTTTTTTTTTTTTGTGCTCTAACTTTTGCCTAGGTTGATTTGAGGATTTCAACCTAGCGAGCCTCTTTTTTTTTTTTTTTTTTTTTTTTTTTAATATCCCCTTTTGAAAACTTTGCTTCATGGTCATTGCTCCACCTTTCTTCGTCTTGATTTCGTCGTTGTTGATGTCTTTGTTGTTGATGCCGTCGTCGATGTTTAACCCCTAGGCATTCAAGCGATGGCCTTCATTCCAAAACTTGTTTAGGCACCTTTTCATCATTTTGCCAAGAATTAGATTGAACAACTTGGAAGAGTGTATGAGGACAAGAATGACTTTTATTTAATGATTGACTCAAAATTTAACATTGGACGAGAGAAAACATTAATGCACACATTAGAGGACTTTTGACTCTCCCTTTTTTTATCCTATTTCTAGGTAGAGAAAGAGAAACGGAGATTGTTGTCGTCATCCCCCATGTCGTTGTAGTCCTCATTGTCGTTGTAGTCTTCCATGTCACTACATTCTTCCATGTCATTGCTTGGGAATCCTTTGTCGTTGAAGCTTGTGTCATAGGAGGACTTGGCCGCTTCTCGGAGCAAATTGTCAATTCTAACCCCCGCATCATACATGCTTGAAAAATCGGAGTGAAAAGCCCCACTAAGATGAGTACGGTAGTCCATTTTCAAACACTTCAAGGAGATGTCCATTTGTTCCTTCTTGGAAGGCCTATCAACCATCTCGGCTAGCTTGTCATTCCAACGGCGATAGAAGTCCCCAAATGATTCATCACCCATTTGCACGGTGCTCTCCAATTCCTTCTTGGTGGGGCGGAATATGTAGTTGCCTTGATATTGTGACTTGAAGGTAAGCATAGCGGCATCCCAATTGAGGCGGGTGGAAACTGGAAGACCCATATACCAATCTTTTTGCGACCTCCTCGAGATTAAGAGGGAAGCATTGTGCCATTATTTGAGGAGACACTTTCTTTGGTGGCATGGCCCAAATGTAGGAGTCAACATGAGCGTCGGGGCAAGAGTTTCCGTTGAACTTGCCAATATCGGGCATCTTGAACTTTTCGGGAAGAGCCTCCATTGTGTTCATGAGGAGAGAAGCTTGATGAAGATCGGTGCTTGGGCCCTTGTACAAATTTAGCCCACTAAGCCTTTGGTCAATGTAGGACATGAGAGTGTTGACCAAACCGGTATCAATGCTTTGGACCTTTCTTTCACTCGTGAGCCCTTTCAATTGGTTCTTGAGTTGAGCAACTTCTTTCTTGTGGGCCGTTTTCACATGCTCGTAACGGGCTCACCATAAATCATCCTTGCGGCGGACATTCTCGGCTAGTGTATCAACTTGCCTTTTCAATGCTTCCACCATGCGGAATAACCCTTCGTTGGACACGGGAATGTTGTTGTCGTTGCCGTTTGAAGCCATTGGACCTATGGAGAGAACACGGTTGATCTTAGGATGGCCCCACAAACACCTTTTGGATAAAATTATTTCACCCACAAACAAGAGTAAACACTCAAACCACATAAAGAAAAATGACTCTTTTTTTTATTTATTTACAAAAGTCGGAAGGACGTGGTCCTTTTTGGGGTTTCTAGAAAAATAGTGGAATCGTCACACTAGTATATAGACCTTCTCGCGGTCCCATATACTCATCGGATTCCACCACGCTTGTGAATCCTACATGTGTCGGGATTAAACTAAATTAATGTAGTAAATCATACATGCGGGGACGGATTTTTTATTTGCGTCCATTATGACCACTTGGGGACGGATTTTTATTTCGTCCAAAACAACGAGTGGTATGTATGATTTGAAGACATTAGTTTAGGGAAATCTCGGCACATGGTGTAGATACCTCGGGAAAAGCCACGGCTTGGCTAGAGCGGTGAATTGTCCTAGGATGTCTAATTGATGTTTTAGAGTCGCCACCCACGTTTTTGAGGAACGTAAGAAAACCTAATGTTTTATGAGCCTAAGTTTGATTTACGAAAACAAAGATTGTTTGGGATGAGGGGTTCGGGGATTAGGTTACGAAATGGGAAGTACTTAAACACCCATTTCGACCGAGCAAAGTCGGTCTTGTTTGTTCATAATTCACTTTTTAAGATAAATGTGTTCTTCCTATTAAAATGATGATAAAAAGGGGGTTTTAGAGTTTGAAATGTAGGGAGATGACTCCTAGGCCAATTCAATGTAATGAAAGGACCGTTGGTGTCATGTCCCAAATGGTTTTGGGTGATTTCACATTTGATTGAAGAAGAAGAAGAAGAAGAAGAAGAAGAAGAAGAAGAAGAAGAAGAAGAAGAAGAAGAAGAAGAAGGAGAGGAGAAGTGTTTAAGACCTTTACCTATAGTATCCTTCAAAAAGAACCTCTTGTAAAGCCTTGAAGAAGAGATTGATTGCTTTGTTGAAGAAGTACCAAGAAGAGTCTATGAAAGAAAGTGAATAAAAAGGTTTGAAAGTAATGATGTTCAAGGTCCTCCTCCAATGATGGATTGGAGGGGTTTTTATAGTTGAAAAGTGACTGTTTTTAGAGCCAAACGGAGTCTCCAAGAAATCTTTCCCGGGTAAAATCATGTATAATGAGCAAGGGAGAGATTCTTGGGTAGAATCTGTAACTGACACGCCCCAGAAGCGCGCGCATCCCACCTAGGCGGCGGAAGGCGCGAGCGTCTGGCCTCAAGGAGCGGAGGCGCGCGACTCTGAGAGGCGATTTCTGACAGAATGGACTAGAAAGTTAGAACTGTTATTCAGTTTAGTCCCTGGACTTAACGCAGCCCGTCTAGAACTTAACCAAAGTAACAGAAACTAACAGAAAACACTTAAAAGAGGGATAAACACAAAATCAAGTGTGCAATCGGGGTGAGCGGTCCAAGGCGGGGTGTCTACAGAGCCCCTCGGCGGTGTGGGTTGCGAGGCAAACGCGCCGACAAAAGACAGACATCCGCCTAGGACATCACCAAGAAAAGGAAAAGACTCGATAAAAGCAGGAATTTGAAATTGCGGAGGATAGAGGTGTGCTCCCTGTGTGAGCGGCTTTGAAAGATTAGGGTGCGCTCCCTGTGTGAGCGGCTTTGCCAATAGCGGGATCCGTTTGATGGAAGCGGGGTCTGTTTGTTGGAAGCAGGATCTGTTTGCTGATTGCGAGATCTGTTTGCTGGAAGCGGGATTTATTTGCTGATAGCGAGATCCGTTTGCTAGAAGCGGGACCTGTTTGCTGATAGCAAGATTCGCTTGCTGGAATGCGGGACCTGGAGGACCGTTTGCTGAGGTGCGGGACCCGGAGGAACGTTTCCTGTGGTGTGGGACACAGAGGATCGTTTGCTGAGGTGCGGGGTCCGGAGGACCGTTTGCTGAGGTGTGGGACCCGGAGGATTATTTGCTGAGGTGCGGGACTCGGAGGACCGTTTGCTGAGGTGCGGGACCCGGAGGACCGTTTGCTGAGGTGCGGGACCCAGAGGACCGTTTGCTTTGAACGGATATAGATCTTGTTTGATGAAGAAGCAGTGATTCCGTGGATCATCCCGGACCAAGTTGTTGTCGTGAGTCGTACTTTGATGTTTGACTGTTTGACTTTGACTTTTTGCTGGGGTGCGTGCACAGTTGACTGCGGAATGCTTTGTGCTGGGGATGAATTGTAAAAACTGATCTTTGAGAAAATAAAAGACACCCTACTTTGAATGGGAGTTTCTATCTTATTTCAGTTTTTAGACATGCCTTAAGGGCGGACCAAATTAATGTGTGCCCTTCCGAGTGCTTGCTGCCGTCGTTTTGAGCTTCTCTTGTCGGTGGGATTGATCTTTTTCTGTAGATGGAAGGCGTTTGAACGTGCCTGGGCTTCCTTCTTAAACTGACAAGGGCTATTTCTGGAGCCTTCTTATGCCTGGGATACGGGACGCGCGCGCCTTGTAGACCGGTGTCGGGAGGCGCGCGCCTCTGGGAGGCGAAATTCAGGGCCTGATATTTGCTGGCCAAAAGATCCTCCAACAGCTATAATATCAGCTTATGGTCGGCAATTCGATTCCAACAGCCATTTTCTATCATTTTTGAACACCATTCTATTACCCAATCTTGCTTATAACCTTCTTTCCCATGGCCTCCAACCTTTTTAGTCTTGATGCCGAGGTTGTCAAGAGTTACGAGAAGGATTTGTCGACCTTCGTGTATTCTTTTAAGACCCATCCCAAAAATTCCTTCATCAAAGATTTCGGGCTTCAAATTCTCTTCACTTTGCGGACATTGAAGCCGGATTGGGACTTGTTGAAGGCTGCTGCAGCCTTTTGGGATTGTGATAGCCATACATTCAACTTTTTGGCTAATGAAATGGTGCCGACCGTTGATGATTTTGGGGCCATTTTGGGTATGCCTTTGGCCGGTCGGATTGCCGTCCCCAAGTATTACCGTGGTGTTGTTGATTCTTGGGTTGACCTCCTGAATCTCCCTATTGGTGAGGTGAAGAAGATGATGCACGGGACAGTTGTTGACATAACTGAGCTTCCGATGTTTTTCAGTTTGCATTCGGAAGATGTCGCGGTTCAGTCCTCTAAGAGAAATGCCATGGCTGTCTGCCTTTTCAGCGAGGTTTTGTTTGTCACTCCTCTGGGTACTGCGGATGCGCAGTTGGCTGAGATAGTGTTGCAGGCAAAAGGACAACGATTTAGCATGGTTCCGCTTATTGTAGGAGAGACCTTGCATGGTTTGGACGAGTTGCACCGTACAGGCGAGATGCGATGAGGAAGCCCCTTGCTTTTGACCATATGGCTTCGGGAGCATTTCAGGCTTTATGCGGCGGATGGCGACCTTTCTCCTTTTGCTGTTCATAGGCGACGGTTGCTGATTAGAGATTTAACCGAAGAGGATTGGAGGAGATTTTTTGCTTCTCGTCTCACAGCTGATGTTGAGTGGTGTCCTTGGGGTCTTCGCCCTCTTGTGGAGTGGACCTTCGGTTTCCAGCATGTGGTTTTACCCGGATTGAGGGACTCTTCGTTTTATCATCCAGAACGGGTTTTGAGACAGTTTGGTCGTCAGCAAATAATTCCTTTTCTGAGGAATGGGGTACTTCGTCCAGTTTCTTACATGGGTCCGGACTTCTCGAATGAGCTTCAGTTGGCTTGGGGAGATGATCGTGACCGTTGGGTTTCTGCTCCATTGCACCGGGGCAGTATTTTTCTTCCCAAGAGTTACTTGGATCATTTGCTTGGTACCGTCTACCGTGGCATTACTTGGGTAGATGGTCTTCGGGCTGAGTTGCTAGGAAGGGATTTTGAGCCCAGCAGTACTTTGAGATACAAGGAAGCTGCTGCTGATGTGAACAACATTCTGACCGACCCTTTCGGTACCCCTTTGGATGATTTTTATGCTCGGAGGCGCTCTATTGCGCAGAAGATATCGGTCCGTATCAGTGTCCCTAGGCCCCCCAAGAAAAGTAGGATTGATGGTCGTTCGGGTGGTCCTTCAAAGGCCAAGAGAAAATTAGATTTTTCCTAGTACCCCCGAGAGATTGCAATTAGAATAGACCACTTGTTAGGATTTAATGTTTTAATATTTTTTAGTAGCTCAACAAAATCCGTTGTAATGATAAAGATGATTTAGTGAATGAATAAAAATTACATCTCGTTAATTTGAGAAGATTTGGGTATTTGTTTATGTTTTAGACCGCACCCGAAGGTTGCCTACGTTCCTCCAGTGTAGAGGCTCAGGTCTCCGTAGTTCAAACAAACGAAGACCATTTTTTTTTATTTTTTTTTTGTGTGTGCACCCTGTTTTTTGCCTAGACCGCCCTTGCGGGTTTTCAATCTAGCGGGCTTCTTTTTTTTTTTTTGCACGTGCTCTAATTTTTGCCTAGGCCGCCCTTATGGGTTTTCAACCTAGCGAGCTTTTTTTTTTTTTATGGTATTTGTTTATTAGACGTAAAATCTCTTCAACTTGTCGAGGTTGACTTCCTTTGGCAGGTGATCTCCGTCTAAATCCACGAGTCGGACTGCACCGCCGCTTAGTAGGGGGTTTATGGCATTAGGAGGGTGTTGTCTTAGAACCAACTCTCCCACACTGATGTTTCGGGGCTTCACCCTTTTGTTGAAAGCCCTAGCCATCCTTTGTTGATAGGCCCTCGTACGCTCGATTGCCCTTAGCGTTTTCTCGTCGAGTAGGGCTAGCTGTTCATATCAACTTTGCATCCAATCGACTTTATTGACTTGGTTCTCGAGGAGGACCCGCAGGGACGGAACTTCAAGCTCTATTGGTAGTACAGCTTCGGAACCATATACCAGTGCATACGGAGTTTCTCCATTCACTGTCCGTATTGACGTGCGGTAGCCCCATAATGCTAGAGGTAACTTCTCGGGCCAATCCCTTCCAATGGAGGCCATTTTCTTCACAATGGTCTCGATTGTCTTATTAGCTACCTCGACCGCGCCGTTTGCTTGAGGGCGGTATGGAGATGACTTGTGCTTAGTGATCTTGTATTTTACCAGGAGTGCGTCCATCTCTTTCTCAAAGTGAGACCCATTGTCTGAAATGATCTCATGAGGAACGCCGTATCGGCACATGATGTGGGTTTTCACGAATTCGGTCACTTTCTTGGCGTTGAGAACTCGGTAAGCCTGTGCTTCGACCCATTTTGTAAAATAGTCCACGGCTACTAGGAAAAAAGATTGTCCATTGCTGCCAGTAGGGTGAACTTTGCTGATGATGTCTATGCCCCAATAAGAGAAAGGCCAAGGCGTGGTCATATTGTAAAGCTGTGAAGGTGGAGCGTGCTGTAGATTGGCATGGAATTGGCATTTGGCGCACCTCTTGAATTTTTCGATGCAGTCCCTTTCCATGGTACTCCAATAATAACCCATGCGGAGTATCTTCTTGGCCAACATAAACCCGTTCATATAGGGCCCACATTCACCTTCGTGGATCTCGTGCATTATTTCTTGAGCTTCGGTTTCATTTTCACATAGGATATTGATCCCCTCGTGATTCCTTTTGTAGACTCTGTCCCCAATCAGTACGTATCGGGAGGCTAGTCTTTACAATGCCATTTGAGACTTCTTATTGCTGTTCTCGGGATAAGTACCATCCTTGAGGAAATTCATGATATCTGCGTACCACGGGGAGTTTGCTTGGACCTCGTTGATCTCAATACTCATGCAGTATGCCGGACTGTTTCGTCGGGAAATTTTGAAGGGCTTCACCATTTTACCCTCAGGTATTTCGACCAGTGAAGCGATGGTGGCTGCAAAACGGTTCTTGTCCCTTGGCAGGTAATTGAAGGTGATTTCTTGAAACTGTTCAACCAACTCCTCGAGATGTTGACCATACCGTTGTAGAGTTGAGTCTTGAATCTTCCATTTTCCAGATGTCTGATTGATGATGAGTAAGGAATCACCGAATACTTCTAAACTTGTGACATTTCTCTCGAGGGCTGCTTCGAGCCCCGCTATGCAAGCTTCGTACTCAGCGGTGTTGTTAGTGGCGTCAAAGTCGAGGCGGATGGCGATTGGAGTATACATGTCAGTTGGATCAACGAGTAACATCCCTATGCCATATCCATGCTTATTGGCTGCGCCATCGAAAAAAAGTTGCCAATTATTTTCCTCTGTTGTGGCGCAAATTAAATGCTCGTCGGGGAACTGTACATCTTCCCCCTTCACTTCGTCACACGGAAATTCAGCAAGCTGATCACTGAACACCTTCCCCCTGATGGATTTGAGTGTGACGAAAGTGATATCGTAGCCGGCGAGCATGAAATACCATTTGGCTATTCTTGTTGACATGAAAGGCTTCTCGAAGATGTAGCGAAGCGGGTCCACTTTTGCTACTAACTTGATTGGGAAGGCTTCCATGTAATGTTTGAGCTTTTGAGTAACCCAAACCAATGCAGCACAAGACCTCTCTAAGACAGAGTAGTTCTTTTCAGCTCCTTGAAATCGTCGGCTGACAAAGTAGATGGCATTCTCTTTTGTGGAGTCTCGCTGTTCTTGTGCTAACATAGCCCCTAGGGCTTTATCATTGATAGTGAGATAGAGCAAGAGAGGCTTCTCTTCGTGTGGTGAAACCAAAACTGGAGGGCATGTCAAGTAATGCTTCACTTAGTCGAAGGCTTCTTGGCACGCATCGGTCCATTCTAGAGCCACATTCTTTTTGAGTAGCTTGAAGATTGGCTCACACATGGAAGTGAGTTGGTGCACAAACCGACTGATGTATTGAAGTCTGCCCATGAAACCTTTGATTTCTTTCTGCGTCCTTGGGGGAGGCATGTCAATGATTGCCTTGATCTTGGAGGGATCGGCTTCAATTCCTCTTTCAGTGACCATGTAACCAAGAACCTTCCCTCTGATGACCCCAAAAGTGAACTTTGCGGGATTGAGTCTCATCTTGTGTTGTCGAAGCCTTTCAAAGAATTTACGAAGATCGATCAAATGTTGACCATTGGTTCCCTTCGAATGGATGATCATGTTGTCTACATAGACCTCGATCTCTTTATGAATTATATCGTGGAATAGATCCGTAACAGCCCTCTGGTAGGTAGCCCCAGCGTTCCTTAGTCCGAACAGCATGACTGTGTAGCAGAAGGTCCCCCACGGAGTTGTGAAAGCTGTCTTGTGTTGATCCTCTTCGGACATGAGAATCTGATTGTAACTGGAAAAACCGTCCACAAATGAGCGGACTTCATAGTTGGCAGTTGAATCGACGAGCATGTCGATGTTTGGTAGTGGAAAATCATCTTTCGGGGAAGCTTTGTTCAAATCCCGGAAGTCCACACAAACTCGAACCTTGCCGTTTGCCTTTCTGACTGTCACAATGTTGGCTAGCCAAGTTGGATACTCAATGACTTTGATGAAACCCACACTGAGGAGCTTTTCAATCTCTTCTTTGACTTGTAGAGACCATTCTGGCTTGATCTTTCTGAGCTTCTGCTTTACTGGCTTGGCGTCTTCTCTGATCGGAATTCTATGCTCTGCGACCTTTCTGTCCAAACCCGGCATGTCTTTGTATGACCATGTGAATACATCCACAAATTCTCTGAGCAGTGCAGTCAATCTGTCTTTGTCTTCCCCCTTAAAGAAGCTGCCAATCTTCGTTTCTTTCGGCTCTTCGTCGGTACCCAGATTAACAACATGCAATTCTTCATCAGCCCCTGGACCATTTTCATCACGACAACGAACCTGTTGAGCTAGTTCATTTAGGTATGTTATGTTTTCGTGGTCTATTTCATCATAATTTGAATCGTTATTAACTTGTTCATTAAGTTCGTTATTAGTTAATTCATCATTTATGATGTTTGCTGTTGGTCCCAAAGGGCAACAAGGGTATGAAAAATAGCTAGAGGGGAGGGGTGAATAGCTGTTTTAAAATTCTTTTCGTACCCTTGATAAACTCAATTGCAAATGCGCACTTTATCAAGTAAGCGTTATGAAATGCGCCTAAGTGAGTGAGTGAAATGCACAGCGGAATTTAGTAATGAAAATAGGCGCAAAGTGTGATAAAGGGGCGCACACACACTCTAAGTATTTTGGCTCAAAGTGGTTGAAATAAGGAACTAAGGCAAATGAAATAACAACACACAATTCAGTTCAATCAATCTACAATGAGTAAACAAGCAAATAGTGCGTGAAGATAATAACTTGAAAGAAAAAGACAAGATAATAACACAAGCTATTTGGAGAGGTTCGATCAATGAAAGATCTACGTCCTCTACCAAGATGGTTAGTCTTGGATTTCTAATGGAGATCTTATATAATGAGTGAGTGTTACAAATTACAACTTTTGAGCTTCTACACTAACTCAAGATCTAATATTCTATGAATGAACAAATCCAAAACAATAACCGGTGTATCTCTAAAAGATGGATCTAAATGATCAAACTTAAAGAGGTGCGTGTGTGAATTTAGGATCAAGGCTCTTTAGATCTTTATGATTTAGAGCACAATGAAACTAAAGTGTTATAGCTTGAAGATCTGGGCTAAGGATGAAGGTATGAAGATGTTCTTGAGGAAATCTTGAAAAACGAAGGCAATCTTCAAATCTTCAACAAATGCTTTGTGAGAGAAATTCTTGAAGTTCTTAGCAAAACTCAGCAACTTCAAAATGTTGAAGTTATGGGGTATTTATAGTGAACTTCAAAAAACTAGCCGTTGGAAATCCTTGTGGATAAGATGTGATGTCACTCGTTGATTGGAGCATGCGAATATTATGGCCACTTTGACACTCAACATAAATATTACCGTTATGGACACGTGTCAATAGATTAGGCGCATATGCATCTTTTAACCACCGTTGGATTATTGGCGTAATTTGAATTCTCTTCAAGTCTTTGAGTCTTCAATAAATCACTGAGTGTTGAATAAACACATTGAGGCGCGTTGAGCTAAGAGGCGCATAGAGACCGCGCGTGCTAAGGCATATGGGGCGCATGGCGCGTATGATCAAAGTGAGGCGCATAGCATTTCTTAGAAGAATGCTATGGGCGCGCTAGAAGGCGCATGGCGCATAGGCGCATGGCTCAACTCAAAATGTGATTTTCTTGAATCTTGATCTTCTTGCCCTATTACTAAGCCTAGTCTATAACAATGGACAACCTAAAAAATTGAAGTATAAATACTTCTTACATGTGGGTCTAAAGTCCATGAAATAAAACTTAGGTGATGGATCAATCAAATCTAATAAATCCTATTACATTAAAACTGAGATATGTGTGGGCATACCCAACAATCTCCCCCTATTTGATTGATGCCATTACCTACTATATCAAGGACAAACATTATACTTGATAAAAACATGTCCAAATGAATGAAATTGGTAAATCATGTCTCAAGTTAATGCACACACTAGTCCAAGATATAGATTTCTAATCTATTCCAATAAGAATAAAGAATTACATAACGAAAGATAGAAACAACAGTTTAACACATTCAGAATTATGTATGAATTTTAGTTTTGAAAAGTGTTTAAACCAAGTTTAAACTCAATGCATGAAAATATGAAACAATTCAATATGATGCATGAATTTAAGCAATATTCAATGTTCTACAAACAAGGAGTTTGAGTGAACAAAGTTTGATAATAAGTGATGCATTGTTCTCATTAAAAGTTGGAAAGTAGGAGTTACAGATTACAAGTTTTGAATAGAACAAAGACAAAAGATGTGCTAAAACAAGTAAGCACTAAAATCACTATCTTCAAAAGGGGTTTTACTAACAAAAAAATTCTAACTTACAATCAAAGAAAACTAAGGATTAGGAGGCGCGTCGTCTTCGTTCAATCCTTCTTCAATTTCAGAAACGGAGCGCTGGATTTGTTTGGAAAGTTGATAGGTGCGGTTCACTAAACCATGAGTGTCCGTGACGCCGTCTCTGAGGTAGCGCAAATGACCAACATTGATGTTTTGATATTTATCAATGGTGCGTTGAGTAATGGCTTGCTGTTGAGCGACGTTTTCAGCAACGTTCTGAAATTTTGCTTCAATAGCAGCCTGCGCTGACACAATGTCAGAGGAAATCCTATCTGAGCGCCTGTCTGCACTGGAGTGTGCGGCGTTGAAGTGGGTGACAACTAACTCCTTCAAGACTTCAATCTTTGAAAGCAGGGAATTAATGTCAACAGGCGCACTAAGAGCAGGAGCAGGGCTGGAAGAGAGCGCATGAGATCCAGGTGCATGTGAATCAGGAGAAATTGGAGCAGCGCTGGGTTCATCATTTGGTTCTGCGCCATATACAGATAGTCCCAGGATTCGTAGCTCATCCTTAACTTCGTTGAGCTTATCAACAACGCTCAATAACTTATGGCTATCTCCAGCCACCATCTCAAACAGTTTCCTTATATCCCCCGCTATGTTCAACTCTACTTCCTTTATAGCGTTTATAAAATCTTGGCCATCGGTGAGTTGGATGCCAGCGCTAATTCGCTCGTGAAGAGAAGCAAGAGTGCCTTTGAATAAATCGTTCATCTGATCAATAGCATCATTCCACTGTTGAGGGGTCAGGAAGTGTTTGTCCTTGATGTTGGCATCTATGCGCTTTATCTCCCCCTTAATGGCAGCAATCTCATCAGCCTGCTGGGTAAGCATTGAAGTGTGAAGCTCTAATTGTGAGTTCATTTGGGACTGGCCTTGCTGGAGTTGCTTCAGAAGAGAAATAACCACACTCATATCAGGAGTGGGAGGAGGAGGTGCAGGAGTATAAAGGCGCGGATTAGGAGCGCGGGGAGGAGATGGAATATATTCTGCACTTGAAGAAATTTATTCAGGATGAGGCGCAGGAGCCTTTGGGCGCACAGAAGATGGTTTGCGCCTTAAAGGTTCTGGCTCCCCCTGGGGTTGATCCTCAATATCTTCACCAAATAAATCTGCAGAGATTTTATCTCTGACTTGTTGTCGATCAGAAGATGAAGGCGCATGAACAGTTGGAGGCGCATCAGGAGCAGGCGCGCGTGCATCAGCGCTAGACCCTGCGCCTTTGCGCCTTTCAGATTTAGATAAATCAGCAGCCTGTTTCATTCTGAATTCTTCATCCCCTTTCAACTGCGCTTCCAGTCTACTGGCTTCTTTAACGCGTTTCAGCTCCTTTTCTTCTTCAGTGTCGGTTCTGGGGCGCTTAGCAGGTCTGCTTGGTTCTTCAGCAATTCCTTTGCCTTTGCCTTTAACTGCGCCAGATTCTGCGCGTGGCGCTACTGTAGCTTCTTCTTCACCATCTGCGCCAGCTGCTTCTTCATCAGAATCAGTGGCTTCATCTACCAACTGAGCTCCTTTCACCCTTGGCGCGCGCTTAGCCATGCGCTTTCTGCGCCTTTTCATCACTAAACTGTCCTTACCAAAAATAGGGACATCAGTGGTCTGGTAGTCTGGGTTCTGAGCAAGGAAATTAGCAAGCGCATGGTAGGATAGGAAGATTTTGGTGAGAATACGGCAGTGAGTCTTGAACTTCGTCTTACCGTCAGCTTTGTTTTTATTGTACTTGTCAATCTGGTCCTGAAGATTAGTAAATAAAATCTGAGGCCAGTTGAGGATGGTCTTTGCCATAATAGCAGCAGTATATTCCCACTGCTCCATTGTGAATCTGTTGACATTTCCAGTTTTGAAGATAATTGAAGTGCCAACCAGATGCGCAATATGCGCCAATAAGTCACCACCATCTCTAATTTCCACCGTTTTGATATTGTTTTGAAGAGTAGGGATACGAAGAAGAGTACGCACCATAATGTTTTGAGCGGCGGCTGAATAAGAATTGATTTTGCCAGCTACACTCAAGGGGCCAGTTCTGTTGAAGTTGACAATGTTCTTTATAGTGCCTGCAGACATGGTTATCTCAACATCTTGAACTACGGCGCGAATGCGATAGCGCACCATCCCTTCAACGTCTGTTGGAATTTCCACAAATTCTGCTGTAGAGAAAAATTCATCAACGAGGAGCGGAGAGTAGAAAGGTTGCTCCAGAGTGAATAAAGGGAGAAGTCCAGCCAGTCTGATATAATCCATAACTTCGACACCCATAGGATCAGCAGATAGCTCATTTAAATCAAATGTTTCACCAGGTCTGAAGTTAGATAGATCCTGAAAAATTAAACATTGAAAGGAATTAGTGTGAATCAGGCGCATAGAATCATAAATAAGCAAAGTGAGGACTAGGCACATACAAAATTTTAGGCGCAGAAAATAATTAGGCGCAGAGAGTCATGGGCGCATAAGAGAGCACAGTGAGTCAAGGCGCAAGATTATAGTAGGTGCATGAAATTATGAGGCGCATAGAAATACAGGGAGCATATTTATGGTTCTATGAAATATACTAAGAAAAATTTGAACATAAAAATTGACTAAGTATGAATTTGGGGCGCATAGTATGTGTAGGCGCATAATGATATTAGGCGCATAAAGGATTGAGACGCAAACACAAGTAGGCGCAAGAATCTCTTTGAGGCGCATAATATCAATGTGCGCATAATCATACTAGGCGCATGAAATCATATATAGGCGCATTACTTATGTAGAAATTTAAACTTAGTATAAAAACTCACAAACACATGCAAACATACATATGTAAATTTTCAGAATCAAAACGTGAAAATTTTGAAAAACAAGTTTTGAAAATTATGAAACCCAAGTCAAGCAAAAATAATGAAGAACACGAAGAACATGCCTTGAGTGCTCGAAGAACACCAAGAACACATAATTTGTGAAACTTCACCAAATCAAGCATACAATATACCAAAATGACCGCACGAAGACAAGGATATCAAAAATGTAAAACAAAACAAGTAGAAATCAGCAACGAATCCAGTAAATGGATTCAAAGATCCGAAAAACCGAAAAGTCAAAAATGGAAAATCTTCAGATTTGCGAAATGTAATGACTTGATCGTTGAAAAGTTTAGCTGTAAAGACTCGAAATCATGAGACGAACATAACCTAACAAACGATTTTGAAAACGGATCACCGAAGCAAGATTAAACAAAAAAAAATGTGATCCGGGTTTGAAAAAAAAAACGAACACAGAAAATGACAAACCAGAAAAAATTGCAGAAATTTAAAGAGTTTTAGAGTGTAAGAATCCATACCATTTCGTCTTGTGTAGATTTCGAAGTTTTCTTAGGACCCATAAGTGATATATATAAAGAAAAGTAGAAGAAAATGATGAAATTCTAGATAAAGAAACGAGAGAGAGAGTAGAGAGAAACGGGAGATAGACTGGAAGAGAGAGAGAGAGGGTGAAGGAAGTATATATAGGTTAGGTTTTAAAAAATTAGCACTGATAAGGAAATAAAACTGTCAAAAATTTAAAAAGATGGGAAGTTGAAAGGATGGCATTAATGAGGGGTTTTTTTTTTTTGAAAGACGGCTCATTATGACTTAAAGTACGGCGCATTTATGACGGATTTTTGGGATTTGAGAGGCATTAATGACTGAATGACCTAAAGTGTCATGATGTGACATTTTGGGTAAAAGAAAAACTGCTCCACTTTCCCTTTAAGTGTATGAGCAATTTTGACTAATTTTTGCACAAACCCCAAAAACATCTATTTTGGTGTAAGTTTGGGGTGCAAGAAATATATCCCCAGGAAATAAAATTTTTGAAAAGCGTAAAACGAGGGAAAAATTTAATTGCACAAGTACCCTTGAACAATTAAAGGAATGTCAAAAGACAAAGATTCCTATAATAAATGATCAGAATAAAGGTACCTGGTACTTGTGAAAAATTAAATGCGTTCAATTATTGAGGGAATTAATATGGTAGCATTGATTGAGCCGCAGTCATAAAGAGGCGCATAGTCTGTTCTAGGCGTGCAAAATGGCTTAAGAGGCATTGAATGCTAGGCGCGCGCTAGTTGCTGTGCGCGCAGGGGGGTGAGGCGCGCAAGAGATGATTAGGCGCGCAGGAAGTTTCCTTGAAACTTTGAAATGATTTGACATTTGTACCTAATATACTCATAACTCAACACAACATAAAATCATTAGTATTGACAAAACTATATTGAATTTAGTT
Organism: Campanula takesimana; assembly: GCA_026119855.1. Taxonomy (NCBI): domain Eukaryota; kingdom Viridiplantae; phylum Streptophyta; class Magnoliopsida; order Asterales; family Campanulaceae; genus Campanula; species Campanula takesimana. The sequence continues at coordinate 453,371 of JAOWBW010000994.1, forward strand.
GAGTTCAAGCATACCCATTTCACCTCTCAAAAACATGAACCGTTTCGCGTCGAGTGCTTTCGTTAGAATGTCGGCGATTTGATAGTCGGTTCCCACGTGTTCCAAATGTATATTGCCTTTCTCCACGTGGTCTTTGAGGAAGTGATATTTGATGTCGATGTGTTTGGTCTTTGAGTGCATGATAGGATTTTCAGAAACCGCAATTGTTGATGTATTGTCGCAGTAGATGGGACAATTTTCTTCGATGATATCATAGTCCATCAATTGCTGCTTCATCCAGAGTATTTGACAACAACAACTTCCCGCAGCGATATATTCGGCTTCGGTTGTTGAGACAGATACAGAAGCTTGTTTCTTACTTGCCCATGACACAAGTCGATATCCGGGGAAATGACAAGTGCCACTAGTGCTTTTCCTATCAATTGTGCAAGCTGCATAATCCGCATCTGAATAACCTACAAGTTTAAAGTTCGAATCTTTGGTGTACCAAAGTCCAAGGTTAACAGTGCCAGAGAGATATCTTATAATACGTTTCACAGCAATTAAGTGTGCTTCTCTAGGGTCAGATTGATAACGAGCACAAACACTAAACATAATATCAGGCCTACTAGCAGTAAGGTAAAGGAGTGAGCCAATTATACCTCGATAGAGCGTTTGATCAACATGTTTACCTTTTAAATCTTTGTCGAGTTTGTTGCCGGTGGTGTCACGACCCGAAATCTAGGCTCTATTTTATTAGTAATAAATAATTATTATTTATTTATTTGCTTATTTATTTATTTAAGTTATTATTTATTTAAATATTTATGTGTTATAATAATTATGCCTAGCATTTTATTTGGGTCATTTGTGCTAGTGTAGTATTGTTGGGTCTTAATTGTTAGTAGGGAGTGTAGAAATTGTGTATAGTGTAGTGGAGGGGGCCTAAGTGTAAATCTTTTAAATCATTTCCCTACTCCCTCCCTACTCCTTCCCTTCTCCCTCATACACTCCACCTCCATCTCTCTTTCCCGGCCCATTTCTCCCTCTCTCCAAAAAAAGAAAAAAGGTAAACATTTCTTTCTCCCTTCTCTCTTCATTTACTTCCTCTTCCTCTCATAATCTCTCATTTCTTAAAACATGAAATGTGTTTAGATCGTCGATAGGATAGCGTAGAACCAAAAAGAATTGAATTCCGTCATCTTTGAAAATTTTCAAGTAAGTTACTTTTTCCCCATTTTGATGCTAAATTGTTCATATCATGTTTTTATAATGTTTGATGTGTTATATTTGAAGTTTGGTTGGGTTTAGAATTTATTTGGAATTTATTTGAGTTTTGGTCAAAAATGGTGATTTTATGAATGTTGGGTTTGATTCTTGATTTTGGTTGTTATATGAGTCTTTTTGGACTTATAAGTTGTTTTGGTACATTAGTATGCTAGTTACTGGGTTGGATTTTGGTTGAAATGTGTTTTGGTATGAAAATGGAAGAACCCAGTTTGTTTTTCCCGATTTCCAGCAGTCCAGAGGATTGGGCGACCGCCCAAAAAAGGTTGGGCGACCGCACATCTATCTGAAAGCTTTTGTTCTTGTTTGAGGGCCTTTTTGGGCGACCGCACAGTCCATATTGGGCAGCCGCATAGAACATCTGAAAGTTTTCATTTGTTGGTTTGTGTGATTGAAGAATGCGTTTTGGTCTAAGTCTTGGGTGTCCTTCTAGTTGACCTTAGTGAACATCGTAGTACACTCTAGTGATAGAATTGGGTCCTTTGTGATGAAGTTTGTGATGGAAATTGATTAAGTGTTAATTGAGATTATTGGAACACTTTAATTGTGTGTTGTTGGTTTATTTCACTTTCTTGGTGACTTCTTGGTATGGTTCCCTACTTTGGAACCCTAAGTTGTTTATTTAAGCTAGTATTTATTACTTAGCAGTTATTTGAAAGTCCAACTGGTACTTTGTGTGTGTTTGGGCGATGCGAAACATTATGATGGCACGGCCAAGTCCATTGTGATGTTGACCATTGTTTTGCCCCATTATTACCCTCCTCCAGATTGGCCTTGGATGTGAGAAGAGCTAGCTCCTTTGTGTGCATTTTAGCTTTACTTGGAGCATGACATTGTGGCATGTCTCCCGTCCCTTGTGACACTTCATTGGTTATTGGTTCTGGTACCGGGGATTTCTCTTCAGCTTTCATGCTATTATGAAGATGTAGATTGGTTGATTATTGAAGCTGCGCAGCGATCCTTTATTTGGATGTACCGGTTTGGGAAACCTTGGCTATATTCTTTGTTATGTGTTTATTTCCGCTGCTATCTGTTATGTGATAACTGCTACGTGCTAATTATGATTTATTATCGTATATTGCATCATAGCATGTCATGTAGTTGCATTAGTAACTTATTGAGATTTATCTCACCCCCTTTCTTTTATCTTTGTTTTTCCTTAACCCCCCCCCCAGGTGCTAAGGATTAGTCTCGCTGATCACGAGAAAGAGGACGTCGAGTGTGGATACATTCTTTTGGGGAAGGTTGTTATAGGTTGGTTTACATTATATAAATGTGTAACCTTTTTGGGATAGTTGTACCAATCGATGACGTCATTAAGAATTGTATATTTGTATTTTGTTGGGCATAAACTTGTGGAAGTTTATGATAGTTGTATTTGGTTTTTGTCAAACTTGGATTTGTAAAACTTTGGATCATCACCTTTTGGTATCAAATGGAATTTTTAACTTCAGTATTTCTTAGTTTTGGTCTTAAGTCGACGTCCAGCTCGCGGTCTCGGGCCCGCGGCGTCCGGGGTCGCGACAGTTGGTATCAGAGCCATGGTTTGGCTCTAAGTATAAGTCTAGGTGGACTAGTATGACCTAGGTGGGTAGTTGTGTTCGGAGTGAGTAACGGTTGATGTCTTATGCAGGTAATTACTCGCAATGTTAGGAAGAAGAAACAGAGGAGGTACTAGTGGGGCACAGAATCAGAATGACACAAGGGAAGAAGCACGTGCCATGTTTCAAGGCATGTTCGAGGCGGCCATGAAGGCCATACATGATCAAGGTCCGAGGGTAGAACAAGCACCACACCGCTATGGATTGGAGCAATTTCTCAAACTGAAACCGGTTGAATTCGATGGGGAACCCGATGTAAGGAAAGCTGAGTTGTGGATTGAGTCGATGGAGAAGATTTATGAGGCATTTGGTTGCTCAGATGAGGACAAGGTCCGGTTCGCGGCTTACAAGCTTGTGGGAGCCGCCGAGTATTGGTGGAAGGGTGTTAAAGCTAGTTGGGATGATACTCACACGGTGTATGCGTGGGAGTTGTTCGTGCGCAAATTCAAGGAGCATTTCATTCCGGTTGTTGATCAAAACCGAAAGGAGATCGAGCTACTCAACCTGGAGCAAGGTTTGTTGTCTATAGCTCCATACTCGGCTAAGTTCATAGAATTAGCCCGGTATTGTGACTATTTGGTGAGGACCGAGGAACAAAAATCTATGAGATTCATTCGGGGATTGAAGACCTCCATCCGTACTCAACTTATAGCCCAGAGGATTGTGACATTTCAGGATGCGGTAGACCGTGCCTATCTTATAGAGCAAGATATTGGGGAACATAAGAGGAAGACCGAGGTGGCCAACCCGAGTAAGCAAGGAGCGCAGAGCAAGTCACAACCAAGGATTGATAATCGAGGTAACTTTGGGGGACAATCTCAGTCCCGAGGGCAACCGATCCCAAGGAACCTGGGTACCACTTCCGGGAACCAAGGGAACCAAATTAGGAGGCTTTGTTCGTATTGTCAAAAGGAGGGTCATTCTGAGGACCGGTGTTGGAAGAAGCAAGGAAGGTGCACAAATTATGGTCAAATGGGTCACTTTGTAAAAGATTGCCCAAGAGGTAGAGGACAAGCATCCGGGTCAGGAGTTAGTAATAATCAGGGTCAGAAAAGGGATGCCGCAGGGAAGCCCAAAGTTCAAGGAAAGGTTTATGCCATGAATCAACAACAAGCTACCGATGATCCATCCGTTATTGGAGGTATTGTTTCTGTGTCTAATGTGAGCACACGAGCGTTAGTAGATCCAGGATCATCTCATTCATACATTTCTGTGCAATTTGCTTCCATGTTAAATGCTGCATTCGAGTCTTTACCGTACGTGCTAGAGGTGTCGACCCCTATAGGAGAATGCTTGATTTCTGATCGAGTCTTTCGTGCTTGTGATGTGGTTATTTTTGGTCGTGTCCTTTGTGCGGATTTGGTAGTTCTTCCTATCCAAGACTTTGATGTCATTTTGGGTATGGATTGGTTGAGCAAGTTTCATGCTTCCGTTGATTTCCGTAAGAAAACTGTTACTTTTTCTATTCCCGATATGCCTAAATTTGTGTTTGAGGCTAGTTCTCTGAGTAGAAAGGTTCGCTTAATTTCTTTTATGAAAGCGAGAAAATTATTTCATAGTGGTTGTGAGGGGTATTTGGCTAGTGTTCTTGATACTAGGAAGGAATCCCCTAGTTTTGATAGTGTTCGGGTAGTCCGGGAATTTCCCGATGTTTTCTCTACAGAGTATGATATGCCTCCCGATCGTGAGATTGAGTTTTGTATAGATCTTTTGCCGGGTACGGCTCCAATTTCGAAAGCACCTTAAAGATTGGCTCCCGCAGAGTTGAAGGAATTAAAGGTTCAGTTGCAAGAGTTGCTTGATCGAGGGTTTATACGCCTTAGTGTTTCCCCGTGGGGAGCACCGGTTTTATTTGTGTGGAAGAAAGACGGTTCCTTGAGATTGTGTATAGATTACCGGAAGTTGAATCAGGTTACAGTGAAGAGCAAGTATCCTCTACCTCACATTGATGATTTGTTTGATCAGCTTCAAGGGTCCGTGGTTTTCTCTAAACTTGATTTGAGGAGTGGGTACCATCAGTTGAAGGTTCGATCGGAGGATATTCCGAAGACTGCCTTTCGAACTCGGTATGGTCATTATGAATTCTTGGTTATGCCGTTTGGGTTGACTAACGCGCCGGCCGTGTTTATGGATTTGATGAACCGAGTTTTCCATCCTTACCTTGACTCGTTCGTGGTGGTCTTTATTGATGATATACTCGTCTACTCTAAATCTCGAGATGAACACGAGCAGCATTTGAGGACAGTTTTATCCGTTCTTGCGAGGGAGAAATTGTTTGCGAAGTTTAGTAAATGCGAATTTTGGCTCGAGAAGGTGTCGTTTCTGGGGCATGTTATTTCGAAAGATGGGATTTCTGTGGATCCGTCTAAGATTGAAGCTATAGTGGATTAGAAGAGACCCGAATCAGTGACAGAGATTAGAAGTTTTCTGGGTTTAGCCGGTTATTACAGAAGATTTATTGAGGGGTTTTCGAGGATTGCTACTCCGATGACTCAGTTGACCCGGAAGAATGTCCCGTTTGTGTGGACCGAGAAATGTGACAAGAGTTTCGAGGAATTGAAGAAGAGGTTGACTACAGCACCGATCTTGACTTTGCCTAATGGGAGCGATGGTCTAGTGATTTACAGTGAAGCTTCGAAAGAGGGTTTGGGTTGTGTGTTGATGCAGAATGGGAAAGTGATTGCGTATGCTTCGAGGAAGTTGAGCCCGAGTGAGCAGAATTACCCGACTCATGATATGGAGTTGGCGGCGATAGTCTTTGCATTGAACAAATGGAAGCACTACCTTTATGGGGCGAAGTTTGAAATTTTTACCGATCACAAGAGTTTGAAGTACCTTTTCTCCCAGAAAGAGTTGAATAATAGACAGCGCCGATCGATGGAATTGTTGAAGGATTATGACTGTACGATTTCTTATCATCCGGGGAAGGCGAATGTGGTAGCCGATGCGATTAGTAGAAAATCTTATAAGGCTTCGATGATGGTCCGTGAGTGGAAAATGCTTGAGGATGTTCGAGATTGGTCTCCTCGTGAATCGAGACATGGGGATATTTTTGCGAATATTAGGGTATCTCCGACCCTAATTCAGAGGATAAAGGAAGTTCAGAAAGAGGATCCCGAGTTGGTGAAAATAATGGGTAAACTGAAAGAAAAGAACTTCGAGGATTTTTCTATTAGCCCGGTGGGAGTGTTGACTTTCCGTGGTCGTTTGTGCGTACCCAATATTGGTGGATTAAAGAGGCAAGTTTTAGATGAGGGTCACAAATCGAGGTATACTATTCATCCGGGCAGTACGAAGATGTATCAGGATTTGAAGCAACAATTTTGGTGGATTAATATGAAGAGGGAAATAGCTGAGTTTGTATCGAAGTGTTTAACTTGTCAGCAAGTCAAAGCCGAGCATCAGAGACCCGCGGGATTACTTCAGCCGTTAGAGATTCCCGAGTGGAAATGGGAGCATGTGACTATGGATTTCGTCACGGGACTACCTCGTACCCGTAGGAAGTATGACAGTGTTTGGGTAATAGTGGATAGATTGACCAAGAGCACCCATTTCTTGCCTATTGACATCAGATATTCGATGGAGAAGCTTGCGACCCTTTATATCGATGAGATCGTTAGATTGCATGGGGTTCCGGTTAGCATTGTGTCAGATCGAGACCCGAGGTTTACTTCTAGATTCTGGAAGGAGTTTCAAGAAGCTTTGGGTACAGATTTGCGATTCAGTACAGCTTTTCATCCTCAGACCGACGATCAATCCGAGAGGACTATTCAGATTTTGGAGGATATGTTGCGAGCTTGTGCGATAGACTTCTCCGATTCTTGGGATTCGCACCTACCGTTAGTGGAATTCTCTTACAACAACAGTTATCAGGCTAGTATCGAGATGGCACCGTTTGAGGCCTTGTATGGAAGAAAGTGTAGATCGCCTATTTGTTGGGATGACGTTGGTGAAGCGAAAGTTTTGGGTATTGATTTGCTTCGGGATTCGGTTGAGAAAGTTAGAGTTATCCGGGATAGATTGAAAACAGTTCAGAGTCGACATAAGAGCTATGCAGATAACCGAAGGCGAGATCTTAGTTTTCAGACCGGTGATTTTATGTTCTTGAAAGTATCTCCAAAGGTGGGTATTCGTAGGTTTGGGAAGAAAGGCAAATTCGCTCCGAGGTTTATTGGTCCATTCGAGATTTTGGGAAAGGTTGGACTTCTTGCATATCGTCTTGCGTTACCGCCATCTTTGGATAGGTTGCACAACGTTTTCCACGTTTCTATGCTTCGGAAGTACGTTCATGATCCATCTCACGTGTTACCGAGGGTACCGGAGGATATTGAACCTGATATGACTTATGAGGAACGACCGGTCCGGATCTTAGATTCTAAAGTCCAAGAGTTGAGAAACAAAAGCATCGCGTTGGTTCGAGTTCTTTGGAGGAATCATAACATCGAGGAGTCGACGTGGGAGCTTCGTAGTGAGATAGAGAGGAAATTTCCGTGGCTTTTTGTTTAAGGTAAGTCTCGTTAAAATTCGGGTCGAATTTTCTTTAAGGGGGAGTGAATGTCACGACCCGAAATCTAGGCTCTATTTTATTACTAATAAATAATTATTATTTATTTATTTGCTTATTTATTTATTTAAGTTATTATTTATTTAAATATTTATGTGTTATAATAATTATGCCTAGCATTTTATTTGGGTCATTTGTGCTAGTGTAGTATTGTTGGGTCTTAATTGTTAGTAGGGAGTGTAGAAATTGTGTGTAGTGTAGTGGAGGGGGCCTAAGTGTAAATCTTTTAAATCATTTCCCTACTCCCTCCCTACTCCTTCCCTTCTCCCTCATACACTCCACCTCCATCTCTCTTTCCCAGCCCATTTCTCCCTCTCTCCAAAAAAAGAAAAAAGGTAAACATTTCTTTCTCCCTTCTCTCTTCATTTACTTCCTCTTCCTCTCATAATCTCTCATTTTTTAAAACGTGAAATGTGTTTAGATCGTCGATAGGATCGCGTAGAACCAAAAAGAATTGAATTCCGTCATCTTTGAGAATTTTCAAGTAAGTTACTTTTTCCCCATTTTGATGCTAAATTGTTCATATCATGTTTTTATAATGTTTGATGTGTTATATTTAAAGTTTGGTTGAGTTTAGAATTTATTTGGAATTTATTTGAGTTTTGGTCAAAAATGGTGATTTTATGAATGTTGGGTTTGATTCTTGATTTTGGTTGTTATATGAGTCTTTTTGGACTTATAAGTTGTTTTGGTACATTAGTATGCTAGTTACAGGGTTGGATTTTGGTTGAAATGTGTTTTGGTATGAAAATGGAAGAACCCAGTTTGTTCTTCCCGATTTCCAGCAGTCCAGAGGATTGGGCGACCGCCCAAAAAAGGTTGGGCGACCGCACATCTATCTGAAAGCTTTTGTTCTTGTTTGAGGGCCTTTTTGGGCGACCGCACAGTCCATATTGGGCGGCCGCACAGAACATCTGAAAGTTTTCATTTGTTGGTTTGTGTGATTGAAGAATGCGTTTTGGTTTAAGTCTTGGATGTCCTTCTAGTTGACCTTAGTGAACATCGTTGTACACTCTAGTGATAGAATTGGGTCCTTTGTGATGAAGTTTGTGATGGAAATTGATTAAGTGTTAATTGAGATTATTGGAACACTTTAATTGTGTGTTGTTGGTTCATTTCACTTTCTTGGTGACTTCTTGGTATGGTTCCCTACTTTGGAACCTTAAGTTGTTTATTTAAGCTAGTATTTATTACTTAGCAGTTATTTGAAAGTCCAGCTGGTACTTTGTGTGTGTTTGGGCGATGCGAAACATTATGATGGCACGGCCAAGTCCATTGTGATGTTGACCATTGTTTTGCCCCATTATTACCCTCCTCCAGATTGGCCTTGGATGTGAGAAGAGCTAGCTCCTTTGTGTGCATTTTAGCTTTACTTGGAGCATGACTTTGTGGCATGTCTCCCGTCCCTTGTGACACTTCATTGGTTATTGGTTCCGGTACCGGGGATTTCTCTTCAGCTTTCATGCTATTATGAAGATGTTGATTGGTTGATTATTGAAGCTGCGCATCGATTCTTTATTTGGATGTACCACTTTGGAAAACCTTGGCTATATCCTTTGTTATGTGTTTATTTCCGCTGCTATCTGTTATGTGATAACTGCTACGTGCTAATTATGATTTATTATCGTATATTGCATCATAGCATGTCATGTAGTTGCATTAGTAACTTATTGAGATTTATCTCACCCCCTTTCTTTTATCTTTGTTTTTCCTTAACCCCCCCCCCCCCAGGTGCTAAGGATTAGTCTCGCTGATCACGAGAAAGAGGACGTCGAGTGTGGATACATTCTTTTGGGGAAGGTTGTTATAGGTTGGTTTACATTATATAAATGTGTAACCTTTTTGGGATAGTTGTACCAATCGATGACGTCATTAAGAATTGTATATTTGTATTTTCTTGGGCATAAACTTGTGAAAGTTTATGATAGTTGTATTTGGTTTTTGTCAAACTTGGATTTGTAAAACTTTGGATCATCACCTTTTGGTATCAAATGGAATTTTTAACTTCAGTATTTCTTAGTTTTGGTCTTAAGTCGACGTCCAGCTCGCGGTGTCGGGCCCGCGGGGTCCGGGGTCGCGACAGGTGGCCATTGGAGTATCGTATGCTTTAGCGTTCTCAAGTCCAAACTTCTTGATTAAGTCCTTTGTTTATTTGTCTTGATTGATAAAGATGCCTTCACTCATTTGCTTGATTTGAAGCCCGAGGAAGAATGTGAGTTCTCCCATCATGCTCATTTCAAACTTGCTCTTCATTAGTTTCTCAAAACGCTTGCACTATAATTCATTAGTAGAACCAAATATAATATCATCAACATAAATTTGAACAAGTAATTTATGACCATTATGTTTGGCAATGAAAAGAGTTGTATCGATTTTACCGCGAGTGAAGCCTTTTTCGATGAGAAACTTTGATAGTGTATCATACCATGCTCTTGGTGCTTGTTTGAGTCCATACAAAGCTTTCTGGAGTTTGTACACATGATTTGGAAATTGTGAATCTTCAAACCCAGGTGGTTGAGCAACATAGACTTGTTCTTGGAGTTCGCCATTTAGAAACGCGCTCTTCACGTCCATTTGATTTAGCTTGAAGTTCTTGTGAGCGGCGTAAGCTAGAAATAATCTGATAGCTTCAAGTCTTGCTACGGGCGCAAAAGTTTCATCGTAGTCAATTCCTTCTTCTTGCCTATAGCCTTGTGCAACCAATCTTGCTTTGTTTCTCGTGATGGTTCCATTCTCATCCATCTTGTTCCTGAACACCCATTTCGTACCAATCACTCCATGATCATTTGGTCTAGGAACTAGAGTCCAAACCTTACATCGTTCAAATTGATTTAGTTCTTCTTGCATTGCAACAACCCAATTAGGATCTTGGAGCGCTTCATCAGCCTTCTTCGGTTCAATTTGAGAGATAAAAGCAGTGTAAGCATCAAAGTTTGTAGCTCTCCTTGTACGAACACCAACTTGAAGATCACCAATGATATTAGCAATTGGGTGACCTCTCACTTCACGAATTTCAGGAGGTAAGTTAGGTTGAGTCGTAGTAACTTGAAGGTCTTCAATTGGTACATCTTCACCAGATTCAAAGTCATTGAAATTTGGGGGTTGAACTGGCTCAGAATTGAAATTTGGGTTTACACCAGATGCAGCAGTAGCAATAGGCGCGTGAGAGGAATCATGGGGCGCATCATTTGAGTGAGGCGCAATAGAGGATTCACCAGGCGCATTATACATTGAATTAGGCGCATTTGATGTAGATGGATTTCCTTGTGTTGATAGATTCTGATCTTGAGTGGGCGCAACATAAATAGGAGCACCTGTATCATTTAGCTCAATAGAATCATCAGCAACATTTGGAGCCAAATGTGGCTCAAGGAGAGAATGTTCATCAAATGTAACATGTACAGATTCAACTATCACTAATGTAGTTCTATTAAAAACACGAAAAGCTTTAGAGTGTTTGGCATACCCAACAAAAATACATTCGTCGGCTTTGGCATCGAATTTACCTCTATGTTCGTTTCCGTTGTAGAGGATATAACATTTGCAACCAAAGATCTTGAAGAATGCAATGTTGGGAGTTCTACCACGCCAAAGTTCATACGGAGTCTTGTTGTGAAGTTTGTTGATGAGGGAACGATTTTAAGTATAACATGCAGTGTTGATAGCTTCTTCCCAAAAGTACTTAGGCAATTTAGCTTCAGCTATCATCGTCTTTCCCGCTTCAATCAATGTTCTATTCTTTCGTTCAACAACGCCATTTTGTTGAGGGACTCCGGCGGTTGAAAAGTTGTGATCTATCCCATGATCTTCACAATATCGAGCAACACCATTGTTTTTGAATTCTGTTCCATTGTCGGATCTAACACTAACGATGTCATCTTCTTTTTGGGTTTGGAGCAGTCGAAATAAGGTAGTGAGAATATCATAACAGTCATCTTTTGTAATCATCATCTCCACCCATGTATATCTTGAATAATCATCCACCACAACTAGAGTATACTTGTTTCTTCTAATACTTGCGGTGGAAACTGGTCCAAATAGATCAATGTGAAGTAGTTGCAAACATCTTGTAGTTGAAGGATTAGACTTGCTTGAAAATGACTGCTTCGGTTGTTTGCCAAGTTGACATGCGGCGCACTTTTTGTCATGATGATCAGTAACCTTGGGAAGTCCTTTGCCAAGATTATTCCTGCCGAGTTTAGATAGATACTTGAAGTTCAAGTGACTTAAGCGCTTGTGCCACAGCCAACTATTTTCGTTCACACTTTTTGCTACAAAACAAAGATTAGTACTAGAGTTCATACTATGGAAATCAATAATATAAATATTTTTCTCACGATATCCCGTGAGTAAGATAGCTCCAGTTTTGCCATTCTTGATAAGACATTGCGTTGAAGTGAAATGGTATTCTAATCCTTTGTCGCAGAATTGAGATATGGATAATAAGTTGTGCTTGAGCCCTTCGACGAGTGAGACTCTTTCAATGCACACTTTGTCTTTCTTAAGCTTTCCATATGCTACAACTTGACCTTTGTTATTATCTCCAAATGTTACGGAGGGACCTCTTTCTTCATGGACATCTTCTAATAAGGATTCATCTCCAGTCATGTGTCTTGAACACCCACTATCGAGAATCCATTCATAATTTCTAGCTTTTGAAGATCCAGCCATGAAACAAAGAACCTGAAATATAGACATTTAAGCAGGTCCCCTTTATTCCTTTTGGGTCGTAGGGTTAGCAACTTTTGACAACCCACTCTTGCTTGACCTTAGGATTTTTACGTCCTTTGGCATTGGGAGTGAATCGCAAAAGGCATTCCACGGCCTTGTGTCCTGAACAATCACAAATGGAACAATGATGAAAGCCACCAATCACGTGAGTTTTCACAAACTCTTTACTTTTCTTGGGGATGGCATTCTTCTTTGGGTCAGATGAACTAGCCTTAACAAAATCTTTCTTTTGAAATTTTGGAGCGCTTTTTCTCAGAGGGCGCATAGAGATAGGAGGCGCACGGCGATGAGGCGCGTGGCTCTTAGGCGCATAATGAGCACTCGGAGAAGGAGCGCGCCTATTTTCAAAAATGATTTTGCTAGGAGATGGTTCATCTGTAGCTATATCTTTCCCATTAGCTTTCCCAAATTGCTTCGTTGGGTAGACATAATGGAATGTTTGCCTCTTGACTTTTCCTGTCCTTTACCCATTGAATTAGAATGTTTTTCCTTGGGAATTTCAAAAGTTTGTTGGTTGGTAAATTCACTATCTCTTTCAGCACAGACATCACATTTAAAGTTGTCACTAGTTGATGAGAATCCCAAGCCACTTTTATCACCACTGACTTTTTGGGACTCAAATATATTCTCCATAGTGACACGAGAATTGGACCACTCATTTGTAATCTTTTTAAGATCAGTAATTTGAGCAACCAATTCATCGTTTTGAACTTTAAGAAGTGAGTTATGTTCTGTTAGAAAAGTGTTTTTAACAGTAAGAGGAGTCATGCTCTTTATCTGCTCCTTAAGGAGGGTGAGTTCAGATTTAAGTAGAGATTTCTCGGTCTTAAGCTGGGAAATTTCATCACATGATAGTGCTAAATCTTCCTTCATACTATCAAATCTAGTAATTACCTTTTCAGCCTTCTTGAACAATTTTTCTTGTTCAGCAATCACTTCATCATCATTGATTTTGGAGATTGTTCAACCTGTGGTCTAATGTATGCTCCTTTTCTCAATTTGTTCCTTGCTCCAAGATCACATCGTGAGAATAGCAATCCACCATCGTTTTGAGCCGGAGTGAGAAATCCTTGTTCAACGAGCTCGCTGATGGTTGGTCCTTTCTTCTTTTTCACTTCTTGAAAACCTGCAGATTTCTTGATAGGTTTATTCAAGGCATTCATATCGGGAACATCCTTGGAGAAGTCATCATCAGAATCATAAGCATCAACTTCATCATCATTTGCCATCAAACAAACGAGTCCATCATCGGAATCTTCATCGCTCTCATCGGAGTCTGTTTCAATCCAAGTGTTGTGCTCATTTGCTGGTGCTTCTTCTTCAGCAACCATTCCCTTGTGACGAGTGAACTTGGGAGTGAATTTGGGAGTATGGCTGCTCTTCTTCTGCATATATTCAAATTTGGGGATCGGGCAGCTTGATGAAAAATGTCCGGGTTTCCTGCAATTAATACAAACAAGATCTTCTTTCCTTTTTGAATCACTGCTCCTTGAAAACTTTTGAGGAGCTTTGCTGGTAGATCCTTGAAATTTGTTGGTTGATCCGGGTCTTGAGAATTTTCTGAACTTTTGAAATTTCTTCACAAATAAAGCGAAGTCTTCATCATCCATGTCCAATAGCTCAGAAGTAGAAATTTTGGGATCGGAACTTTTCTCATCTTGTACAGGTGCAGGAACAGGCGCAAGTGCAGGCGCAGTTTCTCTGTGCGCCACCATAGACATAGATTTTGATTTTCCTTCAGTTTCGCTGATTCGCTGAAGTTTGAGTTCGTAAACTTTGAGATTTGCATAAAGGTTCCTTAATGTCCATACATCTAAAGTTCCAGCGTCTTCAAGAGCGCTAGATTTATGTAGGTATCTTGATCCAAAAGCTTGTAGAAAATTTACATTCAAATCTTTGTTAGTAAACTTCATGCCAAGTGAAATACATAGATTGATAATTTCACAGTAGCGTTCATAAGTTTGCCTCAAGTTTTCACCGGGGAGTTGAGAGAAATTGTTGAATCTCTTTTGTACTTCGTATTTCTTGTTCTCCTTGCAGACGGTGTCTCCTTCAATATGCTCTTCAATAGCATCCCATAGCTCATTTGCAGTAGCACAATGCATGACTTGTTGTTTCATAGCCGTGCTTAGAGTGCTTCGAAGAATGTTTCTTGCTTTGCCATCATTTGCAACTCTTCTAATTTCTTCCTCAGTCCATTCTTCCCTTGGTTTCTTGACGGTTGGTTGAACAGCATTTGTGCGTGGATTTGGATTCGCCTTCATCGGAATATAAGGTCCATAAACGACGGTGTCATGGAGCCTTTCATCGATTGAGTTGAGATGAGTCAATATGCTGAATTTCCACACGTCAAAATGATCTTCATCAAAGACCGGAACGTGAGTGTAGTTTGCAGTTGCCATAGGTTTTGAGTTTGCCATTTAGAATCGGCACCCAAGCTGTTAAGCTTGAAAAACGAAAAATGTTTTATAAAGTTGTTTGCTCTGATACCACTTGTTGGTCCCAAAGGGCAACAAGGGTATGAAAAATAGCTAGAGGGGGGTGAATAGCTATTTTAAAATTCTTTTCGTACCCTTGATAAACTCAATTGCAAATGCGCACTTTATCAAGTAAGCATTATGAAATGCGCCTAAGTGAGTGAGTGAAATGCACAGCGGAATTTAGTAATGAAAATAGGCGCAAAGTGTGATAAAGGGGCGCACACACACTCTAAGTATTTTGGCTCAAAGTGGTTGAAATAAGGAACTAAGGCAAATGAAATAACAACACACAATTCAGTTCAATCAATCTACAATGAGTAAACAAACAAATAGTGAGTGAAGATAATAACTTGAAATAAAAAGACAAGATAATAACACAAGCTATTTGGAGAGGTTCGATAAATGAAAGATCTACGTCCTCTACCAAGATGGTTAGTCTTGGATTTCTAATGGAGATCTTATATAATGAGTGAGTGTTACAAATTACAACTTTTGAGCTTCTACACTAACTCAAGATCTAATATTCTATGAATGAACAAATCCAAAACAATAACCGGTGTATCTCTAAAAGATGGATCTAAATGATCAAACTTAAAGAGGTGCGTGTGTGAATTTAGGATCAAGGCTCTTTAGATCTTTATGATTTAGAGCACAATGAAACTAAAGTGTTATAGCTTGAAGATCTGGGCTAAGGATGAAGGTATGAAGATGTTCTTGAGGAAACCTGGAAAAACGAAGGCAATCTTCAAATCTTCAACAAATGCTTTGAGAGAGAAATTCTGAAGTTCTTAGCAAAACTCAGCAACTTCAAAATGTTGAAGTTATGGGGTATTTATAGTGAACTTCAAAAAACTAGCCGTTGGAAATCCTTGTGGATAAGATGTGCTGTCACTCGTTGATTGGAGCATGCGAATATTATGGCCACTTTGACACTCAATATAAATATGACCGTTATGGACACGTGTCAATAGATTAGGCGCATATGCATCTTTTAACCACCGTTGGATTATTGGCGTAATTTGAATTCTCTTCAAGTCTTTGAGTCTTCAATAAATCACTGAGTGTTGAATAAACACATTGAGGCGCGTTGAGGTAAGAGGCGCATAGAGACCGCGCGTGCTAAGGCATATGGGGCGCATGGCGCGTATGATCAAAGTGAGGCGCATAGCATTTCTTAGAAGAATGCTATGGGCGCGCTAGAAGGTACATGGCGCATAGGCGCATAGGCGCATGACTCAACTCAAAATGTGATTTTCTTGAATCTTGATCTTCTTGCCCTATTACTAAGCCTAGTCTATAACAATGGACAACCTAAAAAAGTGAAGTATAAATACTTCTTACATGTGGGTCTAAAGTCCATGAAATAAAACTTAGGTGATGGATCAATCAAATCTAATAAATCCTATTACATTAAAACTGAGATATGTGTGGGCATACCCAACATTTGCAATCTCGGGGTACTCAGAAATATCGAATTTTTCATTAGCAAAGGAAACACACTCTCGGATATTGCCTCCATATCCTCTTGGGTGAGGGTATTAGAAACACTCTCGGACTCGGAAGTAAGTGTGAGCCGCTTTTCCTTTATTGATGTGCGGGGTATGCAACCCATTTCTCGGATCAGGAAATCCTCGGACACTAAGGGCCCCTTCATTGAATACCCGTTGTTGATTGGCTCGGAGCTTGGCTGAATCTCACTGATGGTTTCCTTTCGGACCACGGTGTCGTAGATGGCGTTGACTTGACAATCGTCCATGATGGCAAATTCTTCGAACATGGAGGCTAGATCGGATAGTTCTTCCCCCACGGTAACCTCTACCTCGGACTCTATAGTCACTTTCTTGCCCCACCACTCTCGGGGTGACATTGGAGTAGGTTCCTTTTCTTGTGTCGGGAACTCACAATCGGTGAAGATCTCAAGACCGGGCTTTCTGACGCCCTTGTCGTTAACCCACGGTTCGGGAAAGATCATGTACGGGACATCTTCCCCTTGGCGAACAAAATAACTGTTTAGTGTGTTGCGGTAAGGTCTCAAGTCAGGGATTTCATACTGTCGACCTTCTTTGCGAACTTGGGTCCTTTGATTCTTGACTGCTTGCTCGTACTTTAAGTCATCCTTGGTAGGCTCGTATCCCAGACCAAACTTGTTCTTGACAAAAGGAACTTCTACGGGGTGCAATATCCCTTGTTGATGCTTCCCTAGGCCTAGACCGGGAAAGTGATTCATGTTCCTCATCATGCGGAGGACTTTAGGATTTCTGGGGGCCCATTGTCTGTTTCCCCCTTCTTTGTCAATGGTGTTGATGCCGGAGAGAGTGGCATCTTCTATCCCGTGTTGGACATGGTGAACGGGTTGTCCCCCATTTCTGTGGATGGTGACATTCTCGGCCATGATAGTGACTATCTCGTCCTCATTTCTGATCTTGACACACTGATGGAGAGTGGAAGGTACCGCATTGGAACTGTGGATCCAAGGTCGGCCCAGAAGTAAGTTGAATGAAGCGGGGACATCAAGTACTTGGAATGGGATGGACATGATCATGCTTCCAAATTTGATATCAACTTCTAGCATTCCCATGACTGTACGGGCAGTGCTGTCGTACCCTCTAATGACTTGGGCGGAGGGTTGTAAATCGGAGTTTTTGAGCCCCAGTATGCCCATGACTCGGCTTGGCATTAAGTTGAGTGCGGAACCACCATCTACTAGAAATATTGAGATGGGTCTCCCCCTTGCCCTTACTTTGAGGTAGATGGCTTCATTGTGTTCGGACCCAAATGGCGAGAGGTCCATGTCGGCAAAAGTGATGACATTTCCGAAGTGAATGTGACCTATCATTGCCGTGAGGTCCTCGGGAGTCGTGTCGGGAGAGATTGATGTGTCATCCAAGTTCTTGATGATGACGTCTCGGTGTCTCTTTGATGATGCAATAAGGTCCCAGATGGATATGTTGGCTTGCGTCTTCTTGAGCTGTGTTAACAAAGGATCTTCGGGTATGTCGCGTGCTTTCGATCTTTGAGAAGAGGTGCTGGTTGCTGAAGTATTGGGAGGGATTGTGCTCGTTGTTACTCAGCCGCTCCGAGTGAGCACGTTCACGGTCCCTTGTAGCTTCTTCTTCCTATTCTCTAAGACTTCCCTCATAATCACATCATAAGTCACAACATAACAAGAATTATCAAGTTTATTCATATCATCGGAGCCCTCATTCACAATTGGGATCGAATGAGTGGTTCCTTCAAACTCTCCTACCTCTATTACATTGACACCACCCTCATTAGGGATTATGAATTCCTTCTTGTCTATGAGGTCTTGGATGGTGTTGCGGATGGAGAAGCAATCCTCGGTGAGGTGGCCGGTGCATTGATGGTAGTCACACCATTTGTGGTGAGCATGATTGGCACGGAGCGGTTGTGGTTGCTTTTACCCTTGAAGAGGGGTGATTTGTCCCTTGGCCTTTAGAGCTTCATAGGCCTCGGTGATGGTCATGCCGTTGATAGGAGTGTAGACGCGGTCGTTTTGGAACCGCTTGCCTTGTGGTGGGGGAACCTTCTTGTAATTCCCCTTGTCAGTAGTAACGGCATTTACAGAAGCCTCTTTGTTTGAACTAGAGGCGGCCTTGTATCGGTAGGTAGGAGTGGCCTTTTTAATCTCCTTGAGCAAGTCATCCATGCGTACCCCCGCCTCATACATTTGGGAGAAGTCGGAGTAGCAAGCCCCACTTAGGTGGGTGCGGAGATCAATCTTGAGACATTTGAGAAAGATGTCCATTTTCTCTTTTGTGTTCGGCCTCTCAACAATTTCAGAGAGTTTGTCATTCCATCTCCTTGTGAAGTCAATGAAGGACTCGTTGTCTCTTTGAGTGGTATTCTCGAGCTCTTTCCTTGTAGGCCGGTGAGTGGTGTTGCCTTGATATTGATTCTTGAAGGCAAGCATAGCGGCATCCCAATCAAGACGGACAGTGAGCGGGAGAGTTGCATACCAATCCTTGGCCGCCCCCTCGAGGGTGAGAGGAAAGCATTGAGCCATAACTTTTGGGGAGACCTTCTTCGGAACCATAGCCCAAATATAAGTCTCGATGTGGGCCATCGGGCATGAGTTGCCTTTAAACTTGCTAATGTCGGGCATCTTGAATTTGTCGGGAAGAGCGGCCATCGTGCTCATGAGGATGGATGACTGATAAAGGCTTGTGTTGGAGCCTTTTCCCATGTTGAGGCCGTCGAATTTCTGATCAATGTAGGCCATGATGGAATCGACCATTTTGGGGTCGTTGTTGTCGGTGCTTGGTCCCCCCACTTTTTTGGTACAGGCACTGACATATGGGCTTTCAAACAAACCCTTGGTCCACTCGGATTCCTCGTTGTCATTAACCCCCTTGTTCTTGGAGAGTTTGAGGAGCTTGGCTTTCAGTTGGTCAACCTCGGCCTCGTGGGCCTCCCTTTGACTGTCGACATGAGCTTACCACAAG
Source organism: Campanula takesimana (assembly GCA_026119855.1). NCBI lineage: Eukaryota > Viridiplantae > Streptophyta > Magnoliopsida > Asterales > Campanulaceae > Campanula > Campanula takesimana. Next base: position 472,476 of record JAOWBW010000994.1, read on the forward strand.
GCTTCTTTGGTTTGAGCCTCGTTGTTGAGAGTGGTGACTTGTTGTTGGAGTGTTTGAACCATGGCAGAAAGCTGTTCGAGAGTCATGGCGTTGTTGGTGCTGGAGTCGCCGGCCATTGATGATGTAGAAGCTGTTGGAGTGATCGGTTCACGGACAAGCCTGTTGGATGAATCCCTGTAGATGCGGAGAGTACCAATCAGACCTATAATTGGAGAAGTAGCCCTTGTCAGTCTCGGTTCACACTTTCGTTCCATGAGGAGGTTAAGAACACACAGTTGGGCACACGACTCGAACCACATAAGAAAAAAGACTCTTTTTTTTTTTATAAGTCGGAGGGAATGGATCCCTTTTGGGGTTTCTAAGAAGATAATTGAATCGTCACACTAGTATATAGACCATCTCGCGGTCCCATATACTCATCGGATTCCATCGCGTTTGTGAATCCTACATGTATCGGGATAAAACTAAATTAATGTAGTAAAGCATACATGCGGGGACGGATTTTTATTTTCGTCCAAAATAACCACTTTTGGGGACGGATTTTTATTGCGTCCGTTTCAGCAAGTTGGCATGTATGTTTTGAAGACATTAGTTTAGGGAAATCTCGGTACATGGAAACCGACTTGAGTCACGGAGTGTTAGACCCTAACTAGAATTGTGTGGCTTGTGCTCGGCTTGAATATGAGGCTCAAAGGTCACCCCCGGCATGTAGTCATGAACTACGCCACGGACTGAGGTTTACCGCTTCGAAAGAGCCAAGGTCGAGTGGAGCTTGAAACTTTCTAGGACGGGCCTCGACGGGTTTGGGGTTGGACTTGTGCGACTCGATAGTGAGCAGTTTATAGGAGTAATGTGCACGTAGTGTGAGGTCTATCACGTGACAAAAAAATTTTATTTTTTTTTTGAAAAGAAAAGATAAGAACACATAAACACATAAATTACAACTCCCGAATCACCCGTGTGACCGGTAAATAAAACATAAAAATTAAACAGTCCAAGGGTTCAATTCTGTTCTGATGCAGGCAACTGTGCCCACACCCCACTGTTCTGTTCAGTCACTGAAACCTGTTCTTGCCCTGGAAATTGGCCCAGAAGCGCGCGCCTCTGGCTAGTGTTGTGGGAAGCGCGCGCCTGGCGCATAGAAACTGGGAGGCGCCCGCTTCTGGGCTCACCTGTCAGATTATCAGAAAACTTATGGACTCAGGGGATTGCCCTGGTCCTGATTGTGTGATGGAACCCCTGCGATGTTTGTTAGCACGAAATAATAGGAAGAATAGGAAGAACACATGGAAGGCGGGCGATTCTGGAATTTGACTCGGGACGCGCGCGCTTTGGACCATGAAGGTCCGAGGCGCGCGCTTCCCATGTCAATTTCCAGAATGCCCAGAAAAGTGAATTATGAACAGAAACACAAGTTTAACCCTCAAGTGTCCCCAGCAGAGTCGCCACTGTAGATACACCGGGAAAAGCCACGGCTTGGCTAGAGCGGTGAATTGTCCTAGGATGTCTAATTGATGTTTTAGAGTCGCCACCCACGTTTTTGAGGAACGTAAGAAAACCTAATGTTTTATGAGCCTAAGTTTGATTTACGAAAACAGAGATTCTTTGGGATGAGGGGTTCGGGGATTAGGTTATGAAATGGGAAGTACTTAAACACCCATTTCGCCCGAGCAAAGTCGGTCTTGTTTGTTCATAATTCACTTTTTAAGATAAATGTGTTCTTCCTATTAAAATGATGATAAAAAGGGGGTTTTAGAGTTTGAAATGTAGGGAGATGACTCTTAGGCCAATTCAATGTAATGAAAGGACCATTGGTGTCATGTCTCAAATGGTTTTGGGTGATTGCACATTTGATTGAAGAAGAAGAAGAAGAAGAAGAAGAAGAAGAAGAAGAAGAAGAAGAAGAAGAAGAAGAAGAAGAAGAAGAAGAAGAAGGGGAGAAGTGTTTAAGACCTTTACCTATAGTATCCTTCAAAAAGAACCTCTTGTAAAGCCTTGAAGAAGAGATTGATTGCTTTGTTGAAGAAGTACCAAGAAGAGTCTATGAAAGAAGTGAATAAAAAGGTTTGAAAGTAATGATGTTCAAGGTCCTCCTCCAATGATGGATTGGAGGGGTTTTTATAGTTGAAAAGTGACTGTTTTTGGAGCCAAACGGAGTCTCCAAGAAATCTTTCCTGTGCAAAATCATGTATAATGAGCAAGGGAGAGATTCTTGGGCAGAATCTGTAACTGACACGCCCCAGAAGCGCGCGCATCCCACCTAGGCAGCGGAAGGCGCGCGCGTCTGGCCTCAAGGGGCGGAGGCGCGCAACTCTGAGAGGCGATTTCTGACAGAATGGACTAGAAAGTTAGAACTGTTATTCAGTTTAGTCCCTGGACTTAACGGAGCCCGTCTAGAACTTAACCAAAGTAACAGAAACTAACAGAAAACACTTAAAAGAGGGAGAAACACAAAATCAAGTGTGCAATCGGGGTGAGCGGTCCAAGGTGGGGTGTCTACACATGGAAACCGACTTGAGTCATGGAGTGTTAGACCCTAACTAGAATTGTATGGTTTGTGCTCGGCTAAAGAAAGGCTTAAAGGTCACCCCCGGCATGTAGTCATGAACTACGCTACGGGCTGAGGTTTACCGCTTCGGAAGAGTCAAGGTCGAGTGGAGCTTGAAACTTCCTAGGACGGGCCTCGACGGGTTTGGGGTTGGACTTGTGCGACTCGATAGTGAGCAGTTGATAAGAATGTGCGCGTAGTGTGAGGTCTAACAAGTGACAAAATATATATTATTTTTTTTCAAAGGAAATAAAAAAAAAACAAATAAGCACATAATTTACAACTTTCGAATCACCCGTGTGACCGATAAAAATGAACAGAAAATAAAAATGGTTTGTGTAGGCTCGGTGCCCACACACTGTCAAAACTGTCCATTCTGTTCACTGTTTCTGTTTTTGGGAAATGCCCAGAAACGCGCACATTCAGATGCCTACTCGGGAGGCGCGCGCGTTAGACTGATATAGGTGGAGGCGCCCGCTTCTGGGCAGTACCTGCAAATCAGCGGGTTCAAGGGATTGCCTTGACCCTAAATTATAGAACTTTTTCCCCTGCAGTAAATGTTAGCACAGAAACATGGAATTGAAGGACGAGATGGGAGGCGAGTGATTCTGGTAATTAGGGTCGGACGTGCGCGCTTTAGGCCAAGAAGGCCAGAGGCGCGCGCTTCCTACCCTTTTTACCAGAATGCCCAGAAAACAGAATGAAAGAACACCAAAAGATGAAAACGCAAGTTTAACCCTCTATATCCCCAGCGGAGTCGCCACTGTAGATACCCCGGGGGACCACGGCTTGGCTAGAGCGGTGAATTAACCTAGGATGTCTACTTGATTTTAAGAGTCGCCACCTATGTTTTAGAGGAACATAAGAAAAACCTAAAAAGAGCCAATTTTATATACAAAACCAGATATTCTGGAAAAGATGGGTTCGGGGGTTAGGTGACGGAGTGGGAAGTACTTAAACACCCACTCCGCCCCGCTTACGCGGGTCTTGCTACTTTTGGTGTTCTAATGCTAAATGTCCTTCAATTTAATGATAAGAGAAATGTGCTAACAATTATAATGAAAAGAAAGGGGAAATTTATAGAGGAAAAATAAAGGAGAATTGCTTATTTATTGATTTATACTAAAGATTACATGTCGAATTATTGCTAGATAATTACATTAAGAAATGAGAATGTAAATTAAAGTGGAATTAAAATGTTGGGATGTAACCTTGACCAAACTTCAATAGTGAAGTTGTCTATTGGTTGTATCCCTTTTTATGGAGATTGCATACACATTAGAGATGAAGAAAGTAATTTAAAAGGTTTTTTGTTTAAGAATTGATAAAGAGAGAATATAAGATAAAACAAGAATTTAGAAGAAGAAGATGGACATTGTACCTTGTGCTTGCAAGAGGAAGGACCAAACTTTGTGTATAATAACTACCTTTGAAAATGGACTTTTGTGTGTTTAGAGTGTTTTTGACTCAAGAATTCTTCCCCCTTTTCCATGGTGGAATGAAGAGGTGTTTATAGGTGTTAGGGAAGTGTTTTTGGTCACAAATATGGCTCTTCCCCGGATCAAGCCAAGGCATAATGGCCTTGGGGGTTACAAATCAGAAAAGGAGGGAAATTTGGCAAAATCTGAGATTCTGGAAGCGGGAAGCGCGCGCTTCCCACCCCCCCTATGGGAGGAGCACGTCTCATACAAAGGAGGGCAAAGGCGTGTGCATCCCAGCGTCAGAAAATTCATTTTTTTTAGCCCAAATGTTAACCCCGTTACGCAGTTAAGCCCCAAAACTAACGGAATTAGTCCAAAAACTTAACGAACATCACGAAAGTCAACAAAAATAAATGAAACAAAGACTCAAGGTTGACTTTTCCACTTAGTCAAATCCAAGACTAACGGAGTAAGTCAGGAACTTAACGGAAAGTAACGAAAGTTAACGAAAAGTAACAATACTTAACAGAAAAGAGGAAGACAAAGAATGTGTATGCAATCGGGACATGAGAGGTCCAAGGCAGGGTGTCTACACTATCACGACACATTATTTATAAAACCGCACGCTCGGTCTCCAGTAATTTACAAAATGTCTTTTGTCTCATCTCCGTGATGTCCTAACTGACTCGGTCCTACACCATCTACCCTACACCTTAGGATACCCTTGGGTCTTGCATCCCGTCTCCCATAGGTCAAATCCCTAAATCTCCTTTAGGCAACTCGTACCACTAGAAGTCAAATAGTTTCTAAACTCAACTAGAGTACCCTTTGTTGGGTTTCCTAGTAACATGCGCAGCGGAATATAGCAATTAAAATTAAGAAACCCAAAGCCATGGATCCGTTCATATGATTAAATCAAATACAACAACATGAATAAAGGATAAACTAACCCTTGATGACTATCAAAGTTTTCTTTGGTCTTGGTGGAGAAACTTGAAGCTTTATAACGGACAAAATCACGAACTTTGTAGATGATAAAATTCACCCTCTAGCGGTGTCCACACTTCGAATGAATATCAAGAGGCTCCTTGATCTTGGTTGCTAGACCAAAATTATGAAACACACTTTCACAATTTTAATAAAGAACTATATGGAATTTATTTGTGAATTATTTTGTTCCTCAATCAAGGATATCTTAGAACAAAATAAAATCTCTCTCAAACTCTTTGAGAGACACAAAAGCACTGGTTAATATGGTCTGGCCGAATAGGGGTTTTTATACACAATTAAGACCTATTCCAAATAGGTAACTTGTGCCAAAAACCTTTCCTAATCTAATTAGGAATTTTCTGCCGCCAGACCGAACGCCCGCCTGGTCCAAGCCAGGCGCCCGCTTATTTGACCAGAAGGTCCATATCTTTTAGAATTCATTCAGGCGCCCGCCTGGTCCAACCCAAGCGCCCGCTCGGTTGACCAGGAAGCCCAGAATTCATTCAGAAATTCCTTTGAGGTCCTTCGACCCTAAATTCCAATATAGTCCTCTTATTTAAGATTCGTTCTATTGTGTGTGACCTTCTAGGATTATACTAAGTTGGCAATGGGCTCAAACATTATCCCATAAGATATGATTAGGTTCTAGCAAACCGTCATACCTACCCAAATAGTATAACTAGATACAAGTTCTCACTCCTTTAGAATATGTCATAATCCCTTTGTCCACGATGTCATTGAACACAAGTCATGGTCAACAAGTCAACTTGTCTTTGTTCAATGCTTTCTCGATTACGAATATGTTGATAATTCAAATACTATTGATCCAATCAATCCATTTGAGTCCGGCCGAACATTTCATCAACATCATTCCTTCGAGGGGCCCAAGCTTGACATCTCTCCGTGGATGGAAAAATCCATTTAGCTTATTATTCTTCCCTACGTGAATCCGATCATGCCAATCATACCCTTTATAACTACCCGGTTAAAGGTAGCGTTTGAATATGTCAAACATAATCTTCATCAAATGGAAGACTATAATAACTTCATGTCTAAGGATTCGAATGACATAACTAATATGAGATATATGTTCGACATAGACCATGACATAAATCTCATACAGCGGGTCATGTCCAGTACCTTGTTCCAAACAAGTACCCATAAATCTATCATGATCATCCCATGATCATTTAGCCTTTATACTAGTGCTTAACAAGTACTAGGGACAGAGATTATTATAAGTAAACATGAACAATAATAATAATCAAAACATTTCTTTATTGATATGAAATAAATGATAACAATTACAACGTTTATTAAACGTGCCTAGGGCACCACTACCAACAATCTCCCACTTGCCCTAGGCTCAATCTCCCATGTATCTAATACCCATGGACCTAACATGACCATCATGTTTAGCTTGTGGAAGTCCCTTTGTTAGCGGGTCCGCAACATTGTCATCAATAGGTACTCTGCATATATTTACGTCTCCCCTATCAACGATCTCTCGAATGATATGAAAGCGCCTAAGTATGTGTTTGGATTTATGATGTGCTCTTGGTTCCTTTGCTTGAGCAATTGCACCATTATTATCGCAATAAAGGTCTATTGGATTAGCAATACTAGGAACCACTTCAAGTTCAGTTATGAACTTCTTAATCCAAACAGCTTCCTTTGTAGCATCTGATGCAGCAATATACTCAGCTTCTGTTGTAGAATCAGCGGTTGTACTTTGCTTGGAACTCTTCCAGTTTATAGCTCCACCATTTAACATAAAAACAAAACCCGATTGCGATCGGCTATCATCTTTGTCGGTTTGGAAGCTTGCATCCGTGTAAGCATTTACAACCAGATCATCTTACATTCCTCCATAGACCAAAAACGAGTCTTTAGTTCTTCTCAAGTACTTAAGAATCGCTTTTACAGCTATCCAGTGATTTTCGCCAGGGTCGGATTGCTATCTACTTGTCATGCTCAAAGCATAATATACATCCGGCCTAGTACAAATCATGGCATACATGATGGACCCAATTGCCGAAGCATATGGAACATCATTCATTTTCTCACGCTCATCGTTTGTCTTAGGACATTGAGTCTTGCTTAGAGAAACTCCATGTAACACGGGCAAGGTGCCTCTCTTAGAATTTTCCATACGGAATCTTCTAATGACCTTGTCAATGTATGTACTTTGGCTTAAACCAAGTAGCCTCCTTGATCTATCTCTATAGATCTTAATGCCAAGTATATATGCGGCTTCACCCATATCTTTCATTACGAAGCACTTTCCTAACCAAGTCTTCACAGACTGAAGTGTAGGAATGTCGTTTCCAATGAGTAATATGTCATCCACGTATAAAATAAGGAATAGCACTATGCTCCCACTAATCTTCTTGTATACACAAGGCTCATCTTCGTTCTTGATGAAACCAAACTCTTTGACCGATTCATTAAAACGGAGATTCCAACTCCTTGAAGCTTGCTTCAATCCATAGATGGATCTTTGCAATTTGCATACCTTAGAATCTTGTTCAAAACTTTCTGGTTGTGTCATATACACATCCTCTTGGAGTTTTCCATTCAGGAAAGCGGTTTTGACGTCCATCTGCCATATTTCATAGTCATGATATGCGGCAATGGCAAGCAAAATTCTTATAGACTTGATCATTGCTACGGGTGAAAAGGTCTCATCATAGTCAATACCATAAACTTGCCTATAACCCTTCGCTACAAGCCTGGCTTTGTAAGTATGCACCTTCCCATCCATGTCAGTCTTCCTTTTGAAGACCCATTTGCATCCTATTGTTTTTACACCTTCGGGCGCGTCAATCAAATTCCAAACTTGATTGTCTTGCATGGATTGCAATTCAGATTCCATGGTTCCAAGCCACTTGTCCGAATCAGGAGAAGACATCGCCTCTTGGTAGGTTGACGGTTCATCATTCTCAATGATTTCTACCTCATTACTATCCGTTACGAGAAATCCATATCTCTCGGGCTCGGATCGTATCCTACTAGATCTGCGAGTTGCTTGTGTATTTTGAACAGGTTCCACAACTCCTTGTGGTTCTTGTTCTTGTTCCACTATTGGTTCAATGTTATTTTCTGGGTCTCGAATTTCTTCAAGATTTATTTTACTCCCACTGATTTCTTTTGAGAGAAATTCTTTCTCTAGAAAAACACCAGTTCGGGCAACAAACACTTTGTTGTCCTCACGGTTGTAAAAGTAATATCCTCTAGTTTCCTTAGGATATCCCACGAAAATACATTTATCAGATTTGTGTGCAAGTTTGTCTGAGATAAGTCTTTTGACAAACGCTTCACAACCCCAAATCTTCATGAAAGATAAACAAGTTTTCTTTCCACTCCACATCTCATATGGAGTTTTTTGAACCGATTTAGTTGGAACACGATTTAGTGTGAAAGCAACGGTTTCTAGAGCGTAACCCCAAAAGGATATTGGAAGATCAACTTGACTCATCATTGATCGAACCATGTCTAACAAAGTCCGATTTCTCCTCTCGGACACACCATTCCATTGTGGCGTTCCGGGTGGAGTCAATTGTGAAACTATTCCACAATTCTTTAGATGATCATCAAATTCTTGACTCAAGTATTCACCACCTCGATCTGATCGAAGTGCCTTTATACTTTTGCCAAGTTGTTTTTCTACTTCATTTTGATATATTCTAAATATCTCAAATGCTTCACTTTTATGTTTCATTAGGTAAACATACCCAAATCTGCTATAATCATCAGTGAAGGTTATGAAGTATTGAAATCCTCCCCTATCATTACTACTTAATGGTCCGCATACATCGGAATGTATCAACCCCAATAAGTCGCTTGCCCTTTCACCCAACTTGGTAAAAGGTGTTTTAGTCATTTTTCCAAGAAGACACGACTCACAAGTATCATTTGACTCTAAGTCACATGAACCCAAAAGTCCGTCCCCATGGAGTTTTGAGATACGCTTCTCATTAATATGACCAAGAGGCAATGCCACAAATAAGTATGATTTACATCATTAGGTTTAGATTTCTTATTTACATGATAGACATTGTCATTATTTTCATTCTTGACATCCAAGATATAAAGGCCATTAAATGAATTAGCAATACCATAAAGCACATCATTTAAATAAATAGAAAATTTCTTATTCTCAATAAGAAACTTAAAACCTTCATTATCCAAACAAGAAATTGAAATAATATTTCTGCTTAAATCCGGAACATAATAACAATTGTTCAAAACAAGAATTAATCCGGAAGGTAAAGTGACTTCATAAGTCCCTACAGCTAATGCAGCAACTCTTGCTCCATTCCCCACGCGTAGATCTACTTCACCTTTTTTAAGCAGTCTCCTATTCTTTAGTCCCTGCACATTAGACAAATGTGAGAACCACATCCGGTATCCAATACCCAAGAATTAGTGGTAGAAAGGAGAATATCTATCATATAGATACCTGAATTCGACGCAGTCTTGCTGCCCTTCTTCTTCTTTTGCTCTTCCAAGAAAGCTTGCAATTACGTTTCCAATGACCAATTTCTTGACAATGGAAACAGATTGCATCCTTTTGTGAATCGGGTTTTGCCTCAGAAGCCTTGGCAACCTTTGCCTTGCTTATTTTGGGTTTGACAACTTTCTTACCCTTTCCTTTGGCACTAGCCTTCTTCCCATCATGAACCAAGAGCACGGGAGAACCTTTCTCCACAATTTTCATCTCTGCAGTTTTGAGCATCCCATGCAACTCAGAGAGATTCTTATCCATTCCATGCATGTTATAATTCATCACAAAATGATTATAACTTTTAGGCAATGAATTAAGAATGAGATCCGTGGCTAGCTCCAATGGAATTGGATAGCCAAGTTTCTCAAGGTGCTCTACATAACCTTTCATTTTAAGAAAGTGAGGACTCACTTGTTTCCCTTCATTCATTTTACAAGTAGTGAATGCAACAATGGTCTTGTACCTGTCTTGCCTAGCTTGCTCTTGAAACATGGTTCTCAACTCCACGCCTATCTCATAGGCTTCCAAATGTTCCAAACTTTGTTGGAGTTTTGAACACATAGCAGCAAGCATGAGACAACTTACATCTCTAGAATCATTACGATGTTTCTTGTAATTATCTCTTTCTGCCCTAGGGGCAGTAGGCGGTGGTTCAGCGGGGAGAGGCCCATCGAGAATGTACAACTTATCTTCTTGCCTAAGAACGATTCTTATGCTATGGATCCAATCCATGAAGTTAGTACCATTCTCTTCGAGCTTATCCTTCTCAAGGATCGATCGCAACGACATTGATTGAGTGTTATTAGTCATTATCTACAAATATGCAAAATTTCCAAAATTTAATAAGTACCAATTTTCATTAAAGAAATAAATAATGTATTTTTATTTTTTTTTAAACAAAATACTCCTACTAAATTATATAACCTTCATATACATCCAATGTATAATATAATTTAATTGGGCTAAGATCCAACTTTAATTTAACTTTTGAGTCCACGGAGGCGGACGCTCAAAAAATTAATTAATTAGGTAGACAATCATGTCAATCATATCCCATATGATTCTTAGATCCTTTTATGAGATTCTTTGAGAAATCCAATTTCCAAAGCATGTTTAATCTCATCTTTTGCCTAGACCCAAAACCGTTTTGACGCCTAATTAAGTCCAACCATTTTAAACGTATAGGAACCATTCAATTTAATGCACCTTGCGGAGGCAAGCCCACATTAAACTAATGAACCTCATCTTGCTTATACATGAATAAAATTAATGCACCTCGCGGAGGCGAACCCACATCAAGATTACCCATGTATAAACAAGTGTTTTAATCATGGCATGGCAAAGAAGGACTTAAAACTTTCTTTGAAGGATCATCACATATAGCATATAACACATTTATGAGCACATAATATAAACATGTTACACATCAAGTTTAGTCACTAAATTAATCCCATTAATTTAAGCATGATATTTATGTGTCATTAGTTTCTCTATAATTATGAGGATGAGACTATTTCAACTTTGGTTATTATCTCCAAATCAAGACAACAAGAAGTGCGGTCGAACTAAGCCATTAGGCAACCACAATCCCGCACTAATTCAAGAAACCAAGAAAGTAGTCCATGTGGCCGAAACTAAGCAATAGATGGTCTCGATGAACGTAGGCCAATTGCATCCACATTCCACATGGATCTCCAAACTTTGAATCAAGAACTTTGTTTCTCAATTTTAGCAATTATTAACTCTTCATAATTCTAACTTCGTTTTATCTTTGAAACTTTGATTGCGATCAATTTTGGGAAACACAATCTCGATGAACGCAGATTAGCCATCCAAAACTTGAACCAATCTAGGAATCACAAGACTAAAACAAATAGGAAAATCAAACCCCAAAATCCACACACAAACCAACTACCCAAAACCCATTCCAGATCAGCAAGTCTGGACTGGTTCTGTTACTGGTTTTGTCGAATTTATCGAAAATTTCATATTCAGATTTTAACCAAAATCAGAACAAATTTTTACCAGCGAGCGCCCGCCTGGTCATCAGCGAGCGGGCGCCTGAATGGTCAGAATGGTACAGAATTTTTAAAGTTCGATAATTTTGTCTCAAAATTATTTTTCCCCGATTATTAAAACTTTGATCCAATAAAAAAAATTAATAATCAAAATAATTCAGAATCCACCATAATTTTATTGCGATTGAATCGTGCGATTAAAGTTGAAGCAATAAACCACATACATCACATAATACATAAACATCATATAATTCAATATTCATATCATGCTAGGCACATAAACAATTTATATACACAAAACATGATCCAAGTATTGAATTAATCAACATGAACGGGGCTCTGATACCACTGTTGGGTTTCCTAGTAACATGCGCAGCGGAATGTAGCAATTAAAATTAAGAAACCCAAGCCATGGATCCGTTCATATGATTAAATCAAATACAACAACATGAATAAAGGATAAACTAACCTTGATGACTATCAAAGTTTTCTTGGTCTTGGTGGAGAAACTTGAAGCTTTATCACGGACAAAATCACGAACTTTGTAGATGATAAAATTCACCCTCTAGCGGTGTCCACACTTCGAACGAATATCAAGAGGCTCCTTGATCTTGGTTGCTAGACCAAAATTATGAAACACACTTTCACAATTTAATAAAGAACTATATGGAATTTATTTGTGAATTATTTTGTTCCTCAATCAAGGATATCTTAGAACAAAATAAAATCTCTCTCAAACTCTTTGAGAGACAAAAAAGCACTGGTTAATATGGTCTGGCCGAATTGGGGTTTTTATACACAATTAAGACCTATTCCAAATAGGTAACTTGTGCCAAAAACATTTCCTAATCTAATTAGGAATTTTCTGCCGCCAGACCGAGCGCCCGCCTGGTCCAACCCCGGCGCCCGCTTATTTGACCAGAAGGTCCAGATCTTTTAGAATTCATTCAGGCGCCCGCCTGGTCCAACCCAAGCGCCCGCTCGGTTGACCAGGAAGCCCAAAATTCATTCAGAAATTCCTTTCAGGTCCTTCGACCCTAAATTCCAATATAGTCCTCTTATTTAAGATTCGTTCTATTGTGTGTGACCCTCTAGGATTATACTAAGTTGGCAATGGGCTCAAACATGATCCCATAAGATATGATTAGATTCTAGCAAACCGTCATACCTACCCAAATAGTATAACTAGATACAAGTTCGGATTCCTTTAGAATATGTCATAATCCCTTTGTCCACGATGTCATTGAACACAAGTCATGGTTAACAAGTCAACTTGTCTTTGTTCAATGCTTTCTCGATTCCGAATATGTTGATAATTCAAATACTATTGATCCAATCAATCCATTTGTGTCCGGCCGAACATTTCATCAACATCATTCCTTCGAGGGGCCCAAGCTTGACATCTCTCCGTGGAGGGACAAATCCATTTAGCTTATTATTCTTCCCTACGTGAATCCGATTATGCCAATCATACCCTTTATAACTACCCGGTTAAAGGTAGCGTTTGAATATGTCAAACATAATCTTCATCAAGTGGAAGACTATAATAACTTCATGTCTAAGGATTCGAATGACATAACTAATATGAGATATATGTTCGACATAGACCATGACATAAATCTCATACAGCGGGTCATGTCCAGTACCTTGTTCCAAACAAGTACCCATAAATCTATCATGATCATCCCATGATCATTTAGCCTTTATACTAGTGCTTAACAAGTACTAGGGACGGAGATTATTATAAGTAAACATGAACAATAATAATAATCAAAACATTTCTTTATTGATATGAAATAAATGATAACAATTACAACGTTTATTAAACGTGCCTAGGGCACCACTACCAACACCCTTAGCCTGTGCAATGCACTCCATGCTATCTACATGTTATCTACATGCTACTTGCTACTCTACATGCTGCATGACACTGTACATATCATAATGTAAATATTTATACAGTCATCCATAAATATATATACTATGCTACTGTCTGTGCTCTACGCTAACAAAATGCAGAAACTAAGAAGCCGATCCACTAGCATCGCCTCGAATCCTCTTCCAAGGGCGCCCGCCTAAAGCACCACTATCGTCACTAGAAAGAAGAGAACCGCCACATTCTGCCACCTAGCGGAGGCCCTTCACCACCTTCCTATGCAATCTCCAGAACACCGCCCGCAAACCCGACTCGTGGCAAGCCATGACCTCATATGTCTAATTAGTCACCTAAGACAAAGGCAGCACGAGTATGTCAAAGCGAGTCCGAACAAGGAAATGACTAAAAACAAGAAAAGGGATGGACAAAAGAAGGGGTAAAAATACATACACTGACACGACCCGCCGGGATCTGAAACTCCAGAGCTACCTCATTCTCCTCATGACTGCACCCACTGAGGGTCATCATCACCGTCTACATGATCGTACAGAGGGACTCCAAAAACCCTGTTAAAGGAAAGACATGCTGGGCTCGTTACCACCGACTCAACATGCCTCTGCCCCATCTCCGCAGTTTCTCTTCTATCACAACGCGTGAGCCTCAAAGGCGAATCCCAACAAAGTCATCATACGAGGCTCCCTCTACCATGAACTGTCTAGCATCAAGGCCCTTGGTCAACCTAACCCGGTCAGACAAAGACGTTGAAACAGTCACAACCACGGAGGATCCACCAAGTAGACACTACCTACTCCATCCTAGGCTCGTGCCTTATCACCCAAATAAAGGACATCTCCGCTGTAGCCGATCAACAGCCTCCCCTGGCCTGTCGCCTCAATAGCCGCTGCAGCAAGCAACTCAAAGTCTAGCTCCGCCCACGGATGGAACGTCATGTCTCTCGGACAAGGTCCCCCCAGAAAAGTCTTCAAACTAAGCATAGTGCCGAGAAGTCTCGTTTTCCTATACTCCTGTAACTTGGCGCCCATCAACAAGGTACGGCAATCAAGCACTGGTCGTCCCAAACTGATCCATAGAAAGAATCTCATAGGCCCAACACTACATGGGAAAGTCATCAACAAGGAGAGACTGAAACCAGAAACAGACAAAGAACGATTCATACCTCCAAGGCAAAGTGTAAGCAGTCAACTGACTCCAACTGAGACCATCAACTCCGAGCTAGAAAACGGTACAACTCCGTCAAACCCGTTGCTCCACAAGCAAGTCTGCTCACTACATCCAAGTCCACTGGGCATCCCAACAGCGGAATCATCATAGTAGTACCGCATTAGCAAATATGGGAAGTTACCTCTACATCACCGCCTCCAGAGCCACCAGCATCTCCTCATACCGCCACCTAAGGCGGCCCAAACATATACCAGACACGCTCCTGATATCGGTACAACTCCGTCAAACCCGATCAAGCTCTGTACAGTCTATGGAGTCCTCTCCCACAAGATATTCACAATTCTACATGAGCCCCTCGACTTCAAAGGAGGCAATACAACTCGCAGATACAAACAGGTATACACAGCAAAGGTATGCAATTAACCTAGCAGTTCAATTTCATAAACATGTGTGAATATAAACCGTTGCATTAGGAGAATCCCCAAAATTCCCAACAAATACTTTGTTATATGTACGTTGCGCGCTATTCCACTAAAACAATAAAACCCAAGTCTACCTAGGACAAGTCAAACTCAAAACAAATCCAAGACAAGTCAACTCCGCACAAGTCCGAAAGCATTTCAATAATTAACGGACAAAAATATAACTTCATCCAAAATAAGCTTTCTCAATGAAACGCTAATGTACATTACATCCCTATACCCTAACAAAAGTCAAACAACACAAAAAAACACTTTTAACAAAGTCGACCAAGTCAAAGATCGGTCAAAGATTACTTAACACAAAATCGCGTTTTTTAACAAAACCACCAATGAATCAATCAACCTGGGTCGAAATCTACAAGCTTCATGAAAACCCCAATTTAAGGTCATTAAACCCTAAGTACAAAAATAATCCACCAAACCTTCTCATTCGAAGTAATTTACAACCAAAACCCATATCATGGGTAACTTATAATCAAAACCTTTACAATCAAAGAAAATTCACTTAAACCCAAACCTTGGGTAATCCACAACTAAATCCCTTACGTTCAACAAATTAATCAACAAAACCTCACACCTTAGGTAATTTACAATTGAAACCCCAAACCTCGGGTAAAATACAAATAAATCCTCCTATATTGGGTAATTTGCAATAAAGCACTACAACTTCAAGCTAAACCCAAAATTTTGGTAACTCACAATCAAACCTTCTTATTCGAAGTAATTTACAATCAAACCCTTCATTCAATGTAAATTACAGTCAACTCACGTACTTAAAACAACTTACAACTAAGTCACTCGAACCCCATATCTTGGGTAATTTGCAAACAAAGCACCTCAACTTAACATCATCCAAATCCAAACCCCGTAACTTTGGGTAAATTACAATCAAACCTTCTCATTCGAAGTAATTAACAATTAAACCTTCTCGTTCGAAGTGATTAACAACCAAACCCCGTAACTTTGGGTCAAATCACACCCGTGCAAGGGTACCAACCCAAGACGATCAACTCCAATCATGCTCACCACAAATATTGTGGCTACCACCAATATAGTGGCCACACCACCGAGGATTGCCTCATTCTCCGCAATGTCATTCAAGATCTCATAGATAAGAAAGAATTTGTAGTGACTAATGAAGAGCATGTCAATGTAATAGAGATAGGAGAATTTGAGGGGACCACCCATTCAATCCCAATTGTGAATAGGGGCCCCAATGTTATGAATAAACTTGACAATTCTTGTTATGTAGTGACTTACGATGAGGTAATGAGGGAAGTACTAGAGAATAGGAAAAAGAAGCAAGATGGGAACGTCAACATGCTAACTCGATCCGGTCGAGTCATAGCAAGCAACCCTTCCACTTCCGCACCAAGCTCCTCTTCTCAAAGGCCGCAAGCTCACAACACTCCCGAAGACCCTCTACTTGTCCAACTCAAGAAAACTCAAGCCAACATCTCTATATGGGACCTCATTGCATCCTCAAAGAAACACCGAGATCTTGTCATCCGCAATCTCGATGATACATCAGTTTCTCCCGATACTACTCCCGAGGACCTCACAGCAATGATTGGTCACATTCATTTTGGCAACGTAATCACCTTTGCCGATATGGACCTTCCACCGTTTGGTTCCGACCACAACGAAGCTATTTACCTCAAGGTACGAGCAAGGGGGAGGCCCGTCTCAAGAGTCTTAGTGGACGGTGGTTCCGCACTCAATCTCATGCCTGGTAGAATCATGGGCATACTGGGGCTTAAGGATTCTGATTTGAACCCTTCTACTCAAGTAATCCGAGGTTATGACAGCACCGCCCGTACAGTCATGGGAATGATCGAAATAGACATTGAGTTTGGAAGCATGGTCATGTCCGTTCCATTCCAAGTGCTTGATATCCCGGCCTCGTTCAACTTACTGTTGGGTCGACCATGGATTCACAGTGCTAATGCCGTACCGTCAACTCTCCACCAATGTGTCAAGATCCGAAATGGTGATGAAATAGTGACCGTAATGGCTGAAAACATCACTATCCACAGAAAAGGTGAGCCCGTCCACCAAGTTCAGCATGGTCTACCAGACTCCACTCTCTCCGGCATCTCAATCAACGCCATTGATAAAGAAGGGGGAAACGGATCGTGGAGCCCCAGCAATCACAAAGTCCTCCGCATGATGAGGAATATGGACTACTTCCCTGGTTTAGGCTTAGGGAAATATCAGCAAGGAATCCTATATCCCGTGCAAGTCCCATTTGTCAAGAACACCTTCGGTTTGGGGTATGAGCCTTCCAAGAAGATTTGAAACAAGAGCAAGCGATCAAGAACGAACAGGCCCGAGCTCGTAAAGAAGGCCGTCGGTATGAAGTCCCTAACCTAAGGCCTTACCGCAAGACGTTGAATGGCTATTTTGTCCGCCAAGGGGAAGACGTTCCATACATGATCTTTCCCGAGCCGTGGGTTAACAATAAGGGTGTCAAAAAGCCCGGCCTCGAAATCTTCTCCGATTGTGAGATCCAGAAATCCGAAAGGGAACCAACTCCCATGTCGCCCAGTGAATGGTGGGGAAGGAAGGTGACTATAGAGTCCGAAACAGAAATCACCGTGGGGGAAGAACTGACAGATTTAGCCTCCATGTTCGAAGAGCTTGCCGTAATGAATGAATGCCAAGTCAACGCCATCCATGACACCGTCATCATGAACGAGACTATCAGTGAGATCCCGCCAAGCTCCGAGCCGATCAACAATTGGTATTCAACAAAAGGGCCCGTGGTATCCGAGGAATTCTTAGTCCAAGAAATGGGTTGCATACCCCGCACAGCAACAAAGGAAGAGCAACTCACCCTTACTTTCGAGTCCGAGAGTGTCTCTAATACCCTCACCCAAGAGGATTTGGAGGCCATAGCCGAGCGTGTGTTTCCTTTCTTTGCTAATGAAAAATTTGATATTTCTGAGTACCCTGAGATTGCAAACATCATAAATGATGAATTAACTAATAATGAACTTAACGAACAAGTTAATAACGATTCAAATTATGATGAAATAGACCACGAAAACACAACATACTTAAATGAACTTGCTCAAAAGTCCGTAGTCATGGCGAGAATGGTCCAAAGGCTGACGAAGAATTGCACGTTGTTAATCTGGGTACCGAAGAAGAGCCAAAAGAAACCAAGATTGGAAGCTTCTTCAAGGGGGACGACAAAGACAGGTTGACTGCATTACTACAGGAGTTCGTGGATGTGTTCGCATGGTCATACAAAGACATGCCGGGTTTAGACAGAAAGGTAGCGGAGCACAGGATTCCGATCAGAGAAGGTACCAGGCCAGTAAAGCAGAAGCTCAGAAAGATCAAGCCAGAATGGTCTCTGCAGGTCAAAGAAGAGATTGAGAAGCTCCTCAGTGTGGGTTTCATCAAGGTTATCGAGTATCCGACATGGTTAGCCAACATTGTGACAGTCAGGAAGGCGAACGGCAAGGTTCGAGTTTGTGTAGACTTCCGGGATTTAAACAAAGCTTCCCCAAAGGATGATTTCCACTCCCTAATATCGACATGCTAGTCGACTCCACTGCTGCCTACGAGGTCCGCTCATTCGTGGATGGGTTCGCTGGGTACAATCAGATTCTTATGGCCGAGGAAGATCAACATAAGACAGCCTTCACAACACCGTGGGGTACCTTTTGCTACACAGTCATGCCGTTTGGGTTAAGAAATGCTGGGGCTTCCTACCAAAGAGCCGTGACAGACTTGTTCCACGATATGATTCACAAAGAAATCGAGGTCTATGTGGAAGACATGATCATTCACTCCAAAGGAACCGATGGTCAACACCTAATCGATCTCCGCAAGTTCTTCGAAAGGCTTCGTCAACACAAGATGAGGCTCAACCCTGCAAAGTGCACATTCGGGGTTATCCGAGGCAAAGTTCTTGGTTATATGGTCACTGAAAGGGGAATCGAAGTAGACCCCTCCAAAATCAAGGCAATTATTGACATGCCTCCTCCAAAGACGCAGAAAGAGATTAAAGGTTTCATGGGAAGACTACAATACATCAGTCGGTTTGTGCACCAACTCACTTCCATGTGAGAGCCAATCTTCAAGTTACTCAAGAAGAATGTGGCTCTAGAATGGACCGACGCGTGCCAAGAAGCCTTCGATCAAGTGAAGCATTACTTGACGTGCCCTCCTGTTCTAGTTCCGCCACACAGGAGAAACCTCTGTTGCTTTACCTCACTGTCAATGATGAAGCCCTAGGGGCTATGTTAGCACAAGAGCAACGAGAGTCCACAAAGGAGAACGCCATTTATTTTGTCAGTCGCCGTTCCAAGGAGGCGAAAAGAACTACTCTGTCTTAGAGAAGTCATGTGCAGCATTGGTTTGGGTCACTCAAAAGCTCAAACACTATATGGAAGCTTTCCGATCAAGCTAGTAGCAAAGGTGGACCCGCTCCGCTACATCTTCGAGAAGCCTTTCA
This sequence comes from Campanula takesimana, assembly GCA_026119855.1. NCBI lineage: Eukaryota > Viridiplantae > Streptophyta > Magnoliopsida > Asterales > Campanulaceae > Campanula > Campanula takesimana. The sequence continues at coordinate 491,968 of JAOWBW010000994.1, forward strand.
TGTCAACAAGAATAGCCAAATGGTACTTCATGCTCTCCGGCTATGATATCACTTACTTCACACTAAAATCCGTCAGGGGGAAAGTGTTCAGTGACCAGCTTGCCGAATTCCCATGTGACGAAGTGAAGGGGAAGATGTACAGTTCCCGACGAGCATTTAATTTGTACCACACCGAGGAAGACAAGTGGCAACTTTTTTTCGATGGCACACCAATAAACACGGTTTTGGTATAGGGGTATTGCTTGTCGATCCAAAAGACATCTACACTCCCATTGCCATACGCCTGAATTCGAAGCTACCAACAACATTGCCGAGTACGAAGCATGCATAGCAGGGCTCGAAGCAGCTCTCGAAAGAAACGTCACGGAACTAGAAGTGTTCGGCGACTCTTTGCTCCTTATCAATCAGCAATCGGGTAAATGGCGAACCCAAGACCCGACTCTCCAACAGTATGGTCAGCACCTTGAAGAACTGGTTGAACAATTCCAAGAGATCACTTTCAACTACCTGCCAAGGGATAAGAATCGCTTCGCTGATGCACTGGCCACTATAGCTTCATTAGTTGAAATGCCCAAAGGGAAAATGGTGAAGCCTTTCAAAATTGCTCGAAGGAACAGTCGGCATATTGCATGAGTATCGAGATCAACGAGGTTCAAACAAACTCTCCGTGGTATTCGGATATCATGAACTTCCTCAAGGACGGCACCTATCCCGAGAACATCAATAAGAAGTCCAAGCAGCTCTGCAAAGGTTAGCCTCTCGGTACGTACTAATTGGGGACCGAGTCTATAAAAGGCACCACGACGGGATCAATCTCCTATGTGCCAATGAGACCGAAGCTCAAGAGATAATGTGTGAAGTGCACGAAGGAGAATGTGGACCCCACATGAATGGGTTTATGCTAGTCAAGAAGATACTTCGCATTGGTTACTATTGGAGCACTATGGAACGAGACTGTATCGAGAAAGTCAAAAGGTGTGCCAAGTGCCAATTCCACGCTAATCTGCAACATGCTCCACCCTCACAACTTTACAACATGGTCACACCTTGGCCTTTCTCTTGTTGGGGGATAGACATCATCGGTAAAGTTCATCCTGCCGGGAGCAATGGCCAGTCATTCGTCCTAGTGGCAGTCGACTACTTCACAAAGTGGGTCGAAGCACAAGCCTATCGAACCCTCAACGCCAAGAAAGTGGCCGAATTTGTAAAGATCAATATCATGTGCCGATACGGCGTGCCTCATGAAATCATTTCGACAACGGCTCTCACTTTGAGAAGGAAATGGATGCACTTTTGGTAGAATACAAGATCACCAAGCACAAGTCATCTCCTTACCGGCCCCAAGCAAATGGCGCAGTCGAAGCAGCAAATAAGACCATCGAGACCATCGTCAAGAAAATGGCCTCAACAGGAAGGGATTGGCCCGAGAAGCTACCATTAGCATTGTGGGGCTACCGCACATCAATACGATCCGCAACAGGAGAAACTCCTTATGCATTGGTCTATGGTTCTGAAGCCGTACTCCCTATCAAACTTGAAGTCCCATCTCTACGGGTCCTCCTCGAGAATCAAGTCAACGAGGTCGACTGGATGCAAAGTCGATATGAACAACTAGCTTTGCTCGACGAGAAAAGGTTAAGAGCACTCGAACGCACAAGGGCGTATCAGCAAAGGATGGCAAGGGCTTTCAACAAAAAGTGAGGCTCGAAACATCAATGTGGGAGATTTGGTCTTAAGACAACATCCTCCTAATGCCATGAATCCCCTGGGGAAATGGGGACCCGATGGATCGGTCCGTACGTGGTCAAAAAGATACTAAGCGGTGGTGCAGTCCGGCTCGTGGATTTAGATGGTGACCAGCTGCCAAAGGAGGTCAACCTCGACAAGCTCAAGAGGTTCTACGCTTAATAAACAAAGACCATTAAAAAAAAAAAAAAAAAAAAAAATCGCTCGCTAGGTTGAAAACCCGCAAGGGCGGCCTAGGAAAAAATTAGAGCACGTGCAAAAAATAAGCCCGCTAGATTGAAAACCCGAAAGGGCGGTCTAGGCAAAAAACAGGGTGCAAACAAAAAAAAAAAAAAAAAAAAAAAAAAATGGTCTTTGTTTGTTTGAACTACGAAGACCTGAGCCTCCCAACTGGAGGAACGTAGGCAACCTTCGGGTGCGGTCTAAAACATATCAAAAATACCCAATTCACTTCAAATAACAAAATGCAATTTTTTCATTCAATGAATTATTCAAACCATTACAACGGATTTATTGAGCAACAAAAGACATCAAAATATTAAATCCTAAAACAAAGTGGTCTAATTGCAATCTCTTGGGGTACAAAGAAAAATCTAATCTTTCTTAGGTTTGGGAACCCATTGCTTCTTGTTATGTACTTTAGTCTTCTTGGATGGGGACGGAACATTCTTGGGACCGCCAAGACGGGAGAAAACGCTAGGACGGACGGAGCTTCATCAACGGCCTTCCCTTTACCCTTATCAAGCGGAACCTTAGCGGGGACAACCATGGGACGCTTCCACACATATGAGGAATTTCCCTTACCTTTCTTCTTCTTGGAAAATGACGGGGTCTATAGTCCCGCACATGAACCACCGGTCTCACGGGTCAACAACATCGTCATTGGGCCTTCCCAAACGATCAAAAACGCTCGGACGTTTCTCCACCATCGAGACGGACCCCACAGCTGGAACGGCGTTCACCATTGGAACGGACTTCTCACCCTCGGGGACGGAAACCTTAACTTCAAAGGAGAAAGTCATTGGGGCCATTATGACAAGAATTTTGTGATTTAGGAGGAGAAAATGTTTGCAAAAGAATGCTGTGTGGCCATTCTGGTCGAAAAATGGTTCAAATTTATAGCTGTTGGAACATTCTGATCAGAAAAGAAAGGGGCTGTAATTCAGCAGGCCAGAAGCGCGCGCCTCCGACCAGGCTGCACAACGCGCGCGCCTCCCACAAGCAAGGCCCGCGCGGGCGCCTTTGACAGCAGTTCAGACAGAAACAGCCCTTGTCAGTTCAGAACAGAACCCAAGCACTTCAACACATCCAACCTGCAGCAAAATCAAATCCCAGCAAACAAAAAGGAGTTCAAGCATCGACAACAAGCAACCTTTGGGCACACATTTGTTTGTAAAGAGTCGACATCTAAGATCGAGTCGCTAATAGAACATAAAATGAGTAGTAAGATAACTAGGATTGTAAATACATGTTAAATGTTATTACAGGCAAAAGTAAAAGTGTTTCAATCCCTCATCCTCTCAGCCAAACAGCTCGGGCACATCATCACCAGCACCTGTGCTCACCCCCTGCTACCGCTCTCGGTCTCCTCATCGTCATCATCATCCTCATCATCATCATCGTCATCATCATCCTCAGACTCAGATGTCTCAATCACAACATCAGGACGGGTCCTCTTGACAGCTCTCCCTGATGAACTGGCGCCGCCCCGGCTCTGGCTACCCTCTCGGCTCAGACTCCTACTATGGCTCAGACTCCTGCTCAGCGACTGCCTCGCCGAAGAGACAGCCTCATCAATGTCCAGCGCAGCATCCCTGCAGCCTCGTCCCATGCCCCGAGCACCTCGGGAGCTCCTCTCGCAGCACCAGAGACAGCACCAGCAGCATCTCTAGTCATGGCAGCAATATCCCTGCACAGCTCCAGCACCCTCTCCTCCAGCTGACGGAGCCTCCGCCTCACCCTTTGTTCTGCCTACCCAAGTGCCTATAAGCAGCTACGGGCACCTGTTGCAACAAAGAACGGAAAGGAAAGAAATTACATCAATACAAAGGACAGAAAAACAAGACTGGAACTGAGAAAATGCAAAGATGGTCAGAAAAACATACCACAGCAGCCTGAGCGGGAGGCTCTCTCTCCGGTGACATATCCTCGGGAACAATCTCCCTCTGCTCCTCAAAGACCCGAAGTTTGAATAAGTGTAATAAGGAGGAGGCAAAGGAGGATCAAAAACAATACCCGGCACCGATAGTAGTATAAAACCGAGCGGAGGTCGAAGGAGCAGCCTGTGATCTCCTCGGATCAGCGAAGATAAAGCCCTGCATCAAGTTGTTCTCCCTGAAGAGGCCATAATCCTGATCAAGTGAATATAAGGGACGGCATCAACCCCTACCATATATGCCGCACGATCAACCTCTGAAAGTGACCTCCAGTTACGAGGGCAGAAAGGAGGAACGTTTGGAACTGCAGGACGAGGAGGGGTGTAAAAGTCTGTCACCTGGGTACCATGCTGCCAAAATACTCTATCTCCCAAGTACAGAGCCATGCACTCACCCGAACTCATCAAAAGACGAGAACGGGTAGGAATAAGAGTGTGCTCAAACTAGTGCTGAACTGATCTCCACGGATACAAAGAGAAGGCAACAGACTCAGGCCTCAGGGTGTCCAAGTACCGTCGGGCCGAAGTAAGACTAATGGGGTTCGTGCCAGTCTTTACATTCCTCTCCTTATACGCCCACCGGTCAATTCGGATACTGGGGCTGGCCTTCCTTGGCAATCTTGAAATCCCTCAGATTCAGGATAGCAAAAGCCCAAAGCTGTAGACAAGAGGCGGAAACAAAGTTAATGACAGTCAACGAAAAAGGCAGTTATGACTAAGCAAGGAGAGTATAAAAGGGACAGTAAGTGGTATACCTCCCACAGCAAGCTGAAGCCCGTAACAGAACTGGTAGTCGAGCGGCTGGTCAAATCCATGCCGTGATAACAAGCAGCCAAGCCCGCTGCGCCCCAGTTATACTGGCCGATCTGGTCCAAGTCCACTAACAAGTCAAGCAGAGCCAAAGAGGCCGAAGATCCCCCATTGGCAAACAGAGTGTGGGATAACAAGTACCAAATGAAGCAACGGGCCACAGCATCAACCCGATCAGCAGTAACACCTCGAGCCTCAGCCATCAAGATGCTGAAATAAGCCGGATTCTCCCCCATGTCACTCGAGAATTCTTAACCTCGAACCGGCAGTCAACCAAAACCAGTAACTCGTCCGGAGTTCGAGCAGCCCCTCTCAAACCAAAAGGGACAGGCACCCCCATGAACGGCAAGCCCGTCAAATCTGTGAAATCAGTAGGCGTCATAGTCACCTCGCTCGCCCATGGGTAAATGAAAGGTATGGGTGGTATCCCACCATCTCTCCCTCAATGCCTGAATCACATCAGGGTCATTCTTCAAAGCTGGGAGGCTAGTGACAAAAAGACCAAAATGAGTCCCTGTGACTCGGGCCCGAACATTCTCGGGCAACCTCTTCCATATAGAGATGGGCCCATGAGCCCCGCCACGAATCTCTGTCAAACGGGTCCACTCCTGAAAGGAAAAAGAGGAACAGCAAAAATTTCATCAGCACGACTGCTAGAAAACGGATGAACTCAACACAGAGATTTCAACGGCAGAACAATGTACAAGCAAGTGTGCGAACGTGAAAATGGACATCCCAACATGTTCCTTACAACAAATCAGCAACGAAAACAACATGCAAAGAATGATCAATAAAGCTGCTGCAGCAATATTTCGGGTAAAGAAAACAGAACTTCATGAAACCCGAAATCGACAAGAAAGGTGAGGCATTCTTACCAACCCGAAGTCACGAAGTGAGAAATATGGGTATGAGGCCGGAAAGTAAGCAAGCTCGGGTCCATAGCCTCAACCCCAATTTCGGGTTCCTCGCCCTGTGGCATCTCAAACGGAGGTGATTGCTGACGATCCGACATCGTTTCTTTGACGGAATTGATCCTTAGAGCAGCAAGAAAGTGTTTTGGGGTGATTTCTCTACGAAAATCGGGCTTGGAATTTGGAGGGTTCTTCAAATTTTGAAAAATGGCCGAAAACAGCAAGCAGCCTGTTTAAATATGCTGAACTTATGCGCCAGGCGCGCGCCCCCGACATATTCATAAGAGGCCGCGCGCGTCCCACAACGAGTCCGGACGCGCGCTTCCCATCATCAGCCCAGGACAGTCTCCCATACAAAAATCCATGCATCGTATCAAGGTTTCCCACGGATTCCAAACTCCCTAAGTTCTGTCACGGGTGCCACACCCCCCTCAGAGTCAATCTCAACATTTCATCCCCAGCAGGAACATTTTTCTGGTCGCGGTCAACTGTGCCCGTACCCACAATTCAAAAAAAAAAAAAGTCAAGTGTGACTCCAAATGGCACGAGGCTTCAAAGCATATTTCATCGAACAGATTCACTAACGGATTTGTCAACAAGGGTTCGCTAACGACCTCATTCAAAACATTCAACCGTGCCCCCACCCCACAAAGTCAAACAACTCGGTCCATATCGAGACAAGCTCCCATGAGCTCCAAGTCAACCAACTCGGTCCATATCGAGACAAGCTCCCATGAGCTCCAAGTCGGCAACTCGGTCCATATCGAGACAAGCTCCCATGAGCTCCAAGTCGGCAACTCGGTCCATATCGAGACAAGCTCCCATGAGCCCCAAGTCAACCAACTCGGTCCATATCGAGACAAGCTCCCATGAGCTCCAAGTCGGCAACTCGGTCCATATCGAGACAAGCTCCCATGAGCTCCAAGTCAACCAACTCGGTCCATATCGAGACAAGCTCCCATGAGCTCCAAGTCGGTAACTCGTCCATATCGAGACAAGCTCCCATGATCTCCAAGTCAACCAACTCGGTCCATATCGAGACAAGCTCCCATGAGCTCCAAGTCGGCAACTCGGTCCATATCGAGACAAGCTCCCATGAGCCCCAAGTCAGCAACTCGGTCCATATCGAGACAAGCTCCCATGAGCCCCAAGTCAACCCAACTCGGTCCATATCGAGGACAAGCTCCCATGAGCCCAAATCGGCAACTCGGTCCATATCGAGACAAGCTCCCATGAGCCCCAAGTCAACCAACTCGGTCCATATCGAGA